>OW386285.2:81902577-82502577 GCA_936432065.2 Rutpela maculata | reverse complement strand
TAGATATCGCTTATATAACCTCGTAGCCGAAAAAAATCATGATTACGATACTTACCTTTATGCTTCGATATTGCTGATGATCCTTAATAACTGATATCCATATCTTGTGCTCATCATTAATATAATGTTAAAAGACTTTTAACATTTAGTTCTTTAGAAAACGAATATATTGAAGTTGACTTCTCCATTGGCTTTTATTATTATTTAAGGGATTTTACTCAATGGCTTTACTTATTTTTTTTTTTTGTTGTTTTTATTGACTTTGCGCGTATGGCCGAGCTGCTTTAGGTTTAACCACCCTCTCAAATGTAGATAGATAAATATTCAGAAAATGACTCGAGATACGTTCGTACATATGGAAGTTTTGTAGAGCATTATCTCTTGCATAGTAATTTTTTGAGCGCCCCCTTCTTTCTTTTGGTAACAACGTCAAAGGATTCTTGTCTTCGATTTCTCGGCTTCCAAAGTGATTTCAGCTTAATCCATCTCACTTATATTGTATACATAAACAAAACGGTAAAAAAAGATCGCTTCGTCTTTTACTTCCACATCCAGTGGAAGTATAGTAACGAAAAAAAGTTTTGAAAATTTTTATTGTTCAAATAGGCTTAAAATGTCATGACACGTCGAGGTTTTAAGTTTGAGCAAAAAAAAATTTCTGTCTGTCGGTCAGTCTGTTGGTCAGTCTGTCGGTCAGTCTGTCGGTCAGTCTGTCGGTCAGTCTGTCGGTCAGTCTGTCGGTCAGTCTGTCGGTCAGTCTGTCGGTCAGTCTGTCGGTCAGTCTGTCGGTCAGTCTGTCGGTCAGTCTGTCAGTCTGTCAGTCTGTCAGTCTGTCAGTCTGTCAGTCTGTCAGTCTGTCAGTCTGTCAGTCTGTCAGTCTGTCAGTCTGTCAGTCTGTCAGTCTGTCAGTCTGTCAGTCTGTCAGTCTGTCAGTCTGTCAGTCTGTCAGTCTGTCAGTCTGTCAGTCTGTCAGTCTGTCAGTCTGTCAGTCTGTCAGTCTGTCAGTCTGTCAGTCTGTCAGTCTGTCAGTCTGTCAGTCTGTCAGTCTGTCAGTCTGTCAGTCTGTCAGTCTGTCAGTCTGTCAGTCTGTCAGTCTGTCAGTCTGTCAGTCTGTCAGTCTGTCAGTCTGTCAGTCTGTCAGTCTGTCAGTCTGTCAGTCTGTCAGTCTGTCAGTCTGTCAGTCTGTCAGTCTGCCAGTCTGTCAGTCTGTCAGTCTGTCAGTCTGTCAGTCTGTCAGTCTGTCAGTCTGTCAGTCTGTCAGTCTGTCAGTCTGTCAGTCTGTCAGTCTGTCAGTCTGTCAGTCTGTCAGTCTGTTAGTCTGTCAGACTGTCAGTCTGTCAGTCTGTCAGTCTGTCAGTCTGTCAGTCTGTCAGTCTGTCAGTCTGTCAGTCTGTCAGTCTGTCAGTCTGTCAGTCTGTCAGTCTGTCAGTCTGTCAGTCTGTCAGTCTGTCAGTCTGTCAGTCTGTCAGTCTGTCAGTCTGTCAGTCTGTCAGTCTGTCAGTCTGTCAGTCTGTCAGTCTGTCAGTCTGTCAGTCTGTCAGTCTGTCAGTCTGTCAGTCTGTCAGTCTGTCAGTCTGTCAGTCTGTCAGTCTGTCAGTCTGTCAGTCTGTCAGTCTGTAACTTTTGTTGTGCGCACGTTTACTCTGGAACGGTTTAAGATATTGACGTATGTATTTTAACGTAATCTGGAGCTAGATTATATTTTGATCTTATTTCGTTGAAGCGTTGGGGGATAAATTGGGGTAAATGAGGTAAACAGGCAAATGACGTAATCAGTGTCCGTAAAATTGGTATTTAGTATATATAAAAGAAGTTAAGGTCTCAATAATTTTTTGGCACTAGCCACCTCCATTACTACCCCACTCCATTATTCAAGGGGGTGAAAACAATAAAATTGTAATTTAGCATGTACACAAGAACCTAAGAACTTAAAAAAGGTTTTTACTTCATCCACCCCCACTACCTCCCCTCCACCACCGCCCCCGCCCCCACTACCGATGTGGCATATCGTTTTGTAGGTTTTCGGGGTGAACGTTTTCAAGTATTATGTTATTAAAGTTTCATATACAATAATTTCCACATAATGAAGGGCACATATAATATCAAAATTTTTTTCGTTGTGAGAAAAAATAGAATTCTAGGTGTGGAAGTTTAAGATTCATAAACACCCTACAGGTTGCATTGTAATTCAAGTCCTATGAACAAACGAACATCTGCGTCCCTGTGTCCCTGCGTCCCTGTCTTTCAAGATTATTTTAGCAAGTTGCTAAATTGACACCAATGTTTCAAGGGTAGATGAGGAGATAGCGTCAGAGACGCGTCATCGCTTGTGTGTCTAGCTTCTACGATTTTAAATTAGAATACCATGCAACCTGCATGGTGTTTCTGATCTCCTATTATTTTCTTGATTCTATTTTTAGTGGGTTACCTCGAGTAGTATGGATGCGCAGTAGGTTTCCCCGAGTATTATGGATGCGCAGTAGTTTTCCTCGAGTATTTTGGATGCACAGTGGCTTTTGTCGAGTACGCAACCTCAAGTAGTATGGATGCGCAGTAGGTTACCTCAAGTAGTATGGATGCGCAGTTGCTTTCCTCGAGTACAATGCGCACTAGGTTAGCGCGAATAGTATGGATGCGCAGTAAGTTTCCTCGAGTATTTTAGATACACAGTGGCTGTTCTTGAGTACTATAGATGTAGTAGGTTACCTTAAGTAGTATGGATGCACAGTGGGTTTCCTTAAGGAAAATGGATGCGCAATAGCTTTCCTCGAGTAAATTGGATGCATAGTGGGTTACCTCGAGTAGTATGGATGCGTAGTAGGTTTCGTCGAAGTAAATGCAAAAAAAAATAAAAATTTTCGTTGTTCAAATAGTGTCATGAAATGTCAAAATTGTAAGTTTGAGCAAAAAATTTTCTGTCTGTCGTGTCGGTCTGTCTGTTGGTCTTGTAACTTGTTGATGCTCACGATTACTCTGGAACCGTTTAAATATTGACTTAAAATTTGGCACACGTATGTATCTTAACGAGATCTAGAAATTATATCTTGATCTTATTCCGTTGAGAAGTTGAGGGGTAATATAGTGCAAATAGGGATAAACAGGTAAATTAAGCAAGTAAGAGTCCATGAAATAAATAAGGTCACAAAAAAATGTTTGGCATGAACCACTCACTATTATCACCCCCACTCCATTATTAAAGGGGGTGAAAAAATAATTGTGTATACAAGAACAAGTCATCAAGAATTTTTTTCACTTCGTTCGCCCCCACCAGTAATTCCTTAGGCAGGGTTTTTAATATTTTTTGTACACTCGACCATTAGCCATACAGCGACCACTAAAACTTATTTACTCTAAACTAACTTACAATGGCTCAGAAGAAACAAATGTTGAAGTTAAGCAAAAGAGGAAACACAGGCTATACACTTAACAGGATATTTATTTTCTCTAACAAACAAATTTAGATGGCCACTTTATGTTAAAGGGTGCAATACACAAGAACAACGTATGAAGTTAAGCTACTTAAATTAGCTAAAATATTTGTTTATTGTGTTGGAAAAGGAGAGGGGGATATTAAAAGGTGATTGAATATCACAATTATTATTATATAATCTGTTACGCGCACCTCTATATAGTATATATACAGTGTGTCGCACTTTTCACGGTAACAACAAGAATTTTTATTGAAAAATTTTGGGTCATCAAATTATTCGGGAATTAAGTATTACCGAATTTGAAAGTATCTATGATATAGAGTGGTAAACGAATTTAAAGAGAAAATAAAGAATGACTTTTTTTCGCTGTAATTCAAAAACCAAAAATCAAAATGTTGTTAAATTCTGAATACAGCTGTTCTACAGCATGCTGCTCCATAATATCGCATTAGTTTAAAAAAAAATGTCGAAAAATCGACCTTTTTTTCATAATAAAAATGCACGCCAATGACTGAAATAAGTTTTCTTTTACTTAAAAAAGGTATAATAAAGGTCTTTGATACCCATTCAAACTTGGTTACAATTGGGCAGGGGCGGCTGGTGAAATTTCAATAATTTTTTTCTCGCCTGTGGCGCATGGGACCCATACGAAATATGGGAAATAACATCTAGAGAAGCACCCCTCTAACGACCTGTAAAAAATTTTGAAAAAGCAGTTTGCGAAAAATTTTTTCAAAATTCAATTGACCCCCCTAGGTCTAGGGACTCCTGTTTAAAATTATTTTTCTTTGTCATATACATTTTATTTTTCATAAAAATACAACAACAGGTTTTGAAGTTTATGAAAATATTTTCATTATTAACTGAAATACAATGAACTGAAATTTTTTAATTTACAATGTAACAAATTATAAAATTTCAATTCGTTGTATTTCAGTTAGTAATGAAAATATTTTCATAAACTTCAAAACCTGTTGTTATATTTTTATGAAAAATAAAATGTATATGACAAAAAAAATAATTTTAAACAGGAGTCCCTAGACCTAGGGGGGTCAATTGAATTTTGAAAAAATATTTCGCAAACTGCTTTTTCAAAATTTTACAGGTCGTTAGAGGGGTGCTTCTCTAGATGTTAGTTCCCATATTTCGTATGGGTCCCATGCGCCACAGACAAGAAAAAAATTATTGAAATTTCACCAGCCGCCACTGCAATTGGGTGACTAATAACTGAGCTACAAAGGTGTTACCGTGAAAAGTGGGACACACTGTATAGAAAATTGGAAGAATATATTATCATTCAGGTCACCTTTCATTTTACAAATATCACAGTTTTCTGAAGAAAGAATATTTCTTTTATATAGATGAGTCGAAAAACTGGTTTGGCCATGAAAATTGGATAAACTCCTTCAAGACTCAAATTTTTGAGGATTTGCACTGAACCAAAGGAACTATCTGAAAATATAATCCTCTAAAAGGAAATTTAGTTTTCAGCATATTCTGCTGTTAATACATGCTGCACTGTTTCGAGACCACCAGCACCAGCACAGTATAAACGAACCAAATTTTCAAAAGCTTTTTCAAAACTTTTCTGATGTGCACAAGACATCGATGGATCAGTTTTGTCTGTTTTTAAGGGGTCATATAGCATCTTAGGCTATTAAATAAATATAAATTTCGGTTTCAAAAGATTTTAGTGTTTAGATTCGAAATATAATTTTTGTTAATCATAAATTGTTATTTTTTGTTATTATCATATCCATAGTGATAATATATATATTAATATGTAGATGAGTACGCTACATATACTTCCCCCTGCAAAAGAGAAACCAACTTACCAAGGTAATAATATTAAAAATGAAATTTAAAAAAGAAAAGTCAGATTTGACTTATAAATGACATAGTGGTGAAATAATTTATCTATAACAATAATCTATATATTTTTGCTATTTTAGATATGCCTAAGTTTAGGTCGCCCAAAAAAACTATTACTTACAGAGATTATAAAAATATAAATTTACAGCATTTTGAGCTAGATTGTAGGGCCATAAATTGGAATGTTATATATGAATCAAATGACATTGATGAAAAAATTTATCACTTTAACCAATTAATTTTAAGTTTATTAGATGCGCATGCGCCTATCGTAACTAAATCTATCACCGAGAGACCATACACTCCTTGGATTACAGACACTATAAAGACACTTATTAAGCTTAGAAATAAAGCTCACTTAAAATATGAAAAAAAATAAAACAGAAGCAAATTTAAATTATTACAAGCAATTGCGAAATTACACTAAGTGTGCTATACGTAGAGAAAAGTGTGCGTATTTTAACTGCTTAAAAAAGGACTCAAAAAAATTGTGGGACGCAGCCAAGAAACTTAATGTAACTCAGTTACCGAATTTTCAATTGCCTACAAATTTGAGGAATCCCAATTTGTTTAATGATTATTTTATTTCCACCTCTAACTTGCCTTCAACATTAAGCGACAATACTCTAAACTATTATGAAAATAATATACATCCGAATATTGAGAGTGAACTAGAATTTAATTTAATAGATGAAGTGTCATTATTGAGAATAATTAACTCTATAAAAACTAATGCTAGTGGGGTGGATGGTCTCTCAATAGTTGATATTAAATTGTGCATGCCGTACTGTGTTCCGCATATACTGCATATAATAAACCAAGTAATAATTCAAAAAAAATTTCCTGCATTATGGAAACACGCATTGGTTAAACCTGTTGCCAAAAACAATAATCCCACTGATTTTTCTGATTTTAGGCCAATCAGCTTGCTATCTGTTATATCTAAAATATTAGAGAGACATATTTATAACCAAATCATTGACTTCTTAAATAAAAATAAATTAGTTTCAAACATACAATCGGGATTTCGAAAAAATCATTCCACATCAACAGCGTTAACACATTTAGTAGATGATTTTCTTAGAAACATTGATGGTGGAAAATGTATATGTTTGGTACTGATAGATTTTTCAAAGGCCTTTGATACCTTAGACCATTCTATGCTATTGGCAAAACTTCATTATCTTGGTTTTTCTAAATTTGCGACAGATTTCATGAGTAATTATTTAAATGGGAGAAAACAAGCTGTGGTTATAGATGATGATGGTAGTCGAAATGTGTCACGTTTGCAAAACTTAAATTCAGGTGTTCCTCAAGGTTCAATCTTGGGACCACTGTTGTTTACCTTGTACGTTTCCGATATTTCAGATGTAGTCACCAGTTGTCAACTACATCAGTATGCAGATGACTCGCAAATATACAAATCTTTTAATTTCCAAGAATGGCGAGATGTTTTAACACTAATAAACCAGGACTTAAAAAAAATGTCTGAGTATTCTTCTAACCACAATTTAAAACTAAACCCTGAAAAATCGCAAGTAATGCTAATAGATACATCTGTCGCATTAAAAAAATTATCAGAAGTTTCATTTGATGTTAATTTAAATAATAAAGTCCTTCCTGTTGTAAATGAGGCAAAAAATTTAGGGCTTTGGTTAGACTCAACGCTAGGCTTTGAAAAACATATTTTATCCAAATTGAAATTCGCTTACAGTCGACTGAAAAAATTATACAGTTTTGCGAAAGACATATCTAGAGAGTGTAAATCAAAATTTTGTGATTTACTCGTATTATCTTTAGTTGATTATGGTGATGTTGTATATGGAAAGTTATTATCGGCGGCAGCAAAAAAGAAAATTCAAAAACTTCAAAATTCATGTATGCGTTATATTTACAGTATCCCATATAGACAACATATATCACCACATCTAAATAAACATAACATATTAAACATGGAAAATCGTAGACGTTTACACATGCTCACACTTATATGGCGAATAATTCATAATGACGAACCTCAGTACTTAAGAAATAAGTTAATTTCACGAGATCACTTGCATAATACAAGATACACACAAAATTTTTTTGTGCCTCAGCATAAAACTGCGATTTTTCAAAGATCATTTACGTATTTTGCATCTCATCTTTGGAATGAACTTCCAAATGAATATAAACAATATAAATCAAAAAATTTTTTTATTAAAGTTGTCAAAAATTACATTTTGGCTGATCAGAGGCAGGAGACTTGATGCTGCGTTGTGGATGCGCGTTATTTCTTTCTTTTCCGATACAATTTTATTAACTTTTAACCTTTTTGCTTCGCTTCGCGGGGTCTGCCCGTTCCCCTTGTCTGTTCGCATGTCTGAGTGCTGCTGCTATTATTATTGTTGTTACTATTATAAAATATAATATTTGTTAGATTACAATTTACAATTACAATTTTAACATGAAATTTCTGATCCATCAATATAATATTAAATAATATGTGCTTCAATCGCGTTTACTTTTCTAGATTTTCTGCTACAACTTTTTCTCCTGAGAATAACATCCACATATGAAATGCGTGTCGGGGGTCACCAATATAGCATCTTAGACTATTAAATAAATATAAATGTCGGTTTCAAAAGATTTTAATGTTTAGCTTCGAAATATAATTTTTATCAATCATGAATTGTTATTTTTTATTATTATCATATCCATAGTGATAATATATATATATATATATATATATATATATATATTAATATATTGATGAGTACGCTACATATACAAGTAAGCTGCCACAGGTCACTAACACTATACTACGGGAGCCCACCCTAAGTGCCCGTGCACCCCCCCCCCCCCCCCCCCCGATCCTTTAGGACAATGTTTTTCATAAAGATTAAAGCCTAAGGAACAATTACAAAAAATAAAGTGCATACAATTTTCTACAATTTTGTTCCTATACAATATTTGCATTGGAGTTACCATTTCCCAGATAAATGATTCAGCTCTTAAGATAAAATATAAGATTCAGTATAAAACGTAACAATACGGAAGCCCACCTTAACTGTCCGTGCACCCCCCGATCCTTGGGGACAATATTTTTCATAAAGATTAAAGCCTAAGGAACAATTTAAGAAATGTCCTAAAAAAAAATCAGCTGGCTGTACTTTCAAAATGGCGTCCGTTTAAAAAAAAATGCAAATATTGTTTTTGTCATTTAACACAAAAACTAAAAAAGATGGAGAAAAACTTTCTGCACAAAAAACAAAGTGCATGAAATTTTCTACAATTTTGTTTCTATACAATATTTGGATAGGAGTTACCGTTTTCCAGATATCATTGTTACCGTTTTCGAGATAAATGTCTGCAAATTATAATATTATTATTATTATTAATTTTTTTCAGTTTATTTTATTTTATTTTTATGTTAATAATATAAAGTTATATTATACGCCTTACAATAATTGTCACAGTTATTTCTTTTAAATGATTTACCGATATATGAATTTCCATGTTTTCTTAATTTTGGACTCATTTATCTGGAAAATGGTAACTCCTCTCAAAATATTGTATAGATACAAAATTGTAGAAAATTTTATGCACGTTGTTTTTTGTGAAGAAAGTTTTTGTCCATCTTGTTTAGTTTTTGTGTTAAATGACAAAAACCACATTGGCAACAGTTTTTTTTAACATATGGCCGCCATTTTGAAAGTACAGCCAGTTATTTTTTTTTAGAATATGTCTTAAATTATTACTTAGGCTTCAATCTTTATGAAAAACATTGTCCCCAAGGATCGGGCGGGGGGTGCACGTACAGCTAGGGAGGGCTCCCCGACTACTACCGATTTGGGAATAATCAACCTGTAACAAATTGGTTCCGTTTCATCATCTCACTTGATTCACCTAATATATTTAATCAATTCAAGAACATTTTTAAGTCTAATAAAAATAAATATTTACTCTATAAATTTTAAACTTGTCTGATTTAGAAATATTTACACACAATCTAGATGGAGAATGTCACGCTCATTTCTAAGGAATCAGATAATTTTGTCTTTGTCAATAACTATACAGGCACACAAAATTTAAGAAAATGTGGTCTTTTTCTGGTACTCCATTGGGTAACCCATATATATTTTGAATTGCTGAACACGAATTTGTCCGTTTAGCTGCATTAGCCAGCATATTTTTGTAAATCGCGAAGATAACCAAAAAAAAACTCATAATTTAGGTTATTTTCGCGATTTACTAAAAAATTGTGGGTAACGGAGCGAAACGGATACCTGATTCGTATTCACTTTTTTATGTGTCTGTGTAATATATTTGCATACGCGATTTTCTAGAAAATGGCAGAGGATACGGTGATATTCATATATTACAACACACATCAAAAAGTCTCTTTCTAGGACTCTATTGAGCAACTCATATGTATTTCGACATGCTGAATTTTCAAACACATGTGAAATATTTAGGAGTAATTCTGGATAAAGAACTCAAATGGAACCTCCATATTAAGAATATAGTAAACTGTTGCAACAAAAGCATTAATTTTCTAAAAATGTCTACTAAAACCTGGTAAGGTGCGGACATTCAAACCGCTCTTCTTTTTTTACAAAGTATACATAAGATCAATTTTAGATTATGGATGTACTCTTTATGGATCTGCATGTAATACCCTTTTAAAACGCTTGGATGTCTTACAAAATACAGCACTACGGATATATTTAGGAGCCATGAGATCAACACCAATTGATGCCTTATATGCCGAAGCTTTGGTACCGCCTTTTTCGCTTAGACGACATTACCTGACTGAAAAGTTCCTTTACAGAATAAATATTAACAATCAACCACTTTTACACAATATTTCTGTCCTTAATACATCTGATTTAACAACTAAATTCTGGGTACATAAAAATTCTCCACCTCATTGTGTAGCTTTTCGAGAATCAAACGATATTCTTCTCCTATTAGACAACCCATATGATTACACTTCAAACTTTGAATACTCTAATCTTTTTTCGAAAGTGTCAGTAATTACACCGCAATACAGTGATCAACCCAATATTAGTATGAACATTTTAAATACAATTTTGGATAAGTGGGATAATCCATTGTTGATATACTCAGACGCTTCTAAGTCTCTCTTGGGTACTGGTTGTGCATGCTACATACCTTCGACCAATAACTGTATAAAAATCAAATTGTCGCCTCAATTCTCCATTTTTACAGCTGAATCAATTGCTATATACGAGGCTCTTAAATTTATTTATTCTTCTAATTCAGACACTTCCATAATTTTATCAGATTCTCTATCGGTTTTATCTTCATTAGAAAACAGTTTTTCCTTCAACATCAAAACCAACCCTTATATTCTAAAAATAAAGACACTGCTACATATTGTTTTAGGTATGGGAAAAGAGGTTCATTTTGTATGGGTAAAAGCGCACATTGGCATAAAAAATAATGAAATTGTCGACTATTTGGCCAAGGAAAGCGCCATTAGAACAAAAAATCTGTCTATGTGACTCCTTCAACACTTTAAAATCTAAATTTAGAAATAGATGGTTAAAGCTGTGGCGGGAGTTCTGTCATTCCAATCCTACTAGATATACGCATATTCATCCTGACCTCCCATCTAAGTTTTGGCGCGAAAATTATGAATATCCAAGAAAATATATCACAACAATAATATGCCTCAAATTTGGACAGCACATTTACATAAAATAAATGTTCTGCCTTCAGAGAATTGTGATATTTGTAATATTAAAGGTGACCTGGATCATATTTTCTTCCAGTGTTCTAAATATAAAGCAGCAAGTAACAGACTACATAACAATCTTATTAATCATAATATTCAGGCTCCTTTTAATGTACTTTCTCTCCTCAGCCTCCATAATAAGCAAATTTTTGATTGTATCATCGGTTTTTTGGAAGAAACGAATATTTTATTATGAATTTTGTGAGTGATTGTTTAAGTAGGTTAGCTTCGTATCCTCTGTTTCTTTTCCTCTGTTACATCCCTTAATTTATAGTGGTCCTCTAATTTTGTTTGTGTTTAAAAAAATAAATGTCTTGATAGACCCCAGGACGAGAAGCGTGTGTCCCTGTTTTTTCTCCTTTGTTGATTTTCAATATTTGTTTTTTCTTTGTCGACGTAGGTTAATTGGAATAAATGGTTTTTAGCGTAGCGGTTGGCTGTATGGCTAATGGCCAGATGCCAAAAAAAAAACAAAAACATCTTGAATACGAATCAGGTATCCGTTTAGCTCCGTTACCGACCAATTCTTAGTGAATCGCGAAAATAACCTAAATTATGAGTTTTTTCAGCACATCGAAATACATATGGGTTACCCAGTGGAGTACCAGAAAAAGACAACTTTTTTATTTTGTGTGCCTGTGCTCTCAAATCAAATGCAATTTTTTAGAGACAAGAATGATGTAGGAGCTTCCATGTAAATCAACGATTTCTTCTTCTTCTTCTTATTTACAACGTCTTGGTAGACGTCTTGATTCATCCATTATTTTAGTTGGCTTCTCCTTGTTGTATGACCACTTGTGTTGCCATCTGCTTTTCTCTAAATTATCAACCGTTCTATATTAATCTCTCACTGGTTGATGTTCTCACGAGATGAGAGGGTTTGAAAAAATACGTCATACAGCTTACCCACGAAACCAATTAATTTATCAACAGAAATTACTAATTAATTGATTCACATACTATTAATAGTATTAGTTTGCTAATTTAATCAGAATGAAGTTTAGATTGACATTGTTTGTTGAAATGTTTGGTAAATTATTTATATATGTTTAACATTTATAACAACTTCCACTATTCAGTTCCTTTTAACAAAGTTGTAGAAAGAGAAAGTCAATGTAATTTGTAATCAGTTTTAAAAATGTAATACAAGTTGCCCCTCAAAAATGAGTTTAGTTTAATTTTATCATTGTTGTACTTTGTTCGGATAATGAATAAACATTCTAAACAAAAAGTAGGGTTCTAAGGTGCTTTAGTTGTTTTTATATAAAATTTGGGTGGTACTTCGGAATTTATTTTAGGTATCCTGTGGGGTTGGTAAACACAAGATCTCGTCACATATTTGACTACTTTCTTGTTAATAAACGTTTACACACGTCCACAGCTTCATCATAACCTAATTGTTTTATAGTTTCAAAATCGGATGAAATACTTTGTTCAGCGATTGTCAATCTTTTCGTTAAAATAAATGCCAACGTGCGCTTTAACTCACATGAAGGCAGTATTAGTGGATTGTGTGAGTCGGAAAAATACCCAAAAAACCTGACTATTGTCTGATGCAACCAAAGTAGTTCTACCCCCGTTTTCGAGGATGGTGGCAGAATTTCTCGTTAGGGTGACCTACCCCGCAAACGGCCAAAAACCACCTACAAACTGGGACAAACGCGTATTGATAATGTTTCACGGAATCTAATTTATTGATCCCCTTCTCGAGCATGTCAATTATGGGGAGGATCCTGGAAAGCACGCCTGACTCCTGCCCACCTCCTAAACTGCTAATAACCACCCTCCGAAGGTGTGGGAGAGCGCTCTCATCATATCACTGGAAAAAAAGGTTTCCTTCCCATTTTCAAGCATGCCGAACCCGGAGAAGACCCCGAATCGGATGCCTGACACCCGTTCACCCCCTCAATGGCAAGAAAATACCGCTTCAATAAAAATATTTTATGTAATTGAATAAATCAGATGTTTCAATTATTATATAAACCTATATTTCTCAAAAAGTATGTACAAAAAATATACATTATTTTTTTTCAGCTCCACAGTAAATGAGATGACTACTTTGTTGACGAAATCGATGACAATCTGTTTTTTTCCTGTGTAACATCCTCAAAAACGGGGAGGGAGCTTTGCCCGAGGGTATGCTGAGAACGCATTCTCACCCCATTGGTGGGTTGTTATTGGGCATTTACGGGGGTGGGTCACTCCGGGGAGGAATTCCTCCATCACCAACGGTGCTCAGCATCCTCGAAAACGGGGGATCAAAAAGTAAGAGTCCCTTAAACAATTGTAATAAGCGTTTGACCCCGTTTGGGGGTGGTTTCTGGCCGTTTGTGGGGGTGGACCGCCCCAACAAGAAATTTTGCCACCACCACGGTGTTTAACATACTCAAAAACGGGGATCTCCAAGTGCGAGTCCCTCAAACAATTATAATATGCGTTTGACCCCATTTGGGAGTGGGTCACCCCAACGAGAAATTCTGCCACCACTACGGCGTTCAGCATCCTCGAAAATGGGGGGAAGAACTAATCTGGTTGTATCAGGCGATAGTCGGATTTTCGTCCGACTCACACAATCCGCTATATGACGCACATTACAGTATAACTGCCATATTATTTGTTTATATTAATGCTAAAGGCATTTGTAAGAATGTTAAGGATAACGATAATTATTGTTCTTAAGAAATGACAAGGAATCTGAAATTATAAGATAATGCTTATTAATATTTGACAGCTATGTGTTCAATTCTTTTGAAAATATCAATTGCGTAGTTTTTTCTGAGAAGATGGACGTTTTATAACTTAATTTTAATTTAACGGAGACGTTATGTTGGGCCTTTATGTAGGCACATCCTGCCTTTCTTCCATGTTCATATCCATTTTATGTAAACAAGTCATCCAAGACTTACGATCTAAATTGAAACCTTATAAGTCAAACATTTCCAAGATAACATTTTAACGGATAACCTGAAGGACTGTATCAGGTGTTACTTGGTATACATTTAATTTAGTCATATTACTTAATTTAAAAGTATTTGTTCCATATCTCCTTACTTATAAAATACCTCGTTCAAAAAATGTGTGAAAGGACTACATTTGCTTAATATTTGTAATAATATCTTCCTAATCATGATTAGCAAGTAAACAAAAAGATAAATAATTTTACACAAACATCAGAAAAATTGAACACTACACTCAAATAGCTTGAAAGCTTATAAATTGGAGAATGTAAAAATAGTAGAGGTTCTATCCTAAATATTCTGCTTTATTGGTCCATCGAGCTGGGACGGAGTTTAGGTAGAGATAACGAAATTGGTTGAATTAGGATACGATTCGTAGACCAACACCTTAGTTCCCTATAAACATAGAATTCATTCCTAGAATTAATAATGTGTATAGTATTGTAAATAGGCATACAATGAAAAGCACCCCAACGGCAGCCATGGAGATCCTATTATACCTCCCTCCACTGAGTCTTGTGAATCAGAGGGAGGCTAGAATTGGAGCTTACAGGCTACAAAATTCTCAGAACCCGACTCTTCTTTGAGTCAACTCGGGGCATATTATAGCGGATCCTCTATTGAGCATGGAGTCGGACTACATGATACCAAGAATTACATTCAACAAGTCCTTCACTATCACCATTGGAGATAGGAAGGAATGAATGGCTGATGCTTTACGCAAAGACGGATCCAGGATGGAAACAGGAGCTGCAGCTGGAATACATGGTGAAAGGCCAAGAGCGAGTATATGTCTCTCTACTAAACAGCACTCTACTGTATTTTAGACAGAAATTCTGGTTATACTCGAGTGTGTACGTGAGAATGTCAAACGTCGTATGTGAACCAGCAGATCTCAATTGCATCAGATAGTCAGGCGGCACCTAAGGCACTAGCGTCTAAGGTGTCTTTCAGACTGGTTTGGGACTACCACGAAGAGCTCAAAATTCTGGGTGGGTGGAACAGAGTAAGACATACGGGACATACTAGTGTAGAGGGCAACGAAAAAGCTGACGAATTTGCCAGCCAAGGAGCAGCTGATATATTCTATGGTCCAGAACCCGCGCTGGGCATTAGAAAAGGCTCAGCCAGAAGAGTAATTAGAGACTGGGTCAAGAGTAAACACAACCACTACTGGAGAAATATTCCAGGAAATCGACATGGTAAAACACTTATCAATGGACCATATTCAAAACCAATTGAAGAACTACTCACAAACAACATTCAGTTGAGAACCATAACAGGTCTTCTGACGGGACATTTTCCCGTTAAGAAATATCTACATTTAATGGGAAACTTTGCTGGCGACCTTAACTGCAGACTATGCAGTAAGGTACCAGAAACTGTAGAATATATTATTCATGACTGCAAGGCGTTGGACTGCAGAAGATATAATATCTACGGATAAGCACAAGCAGACCCAGAAACCATTTTTAGATTTTTATCACCTTGTTAGTGACACAGGAATATTAAAATGGGCAGTGTAAACTAAGACAAGGAGAGCACAATAAGCCTAGGAGACTGTAGTGCCCTCGGAGTATTCTTTACAGACGAGCCCTATAGGAGGAGCGGTTTTAGTCAGTTAGAGGCTGACACTCAGATCCATTCCAGTAGGATGGGCAGCCGTGTGGGTTTCCTCTCCTCGAGAAAAACAAATATAAATAAGTAGGGAAATTTAGAATCAAGAAAATGAAATATATAGAATTCATTTCTAGATTTAATATTGTGTATAGTATATAGTAGGGAAATTTAGAATCAAGACAATATTTATATTTTCAGTCACACCTCGTACTATTTTTACATTTTCCAATTTATAAGCTTTCAAGCTATTTGAGTGTTGTGTTCAATTGTTCTGATGTTTGTGTAAAATTATTCATCTTTTTGTTTACTTGCTAATCATGATTAGGAAGATATTATTACAAATATTAAGCAAATGTAGTCCTTTCACACATTTTTTGAACGAGGTATTTTGTAAGTAAGGAGATATGGAGCAAATACTTTTAAATTAAGTCAGTAATATGACTAATTTAAATGTATACCAAGTAACACCTGCAAGATGATATAGTCCTTCAGGTTATCCGTTAAAATGTTATCTTGGAAATTGTTCGACTTATAAGGTTTCAATTTAGATCGTAAGTCTTGGATGACTTGTTTACACAAAATGGATATGAACATGGAAGAAAAGCAGGATGTGCCTACATAAAGGCCCAACATAACGTCTCCGTTAAATTAAAATTAAGGTATAAATCGTCCATCTTCTCAGAAGAAACTACGCAATTGCTATTTTCAAAAGAATTGAACGCATAGTTCAGTCAAATATTAATAAGCATTATCTTATAATTTCAGATTCCTTGTCATCTCTTAAGAACAATAATTATCGTTATCCTTAACATTCTTACAAATGCCTTTAGCATTAATATAAACAAATAATATGGCAGTTATACTGTAATGTGCGTCATATAGTGGATTGTGAGTCGGACGAAAACCCGACTATCGCCTGATGCAACCAGATTAGTTCATCCCCCCATTTTCGAGGATGCTGAATACCGTAGTGGTGGCAGAATTTCTCGTTGGGGTGACCCACCCCCGCAATCGGCCAAAAACCACTTCCAAACGGGGTCAAACGCATATTATAATTATTTGAGGGGACTCGCACTTGGAGATCCCCGTTTTTGAGGATATCAAAGATCGTGGTGGTGGCAAAATTTCTTGTTGAGGTGGCCCACCCCCACAAACGGCCAAAAACCACCCCCAAACGGGGTCAAACGCTTATTATAATTATTTAAGGGACTCTTACTTTTTGATCCCCCGTTTTCGAGGATGCTGAACACCGGTGATTGTGAAATTCCTCCCCGGAGTGACCCACCTCAATAAATGCCCAATAACAACCCACCAAGGGGGTGAGAATGCGTTCTCAGCATACTCTCGGGCAAAGCTCCCTACCCGTTTTTGAGGATGTTACACAGGAAAAAAAACAGATGTCACCGATTTCGTCAACAAAGTAGTCATCTCATTTACTGTGGAGCTGAAAAAAGATTAATGTATATTTTTTGTACATATTTTTTGAGAAATATAGGTTTATATAATAATTGAAACATCTGATTTATTTAATTATAATATATTATATAAAATATTTTTATTGAGGCGGTATTTTCTGCCATTGAGGGGATGAACGGGTGTCAAGCATCCGATTCGGGGTTTTCTCCGGGTTCGGCATGCTCGAAAATGGGAGGGAAACCTTTTTGATCAGTGATATGATGAAAGTACTCTCCCACACCTTTGGAGGGTGGTTATTGGCCGTTTAAGGGGTGGGCAGGTGTTAGGCACGCTTTCCAGGATCCTCCCCATAATTGGCATGCTCGAAAACGGGGATAAATAAATTAGATTCCGTGAAACATTATCAATACACGTTTGGCCCCGTTTGGAGGTGGTTTTTGGCCGTTTGCGGGGTGGGTCACCCAAGTTCTGCCACCATCCTCGAAAACGGGGGTTGCATCAGACAATAGTCGGGTTTTTCGGGTATTTTTCCGACTCACACAATCCACTAATACTGCCTTCATGTGAGTTAAAGCGCACGTTGGCATTTATTTTAACGAAAAGATTGACAATCGCTGAACAATGTATTTCATCCAATTTTGAAACTATAAAACAATTAGGTTATGATGATGCTGTGGACGTGTGTAAACGTTTATTAACAAGGAAGTAGTCAAATATGTGACGAGATTTTGTTTTTACCAACCCCACAAGTTACCTAAAATAAATTCTGAAGTGCCACCCAAATTTTATGTAAAAACAACTACTTTTTGTTAAGAATGTTTATTCATTATCCGAACAAAGTACAAAAATGATAAAATTAAATTAAACTCATTTTTGAGGGGCAACTTGTATTACATTCCAGTAGGATGGGCAGCCGTGTGTACGAGAATTGAGAATCAGGAAAATATAAATACTCTGCTTTATTGGTCCATCGAGCTGTCGCGGAGTTTATACAGAGATAACCAGATTGATTGAATTAGGATACGATTCGTAGACCAACACCTTAGTTCCCTATAAACATAGAATTCATTCCTAGATTTAATATTGTGTATAGTATATAAATAGGTAGGGAAATTTAGAATCAAGAAAATGACATTTAAATATTAAATGAGGACAAAAGTTGTATGTATTCATGTACAAAGAGATTGGCTAGTTGATTTAAACCAGTTCCATCAGACCAAATATCAAACTCAGTGAAAAGAATAGTAAATGAATACCATTTAGAAATAAATATTTTTCATCGATTTTTCTTTGATTTCAAGTCGTGCCATCCAATAGATCTTAACAAAATCAACGTGCACCTTGTACCTCATTCTCATGATGACGTAGGATGGCTGAATACTGTCGACCAATATTATTACCGCCGTAAGTTGATTCAACAATATAATTTGTCAATTATATGATATTTATACAAACTATGTTTTTCTGTTTTCAGAGGTACAATATATTATTTCTTCTGTGGTAGAATCATTATTGGAGAACAGTGAAAGGAGGTAAGTTTAAGAATAATAATAATAATCATGATATTATCTATGAAAAGAAGATACGCTTTGTCCAGAATTATCCGTATCACCAGTTTACACTGTGACGTCACCTACCGTAGATGTGGGTGCAGAGAAACACATTCTGAACTTTGCGGCTTTGGTGCAGAAACACTGTTTAGCTTTCTCAAAATGAAAAATATGAAAATCCCTGGTCCCTACCAGTAAATGCATAGGCATATTACTTTAAAAAAAAATCGACTAGTTTTACTGAAAATAAAATGTATGGTTCTATTTACCCCGTACTGTAGGTTGAACAGAAACACTGACTTATTTTTCATTAAAATTGCCATTACTCCATTCAGGATAGAAACTTTAATGATTTCTTTTAAACTGGGTGAATTTCTTCGTCAAAAATTTGAGAAATAAAAGGTCGTTACGTTGTTTAAACAATTTATTGATTATAATAAATCAACATTACAAAATATCATGAATTTGAACAATAATACAAGGTACTGGCATCCATACCTACATATGCCTACATAAAAATAAAACATTAATTTCTTGAGAACAATGAGATCTTAATTAATTAACTAGGTAACCTCAAATGACCGAGCGGTATAGAGCTTTCTTCGTAGTTTTTTTTTGATTTCATTTTCATTTCTTCTCATTCCGCTTCTTCTTCTACGACTTCAGATTTTTCGCAATCTTCTAATTCCTCGTCATATTTCAATTCATTTTCGTTATTCGACCTATCATCTGTTTTTTCTTCAGCTTCAAAATCGGATTCCATCAAGCCTTTTCCAACAGGGACATCGACTTTTTTACATCTTTTCTTTTGCTTTTCTTCGGTTGAATATCTTAGTTTCTGTAAAATTTCTACCACTACTCTGCTGACATTTTTCTACCCTCTTTGCTTCATATGACGCATCGGACATCTTAGGGAGGCAATAAAATTTAATTTTTATTGATCCCAAAATTTTGATAGAAGTGAGGTCACAGCCCAAAAAAATAGTGCTTAGTTTTTCCACTTGCACCGTAAAAATTCAACTCATTTGACAGCTGCTTACTTCAACACTAGTGTAAGAAGGTATGTTAATGTGAAATGCTGAAAGTTATTAGATACATGTTATGGAGCTACCGATAGATAATTTAAGAAAAAACTAAAACCTTCAATTTTAAATTTGATTAGGGAAATTTTTGAATTACGTTCCCCATTTTTATTTCTGTTAGCAACTAGTGGAGCAGTTATGTATGTCCTGAGCATATAAAATAATTTGTAAATATAAAGTCTAATACCTAACCTAAGTGGTCATAGATTAAAAAATTACGATTAGAGACAAAATGTAGATGCAACAGGGTAAAAAAAAACGTAAAATGAATAAAGCAGTTATTTTTTATTTATCTCGATTTAACTCAAATGTATGCAAAAAATGTAGGAAATTTTGTCCTCCTCTACTTTATCCCGTATATTTTTCTCGTAGGATCGAGCGTTACCGAATGATTTTGAAAAAACAATTTCTTGCACCTTTCAATCAAGCATGCATCCTCTGCCAGGCTCATAAGACTTATATGTCGATTAAGCCTACAGTGCCTAGTTAGAAGAATTATCTGGGCTATAAATGACCACCCTTATCTGAGTTTTGATTTATTTACAATTTTTTTAATACATGTTCACAAATCCATGATTCATCTCTAAACATTTCATTTGTCTAACTGATGATTTACAATTACTAATATATCAAATTATTCAGATTTATCCAAGTTGAGACTGCTTATTTCTACATGTGGTGGAATCTACAAACGGACGAGGTAAAAGACAGTGTGAAAACGCTCATCAATGAAGGGCGACTGGAAATTGTCAATGGAGCATGGTCTATGAACGATGAAGCTGCGGTCCATTATCAGTCCACTATAGATCAGTATACCGTAGGTTTGAGATTTATTGAAGATATTTTAGGAAAATGCGCCAGACCTAGGGTAGGTTGGCAAATAGACCCCTTCGGCCACAGTAGAGAACAAGCTTCTTTGCTTACCCAATTTGGTATGGATGGAGTCTTCTTCGCTAGAATAGATTATAGAGATAAAAGGCAACGCAAGAGCGATAAAACTATGGACATGCTTTGGACTGGAAGTGCCAACTTAGGTAAGTAAAATAAATATATGATAGCGCTCTTGTTTGTCTCTTGAAAAATGTAAGACAAATTTACTTAATATTCATATTTCCATTATTCAAAATTCCAGCATTGATTTCTGACCAGTCAAAATAATTTATGTTATTGTAAACTTCTCGGACTATTAGCAACGGCATAGTTTTTTTTTATTAAAGAAAAATAATAAATAATCTTCCATATAAAAAAATGTTTCAAACAAAATATAAATTTTTAAGTAGAATAAGGTGTCTGGAATAAATGAATGCCAAAAGTTAATAAAAAATTCTGAAATCATTTCTCAGACTCTTGTTATTCTGTTTAAATTCATGCTAAATTAAAGCTGCGCTAACAAACGGTTCCGACAAAAATTGCTTGGTTTATTTTGTAGCATAAGGTGCTGTAATAAAAAAAAATGTAGGTTTCCCTTAAAAAATCGTAAATAAATAATACCCTTTTATTTCCTCTTCGAAAACAACCAAGTTTTATTTGAAAGATTTTTTTAGATAATGCTCTTTCTCGAGATATTTCGTTATACCAGATTAAACGGGACACCCGTTATACTTACTACAAGGTAGGAAAAGTTATTGATTGTTCATTTATATACTGTTTATTGTTTATTATATGAAAGTGTTATAAATTGCAATATATTCAGGAATAAATGTTAAGAGGCACAGTACTATGCCGCAATCGAGTTTGACGCATCACTATAAAGAATCTGAAAAAATTACGAGGTAACAAGCTTAAGAAGTCGTTGTTACTGTAAAAAATCAGAGATTATCACTTGATAAATTAACTCCTATATAAAAAAGTCTATTTGACAGTCACATTTTGTCACTTTGACAGCGATAAAAAAGGTGCATCATTTTTTATCACGATAAATTAACTCCTATATAAAAAAATCTATTTGACAGTCACATTTTGTCACTTTGACAGCGATAAAAAAGGTGCATCGTTTTTTATCACGATAAAAATGCCTGTTCCTCAAAAGCAGAGTATATCTAGTAGTCGCACGTCATTTTAAAATCTGTACGGTCTCGCGATTTTTTCATGTCAGTTTTTCTCATAAAATCACTAATTGGCAAAATTATTTCGTTACAAAGAGAAATTTATCCGATAAAAAAAAGCTCATGTGATTTTACTGTTGATAAAATCATCAAAAATAAAACAGTTTTGGCAATAGTCCAATTTGAAGCCAAAAAATTAAAATAGTTGCATGGGCCCTAATTTCTTTCAGAATTTTCAATGCAACAAGAAAAACGAAATAAAAATAAAATCACGTTTGCTTCAGTAGGGAGACTGAGTTAAAACTCAGCAGATATTTTTTATTTTTTTTTATTTCACTTATAGAGAGCTTCGCCATATTTATCCTTTAAATATAAGCCTTAGCTGGAGATGCAATATCGGGCGCGTTTAAGAAATGCAACTGCTGAGAGTAATCACTCGACCTGATTACTTTTTGATTCCAGTCAATTGCTGTTAGTTCGCTAAATGGTGTAAAGAATGTTGCTAAATATCACTACAGTTAAGGTTATGTCAAAGAAAACCTTCATGTTATCTTGTGAATGTCATAATGTTAAAACGGTTAAATAAATTAGTGTTTGGTGTATGTGATTATCATTGCTTCATTTATTTTGAAATACTTTTTGGAAGACGAAATTGATCTGCTTGATGAAAGGAAGTGAGGTTAAATTTCACCGCTGTCTACCGGCGTGAATTTTGTCGCTGACTAAAACATTCAACAGTTGACAATTATCAGATTTTCAGCATTGTCGTTTAGGAAACCGCTACTCGCAATTGCCAACCGTTGCATTTCCTAAACGCACCCATCGTGATCAAAATTGTACTTGTTTCTGGAAGTGATTTTACATCAGAATCACAAGCCTGATAGTTAATTATAAGCATTATTCTTGAAAAGAATGATCTGTTTAATAAGCAATTACGAAGTTTAATTAATTCTATAACAGCATTTACCAATATGCTCATTTGACTACACAATTGTATCAAGAAATTTCAATAAGAAACATTTTTTTCGATTGTTCCTGAAACAGATATCAAGGATACACATTTTGGAATTTCATGTTCCCATACTTCTTTAACCTGCCTTATTGGACATTAATTAAATTGAAAAAGTTCAAAAATCGTGTCTGCTGTTCATATACGGCATAAGAAAGTTTGAGCCTGTATCATATAAATTAAAAGATTCAAACTGGCTTAGTATGCAGGATAGACGAAAACTTCACTACACAGTTCTATTCCATAGCATTGTTTTAAACCAATGCCCACCTTATCTATATAAGATAAAATATAGAAGATTTAAAGGACTAATTACGTCTCCTCCTCACAAATCTGCAATGTTTCGAAGATGCTTCATATATAATGTTTATTATCTCTATAATAATCTACCAGCATCCTTGAAATCCTTGAAACTAAATTATTTCAGAAACAAATTTAGGAAAATTATTTTTAATGCCTCACATTAGATCATTTTTAGTTTCTTTCTTTTTTTTCTTTTTAATTTTTTTTTTGCTAGCGTTATTTGTCATAAAACACGTCTTTTTTATATTAGTCGCCTATCCTATTTTTCTTTCCTTTCCCATTTCTTAGTTTTTTTTTCTCTTTCAATTTATTTTGTATATGAGTATGATTTTAACTCCCTGATGTGTTCATCATGTGATGTATCTGTTTTCACATTTTTTTTTGCAACTTTTTTATTTTATTTAAATCTTGTCAAATAATTTAGATAATTACTATATTTATCCTCATCTTCAAATGTCCATAACATACAGTGATATGTGTGAATATTTTTTGTATTAAGCAAACCTGACTCATTATACATCTGCTCACTTGAAAATAGAATAGAATTTTCTGAATATTATTTTAATAATATTAATTTTGTGCCACTTGAACAATGTTGAATGCATTTTTATATAATCCACCCCAGGCTACTATGCCATATTTAATACAGAATCGACCAAGAGGTTATATAGAAGTAAGTTTTTTTTTTGTTCAAAAGATCTCTTAATTGATAGAATTACAATTATACCCAGGTGTTTGATCGTTTAAGTTTTTAAATATCAGGGCACTGACAATTTTGGCTAAACAATTACTATCTGTATGTAATCAACAAAGATTAGTACGGTGTCATCCGCATAAGAAATTATATGTCCAGTAAAGTTTTTTATAGAAGCTATGTCGTTAATATAAATTAAGACAAATATTGGACCTAATATAGTCCCTTGGGGGTACGCCCATATTAATAGTTTCATAATCACTTGACATATCGTGTATTTTTTTCTTTGCTTTCTATCTTTGATGTAATTTTTAAATATATTTAAGACAGGACCCCGCACATCCATATTTTCTAGTTTCTTTAATAACAAAGTATGTCGAATGCCTTAGCTAGGTCTAAAAAGACCGTAAGACGTTTTTTATTTTCATCAAGATTTGTACTTAACTGTCTTTTATGAGATCTAAAATAGCATGCTCAGTACCTATTCCAGCCTATCCCAGCAGCTGAAAGCTATACTGGTTAATTGATATCATCCCGTATTTTGTTGAAAAATTTACTAGTCTATTTTTTAAGCTTAATACAAAAATGTATTATTAATTAAAGTTATTAACCAAAGAAATTGCTCTATAATTGGTTAAATTTAATTTATCTCCTGATTTATAAACTGGGACCACTATGGATATTTTCCGATCTTTAGTATACATATATATAAAGTATATATATAACACTCCGTAGTTTGGTTGTAAATCTGTATCATTAAACTTGACATTTTTAGTCGATTTTACTCAACTCTGTTATGTGTTTTGCATACCTACATGTACATACTTCACTTTATTTTTAGGATTAAATGGATAATAAATTTCTCCTTTCAATAAAGTAGTATTGTAATTCAGGGTTGACACCTTCCTCTTGAATCCTCTTCTATAATAATACGTTATGTCAGCAATTATTATAACTAATGATTTATTTTGTCTTTGTAGGAAGTGACACTAATATCTTCACTTCGGTATTCAATAATCATTACAGTGCCCCATCAGGCTTTTGTTTCGATATAACTTGCAATGATGAAGCAATTGTGACTGATAAGGAAAGTCCGGAGTACAATTGGGAAAGTAGAGTAAGTGGAAGTGCTCGATTTGAGCGAGAGTATTGATTTTTATACATTCTGTAGGTAAATGAATTTGTTGATAATGTTATTGCTGAATACATCAAGTCTTACCCAACCAACAATATATTAATTACGCTGGGAGATGATTTTAAATGGGAGGCTGCTGAAAAATCGTATATAAATTTAGACAGATTAATAGAGTAAGATATATTATAACTGTTTAATTTGAATTTTACTTTTATCTAGTCGGAAAAGAACGGTAAATGGCTACAGAAGCTTTTGGACATACGTCGCATCAGTGTCAGGAGATCGATAATAGGAAAATAAATTGAAGGTGCCAAGCATAGAAGATTTGTGTAAATAATTTTACAATTTATTATTTCTACAAATTTGTTTGCTCTTGTCAACTTAAATGAAATATAAGCAGTATTTGTAGTTTATAAACAAGAATAATTCTATTTTTTATAGTTCTATCATTATACGTTACAACTAAGTTCTTTTTTAGCCCAGTCGATGAAGGTATTTACCTACAAAATTTTTTTTTTAATGAGTTCGTGAAAGTGTATAGACTAATATCCTGAAAAGTTTACATTTGGCTCGGATGCAGAGTATTAAAAAAAAAGTGAAAAAAAATCCATTTTTTAAAGATTTTGAAATTAAATCAGGCTAAAAAAAAATAAAAAATACAGATGGATAGGTCACGTATTTATGAACAAAAAATGTCCTAACAAAATTTATCGCTAAAGCCACGGTATTTCCGGAAAAAAATAGTCAAGCGTAACGTTATAACTCGGGGAGAGATCCATGCGTGTGCACGCTTGAATACGCATGACTGTGACACCGACGCACTGAATTACATGTCACTATATCAGAATTTGTTCAATCTATATGAGTTTTTGTTAATTTTCAAGAAAATTGTAGCTCTCTGATGTTTTTTTGTTTTAAACAATACAAGCAAAGGATGGATGGGAAAAATACACGTATATATATTATTTCATTCGCCGCAATAAGAATATAGAAAAATATAAAAGCCCTTCAAAAAAATTCTTTCCTCTTTGAGAACTGTTAAAAAGTATGTGCACTTCATGATTATTATGGTTTCTGGAGCCATTTTACCGTACTTATCCGGCTGCATCCTTTCCTAAATTATATTTTAGAGGTTTCAAAGTATTCAATCCAAAACATGATGGTAAAGAAATCAATGTAATATATTCCACACCTTCGTGTTACACAAAAGCGGTACGAGATTCCGCCGAGGCTAATAATCAGAAATTAGTTGTAAAAACCGACGACTTTTTCCCATATGCTGATGGTGCTAATACAGTTTGGTCCGGTTATTTTTCATCAAGACCAACCTCTAAACGACTGGAGAGATTTGCAAATAATTTACTGCAGGTACATTCACACTCTACAAGATAATTTTGCATACCTATGACTAGTTCTCCTCGTAGGTCGCCAAACAAATAACAACCTTGGGTGGAGAACCATATGGCACGAATATTGCTTTGAGCCATGCCATGGGTGTAATGCAGCATCATGATGCTATAACCGGCACGGAGAAAGCTCATGTGGAAAAAGATTATCATAGATCACTTGTAAGCGGAATGAATATATCCATTGCTAGCATCAGCAGCTCTCTTTCGTAAGTTAATATACATATATACTAGTTGTAAAAACATTAATTTATTTGTAAGCAAATATTAATCTGGTATTTTTCTATTATTTTTATTATTATTCCCAATACCATTTTGTTATTAGCGTTGGACTGAAACTACTTAAAAGAGCAATTTTTAGAAGGTAAATCCAAAGCAAAAGATCACAGGCCGACAAAAAAAATATTGTTGTTTTATCTTTGGTAAAATTTTCCGCTGAATCCGAAAATGATAAAAAAAAATTCTGACGTATGGATTCCCCCCCATACACCCTCAATTCCCCTCAAAAATTCAAAAAATCCAAAGTGGCCATCCAACCCACCTATCTTTGGTAACATTTTCCGTTGAATCCGAAAATTATAAAAAAAAAAATTTTGGATTCCCCTCTATTCCCCCCAAAAATAAAAAAACTGGCCATTTTTTATCATTTTCGGATTCAGCGGAAAATTTTACCAAAGATAGGCAGGTCACGTCTCTAAAACAACAATTTTTTTTTGTCGGCCTGTGAATCTATTAGTTAAATCAAAAATCTAGTTTATAGTCCAATCAAACGTTAGTTTGAAGTTGAAAGTTCTGGTGTAATTGTTTTTAGTGGTTTATTTTATGTTTTTTAGTAAAAAACCACTAATAATAAGGTTTTTTGGTGGTTTTCAGCTTATAACTTGCAAAACAAGCTATTTACGCAAAAAGTGGTTCTATAGTAAAATAAAGAGGAGAAAATTGCCTACAATTTATGTCTTTCACATTTTTTTTTTGCACGTTATATGGTTTCCACGCAAAAGAGTGTTGAAATATCGGGGAAATCAGTAATTTTTGAAAAATAGCAAAAAACATTATTAGTATATATTTTTTATTTCATGTAGGCAAACATTATTCTATATACTAATGAAAGAGGCGAATTTCTGTACAATTTATATGTATTTAAGTACTAATACGAGCCCTCTTAGACACGGGTTTAATAATTTCTTCAGGGCAGCCTTCCAGTTCTTCTACGCCTAAAACAAATACTAAGTAACTGAATTCCAAATACTTGTACAATTTATTGAATAGATATGAAAGCAGTACCTATTAAGAAAAATATTTTGAACACACAAATAAATAGTGAGTGAAGAAATAAAGGTGAGATAGAATTATTTATGCATAGTTACCTTCAAGTAATTCAGGGAACTCCGGGTCATACTCTGCTTCTTCTCGCAGTTCAGGCACATATTGGAACAGTTGAGGTCCGCTTGTTCCATCCACAGTTGGTCTAACAGGTCTTCATGCATTTGCAAGAAATAAGTTTTAAAACTGCTTCTGGTTCTGGTGGCTGTAGCGTTGGTACTGGCTGCAGACCACCTTTGGTTTTCTTCCAACCCCATTGCTCAGGATCTTTTTCATTTCCAAGCCATTGTTGTACTTGAAAGTATATTCTCAACGAATGTTGCTGTACTGCAGCCTCAGTAGGAGGTAGGGACGTCAAATGGGCTGTTGGTCTGTATGCAGATCTAAGGTAGAATTTACACCTCAATTTGTTCAAGGACGTGCCTTCCTTGTCAGTCAATTTGTACAGTGCAGTGAAAAAGGTAAGGCCAGCATTAATAATAGCATCAGCATGATCTTTAAAAATTTCAATGGTCTTGGTTAGAGCAGGGTTTTTCTTGAGGGTTTGGATACCTCATCTTTCCTACTTTGAACGAGGCTGAAGTTATATCACATCCTCCCATGGCATGCAAAAGCAATATGTTGTCACTAATGGATTGGTGTAGTTGGCAGTCAGAAGAAAAAAATTGGTTGTGAAACTTCCCTTTGCCCGGCTTCAGACAGTATACATTTGAAAAACGATCATGATCACGAGCAAATCTACATCTTCACCCACAATAACTACAGAGTTACGCTGTTGTGCGAGAACTATTGCTGTGTTTACAATAAGTATACCCGCATCCTCTTGTACCTGCTTTGTGTGAACGAACTGGGGAACTGAGAACCGTTAGGCGTTTAGGCATGAAGACCCCCCCTCCCTGTGGTTCAGAAAGGAGGAGTTCGAGGTTACAAAGGACACAAAGAAGGGCTTCTTCTATGGTTTGCCAGGTATTCACGTTGAAAGGAAAGGAACTGCAGATGAAATAATTCACTTGAAGGGAAAATTGCAATTTATTTTATTTTTTTGCTATTTTCCAAAAATTACTGATTTCCCCGATATTTCAACACTCTTTTGCGTGGAATCATACGACGTATAAAAAAATGTTAAAGACATAAATTGTAAGAAATTTTCTCTTCTTTATTTCACTACAGGACCACTTTTTCCGCAAATAGCTTGCTTTACAAGTTATAAGCTGAAAACCACTAAAAAACATTATTATTAGTGGTTTTTTGATGATTTTTCGTATTTGGGGGGGGGGGGGATTTTTGTTGGACGACTTCAGATTCGTGTTCAGCACCCCACGAAACATAAAATAAAGCACTAGAAATAATTACATCAGAACTTTCCACTTCAAGCCCTTTTTGCGCACCATTTGACTGGATTATTATCACTTAGAAGAAAAATAACAAATCCCTGTCCGGGATATAAAAAGGTAAAATTCGTAAATAATAAATTTTTTAACGACAAAGACGAAGCACTTGCGAAAATAATTTTGTTTGTTTGTTCAAACAACGGAATAGACACAAAAGTTACAGTAATTCCGGAACGACGCAAAATTAAACGAAAAACGCACAACACAATGACATGTTGAATGACACCAAGTATAGCATTCACAGCTACGATATCCGGAGGAAGGCAAGAGAACTCGGCCCTTAGATAATGCAAGTCGCTGAGAGGCACAACGGAGAAATATAGATGTTCTTGTATCTACAGAAACTGCTGCGAGATGACGGATACACTATATGATGCTTACAGAAACATAGTATAGGTTAAATGAGTCGTCCAGAATCAAAACTCACATTATCCAAAATCTGACTTTTTGGCTAGCACAGAAAAACTAGTTTGGAAGCAACCTTCTATCTGGGAAATATTCTATTGGTATATGCTTAAATGAATTTACAATAAAATAAGTTGATATTGTGAAAAACAACAATAAATGATTCCATAAACTTAGAATAAAATACTAAAGTTTGGATAATGTGAGTTTTGACTCTTATTTATGGATAATGTGAGTTTTGACAATTTAATAAGTGGATTTTGCGAGTTTTGATACTGTGGTATGGCTCATCAGAGATTAAGACTATCATCTATTCTATAGGAGATTAAGACAGAAGCAAGGTTACCTTTACCCTACTTCGGTAACTGAAAAATGTTGAAATAAGTTTTAAGCTGTAAAAGGTAATAAAACAATCAGTGCAAATAAATGGCTTTATTTTGAAGTAATTGTTTACAAACAATTGTTTGTAAAACTGATTAAAGTTAAATTTGTTGTTTGTTTGTTTCAAAACTAACATTCTCCAAAGGATAATGTGAGTTTTGACTCCAACATCAATCTTTGTAATTTCTTTACGCAGAGATAATGGCAGTTTTGACCTTAATAAATATATGGCGTTATAAAGTTCAGGCAGCGTTGATAGATGGCACTTTTACGTAAAAATTCGCGATTTTGGAGAATGTGAGTTTTGATTCTAGACGACTCAAATATTGTCTAAATGTTGGTTGGCATTTTCTTAATTTCTCTCTGTTTCTTACTGCCATATATAAACCGATTAGCTAGTGGAGATATGTTGACGATATATGCAATTTGGCCACATGAAGTCGATTTGCTAGATAATTTTTTAGAAAACATAGATAATAAAGAACTCTCTATTAAATTTACATTAGAAGTAACAAGCGTTTAGAGAAAACCAACACACCAACAGGTATTTGAATTTTAACTCAAATCAGTCGATGTATGTTAAAATAAACTGATGGGGTCAAAATAATTTCTTCTAATGATGAAATATTAGACAATGAGAAACGCTTTATAAAGGAGGTTCTTATAAACAATCAATACCTACCCTGAATCCTTTGTTGATAGAATTTTCACATATATAGAAAATAATAATCATGTACGACAAAAACCTGAACAACGGTACACAACGTTAATTCCTTATGTATACAGATTATCTGAAAAGCTACGCCGTATAGGCAATAGATTAGATATTAGGACGATATTTCAAACGGGCAGTACATTGAGAACTATTTTAACAAAAATAAAACCGATAAATCATGAGCAAAATTCAAAAAACCTATAGTATTCCGTGTGAGTGTAATAAACATTATGTGGGTGAGTCATCCAGACCATTCAGTGTTAGATTGGGTGAGCACAGGAGGCACATTAGGAAGAATGAAATCGAAGATTTGCCAACACGCTTGGGAGAACGGACATAGAATAAACTGAGACTCGGCAAAAATTTTAACAAAAGAGACAGATAGGAAGAAAAGAAAAATTAAAGAAGCGGCTATAATACTATTGAATGAGGATAAATGCGTGTCGAATTGTTCCGTAGATGTTTGGACAATCTGGCTGCCGATGTTAAATGAAGAATTTAACAAACTCAACATTGTTTAAAATAAATCTATCAGCTAGATATATGAACAGTTCCGTGTAAGCAGTAAGTATCTATGGATACTGAATATAACAAATATATTCTTAAAGCTGTGTATTTAATATACAGAGCACACAAACATTTATAATACGCTTTGAGACAGGAAACAGATTCGTTTTCCGAAACGTTAGCAAAATATGTCATCATTTTTATATTTTTGTTCTTATTCATTATTTGTCAAAAACCACACTAACTGATCCTTTGACGTAAAAGTCACGGCGTAGAGGTTATTTTCCAGTAAAATACTGGATAATTGTATTATTTTGTAGATTTCACGACATTATTTAGAAGAAAATACATGTGGCACAGCATCCCAATAAGAAACAGAAAAATATTATAGGTTATCAGTGTAACTTGGCCAAATTGAAAATATTTACCATTACTAGACAAACTAAATACTGGCACCACTGGACTTTAGTATTAAAATGCACTTAGAGCAGTTGTAACTACCATATCAAATTTACTTTACTAGACAAATTCTCGTGTTAGAATCTCAAAACTAGTTAGTAAAATTCATATTAAAGTTAATTACATAACACCAAGGTTAGACGACTTCCAGGGCCGAAGCCCGGTGAAAAGTAACCCGAAAGCAAGTCGTCATTTTATATGCATCATTTCTTGCACTACTTTATGAGTATGTACAGAACTGAAGCGTATGATTACAAAACAATCCAATTCGATATTTTAAATTTATGGTCTCCTATTGAAGAAATATGTCAACCACTGAGACCTTTAAAGCATTTATTTCTGCGTAGTATTCTGGAATGTCTAAAGTGCCTTAAAAGCAGTGACGGCGTTAGGTATTTTAATGAAAAATGTAAAATAATGTAATTTAGCAGATTTTAATAGAAAATTATGAATGGCTAAAAAATGAACCGTTACAGGACAAAATAATTATTTAGGAACAAAACGCTGTAACTATTCTGATTCCTTTCGTGTATAAAAACGTTGGGAAGGGAAATAATATACAATATGTTTTCTCAGTTATAATAAAATGTAATACAATTTAACCATGCAGCATATGACAGAGTTTTAAAAGAATCTATGAACAGTTGCAGATGAAGGTAGAGTATCCACCAATATTTAACGAGCAAGCATAGCAACCAAAAAAGAGCGATAATGATATAATATATTTAAACTGTCAAGGATTTATTAATAACAAGGAAGAAATTATTATGTTGATGAAAAAATACAGCCCAGTAGTATTATGTCTGTCAGAGACACATGTAGATAAGGAGGTGTATGACAAAGAATTAAAAATAAATGGATATAAGTCGGAAAAGTGTTTAACTCACAATAGAAGAACAGGTGGAGTAGTAATATATATCAAGAAAGAAGTTCAGTTTAAAGTAATTGTAAATGAAGTACAGGGAAATTATATTTGGATATTAGGTATTGAGATTAAAATTAGCAATAAAATATATCAACTTGTAATAATATATCACCCCCCACAAACAAATGATAACCTATTTTTAGAATATATTGAAAATTTTGTAAAAAATATTGAATGTAAAGGTACAGTTGTAATAATTGGTGATTTTAATATTGACTACTCTAAAGATACTTTTTATGGAAAGAAAATAAAAGATATTGTATACCAAAATGGTTTATATCAGTTAGTAAATACCCCAACAAGAATAACAAACACGAGCTCTACGTTAATAGATTATATAATTACAAATGAGAAAAAATTAAATTATGAAAATTGGCTAACTCCAAAGATAACTGATCACAACATATTAAAAATTAAAATAAATACAAAATATCACACTGATACAAAACCATATACTATACGAAAAAGTAGAATGATAAAAAGTTATAACACAGATGAATTCCAAGAAAAAATTATTAAAACACAATGGAACAGAAATACAACAGATGTAAATACAATGTCAAACAAATTAGTTACAGATATTGTATATGTAGTCAATGAAATTGCACCAATTAAAGAAATAAAAATTTACAATGACAGTCCTGAAAATGAATGGATTGACAGTGATATAAGAGAAAATATTAACATGAGAAATAAATTGTACAAAAAAGCTGTTTTAACAGGTAAAGAAGAGGACTGGGAAGAGTATAAACAAAAAAAAAACTTCGTTACAAGTATGATAAGGAAAAGTAAAGAGGAATTTTATAAAAATGCAATTAGAAATAAAAAGGGTGCCGAGCTATGGAAAGAACTTAAAAAAATGTTGCCTGAAAAAGGTGAAAAAATATCTGATAATATAATTTTTGATGGTACTCTGGAAAAAGAAGAAAATGTTATTGCGGAAAAATTTAATCTGTACTTTATTGAAAGTATAGACACTATAACTAGATCCATTAATGTGCAAAAAAATAATTATATTCTAGGAGATGCAGAAAATATAAGTACCTTTGAAAAATTTGATATAATAACTATGAAAAGGTTAAGAGAAATTATTTATTCACTAAAGGAGACTACAGATCCTGAATATATGATTGGTATCAATAGGAGATCGTTTTCTTGACTTAGTAAATACTTCGCTGACATATGGTATATTTCCTGGTGCATGGAAAACTTCCTACGTTATTCCAGTACCAAAGGTCACAAACTCATTGAAATGTTAAGACCACAGACCAATAAATATAGTGTCAATATTTGAAAAAATTGTGCAAGTGGCAGTTAAAGACCAACTTATTAATTTTTGTGATAATAATGAAGTAATCGTTCAAAATCAGTCTGGGTTTCGCAAACATTATTCCTGTGAGTCTGCTATTATAAACATATGTGATGATTGGTTTAAATATTTAGAAGATAATCAAGTGGTTTTAGTTTATATTTCTTGTCTTAAAAAGGGCATTTGAAACGATAAGTAGAGAATTGTTAATATCCAAGTTAGAGGGAATAGGGCTGAGAAAGAATGTGTTAAATTGGTTTAAAAGTTACCTAAGCAACAGATCACAAAGAGTTAAATATAAAAATTCAGTAACAAGTGACCTACAGATAGAACATGGTGTTCCTCAAGGAACTGTTCTTGGTCCTATTCTATTCACTCTTTATATAAATGATATTGTTAAGTGTGCAAATGACTGTAAAATATCCATGTTTGCAGATGATACAATATTGTATATAAGTGGTAATGATCTTAACCAGATGTATGTAACTATAAATAAGGAATTAGCTGTACTAAGTAAGTGGTTACCTGAAAATAGTCTAAGTCTAAATTTAAATAAAACAAAATACATGTTAATAGGAAAACGTTAAAAGTTATCTAGCTTAAATGCAACAAACTTGTTTGTTGAAATAAATAATTATAAGCTCGAAAAAGTTAAAGAAATTAAGTACCTACTTGGGTATTATAATAGATGAGAACTTAAAATTTAAAAAACATTGTGACTATATATTGAATAAAATGTCAAAAAAGGTTAATTTTATAAGAAGAATAGGTAATAGCTTAACAATGAACACAAAAATTTTATTATACAAATCAATAATAGGTCCAGTATTCTTTTCAATTTTAATCAAAACGAAATAGACAAACTACAAAAATTACAAAATAAATCTATGAGAACAATCCTTAAATGTAACAGATATACACCAATCAGAACTATGCGAGAAGTACTAAATTTCATGAATGTAAAGCAAAGAATAATATTTAAAACTTTAGATTTTATTTATAAGTTGAAGAACAAAAAAACTGCTATGTACTTATGTGATGAAGTGAGATATGTAAATAATGTACATTCATATAACACAAGACAGAATAATGACTTTTTTATAGACACGGCCAAAACATCTCTATTAAATAAAACTATATTATGTAAAGGTTTAAATATGTTTAATACTCTACCAACAGAAATAAAAAATTGTGAGAACTACTTTAAATTTAAAGAAAAGTTAAAAAACCACGTACTGAATACTTATGTATAAAGTTAAAAATGAATGTATGTTGTCTAATTTGTTTAGTGTAAAATGTAACTGTTATGGAATGTAAATGGTTGATGGTATCAAATTTGTTGTATATTTGGTAATTCTATAAGTATAAGTACATTAAGTTAGTTAGTAAGTTAGTATATCTACATTATAGTTAGTATCAACATTTTATATTACATTGTATTGTTTCTTGTATAGCAGAAGCTGCTAATAAAGTCTATCTATCTATCTATCTATCTATCTATAAATTAGAAAAATGGGCAGCTACTGGATGCGGTTGGAACGTCGCCACCGATAAAATGTTTACAAACATTCGTTAATTTACTTAATAACCGGGCTCATTACCGCAGAGCTACAGAAAGCAGACCTCCATTCCGTGAGTGGTAGAAATTATAGTTAACGTCCTATCTTCACGAGGTTCGGGCAATTTTTTTCACAGAAAATAAATGAAAAAGTGTGATATGATTGAAATGTGAACATCTACTTTCGAATGGTACAATAAAAAATGGATATTAGGTATGTTGAAAAATAAAAAAGTCATGCGGGATATTAAACGTCATTCTATCTGCAGCAAACACATTCCTGTTTATGTTACCAATATTACTTTTGTGCCAAATTTTATCAAAATCCCTTTACCGGTTTCGGTACTCTTGTATTCATATATATACATACACAAACGTTTTTAAAAACTACTTTTTTGGGTTCCAGGAACCTCAAAATGTAAAAATCTGGTCTTATCTCGATTTTTAATTTCAGACTAATTGCAATAACCTCCCCATTTCTATGGGCGGGGGAGGTTAATAAAATTTAAAACCGTTAAAATTAATAATATTCAATATGTTAAAGAAGTCTTACTTTAAAGTAAGGAATCTTTAAAAAGGGGGAAAATATTTAATGCAATTGGGGTTATGTATAAAAGAATTATTGAACATAATACAATCTTGAAAATATTACAAACACTATTTTAGTAGAAAGCTGACAGCAAATAATTGTGTAACTGATTTGCATAAAAAGAACGACGAAATAAACATTTTAATATCCCACATGTATTCAAAAATCATTGAATTAGATCAGTTCTTTTGTTTAAACAATTTGGAAAGACAGGGTATACCTGACAGGTAAAATGAAAATATATTATCAACTGTCCAGGATATATTTAAACATTTAAACTGCTAATCTGCCTGGGAACATTGAGTTTATACATCGTATACCTAATCAGGGTAATGACAAAACAATAAGCAAGAGAAAATATTACGTTAAAGTGATACAAGCGGTGCACGACATCACTAGTGATATTCTGATCTCATAAAGTAACATATCAAAATTATATCAGCTATGCATATACGGAACACTTAGTTTGGCCAAATAATGGGAGAATACGGGAAAATACGGAGTCGCTTTTGGGGGGGGGCGTATTTCATGGGAGAATCGAGATATTAATGTGATAGGCTGTCCATGGAAGTTTTAACAAACACCTCCAGATCCCCATCTTGAAAGAATTAAAGCACTACCGTCTATCTACTTATCTAACAGTCCATATCTCGGAGGTATAAATAAAGATGGGGAAAGCTAATGCGTTGGCAAGTCTGATTTTTATGCGCCCCGTGATATCTCTATCACCAAATAATCTTGTTCAACTGGCAAACTCCTCAACAAAATTTTCTAAATGAAAATTGATGAGCACGGGGGAGAGTGAAATTTTTCTCAAGTTTTCCCAACTCGAACCACAATAAAAGAAATTTCTTTCGAAAATAAGAATTGATGAGCGGGGGGGAATGGTGGAATTTTTATCGAATTCTCCCAACTTGAAGCTTGAATCTCGCAACTCGACCACGATATTGGAGGAGACCGTCCCTCCCACCTCCCCATAACGACACCCCTGACTACCGTCAGTATTTCTACAAGGGCTCAATGATACTAGATCTTGTTCACTAGACTAGAACACTGTCACTTATCTATTTACTATTTTAGGTCAATGTGATAATAATGCTTTGAAATATTTGTAATATAATATATTATTTATCGTTCTACAGCCTATATCATTTTAATTAATTGAGAAAACTCAAGGGACATAATTTTTTACGCCTTTCTTAAGCTACGTTTTGACGTTTTGAAAAAAAGAAATAAGACTCGTTTTATTCTCCAAAAATTAAAAATGTACGAATTTAGACGTTGATTTTAAATCTGGTGAGAAAATTTTAATATTTACAAAAATAAATTCTATTCATTTTCAATTTTTGGAATGTAAAACGATGCTTACTTGTTTCTTTGAAAATGTCAACGTCAACGTGGCTTGAGGAATGCATAAAATATTATATACCGTGTGTGTAGTCGCGGGCTAAACATGGGGAGTAGAATTACAACATCGCGGGTGCCAGCTGGCTGAAATGAAATAATAGAGCTGGGATATCCACCGACGGACGAATTTACGGCTGCCGGTGTTGTCAGATCTCTCGCGCTACGTGATTGTACATGACTAATGGGAAATTACACGCACGGTATCAAAAGATAGGCGATAAAACGATAAATCAAATACCTTGTATATTTAAATTCTGCTACAAATTATATATATATTTAAATTCTGCGAAATTAAGCATGAAACGTCATTTATCATTTTTGTTGTTGTTTTAGCTCAATATTGGGACTCGCAAATGATCTCAATCTCAAATCGTGCCTATTAGCAAACGTAAGTGTTTGTGCTGAATCAGACAAAGATGCGTTTACCGCTGTAATTTACAATCCATTGGCTAGAAATACATCACATTACATTCAAATACCCGTAAACGATGGTACATGGAGAATTACAGGGCCATCAGGTAATACTATAAATGAAAAGTTACGTACAGAGTCAATTTTTTATTAATTCACTAGGTGAGGACGTAGAGGGCTATTTATCGGATCCCATTGGCAATTTCAGCTATATTACTAGAGATACTGGTGATAAGGTCTTGAACAAGGTATTATTCTTTAGAGCAGAAAACTTACCGCCACTTGGTTACAAAGTGTATACATTCCGAAGAGTCAGTTCTGTGAGCCAAGATGTCGTGCGGAGAGACGTTAGAATCGATTATCAACTGGGATTTCAGGTAAGAATGGTATAACATTTAATTTTTCCAAGAAGACTATGAAAGACTTTTATTTGGAAACCGACCAGTAAAGCACTGATTTTAATGTTATTTTTTTTTGAAATGTTGGAAATTCAAAACACTAAAACCCCTACAGTTCAAATGTTGCCGCTTTTTATTTATTCAATAATTTTTTGTAAATTCTTTAAACGACAATTTTTTGAATATATTTTTTTTATTACTCCGGAACTATAATAGGTACAAAAATACTGTCAAATACTTTTTTGTAAAAGAAAGTGGTCTGGCCTGCGGACCAGACCAGTGTAAGATTATGTATTTGGACCCGCTGAAACCGAATCCGAAGTCAAAAATGTCAGATTTAACCAAAAAACTTTTTTTTGTTTTGGGGGTATTTTTTTGGGATTAAGGGTGAAAAATTCTCAATTCGGATTCGGTTTCAGCGGGTCCAAATACATGAGGATACACTGGTCTGGTCCGCAGGCCAGACCCCTTTCTTTTGGTGTGGCTGTGTTATATTTTGTTGGAGAGGTTTCATCATTTTTAAAATAACGAAGATATGAGGAATTGTTTCTAAACAAAGTCGGCTGCGTGGAATTAAATATTTTGAGTAGTCCCCGTCGATAAAACAATATATGTAACTTTTTTTTTCTTTACGTAAAAAGATATTATTAAAATTATATAACAGTTTTATCATTTCAAATTGGCCATTTTTTAGTTAAAAGAGCTGCTTTGGTAATTTTTTGGCCATTTTTAACGGTTTTTTACCCATAATATTGTTTAAATATTGCAATATTAATATTTGTCAATTGGACATGAAAATACCTACTATTAGCTTCAAAATGCCACTCGAAAAAATTAAGTATCTACAATATATCGTTTTTTATAGCCACTTAAACCATTAAGAATTGTATGAAAATAGTCTGAAAAATAAAAGTAATTGTTATAAGTTATTATTTTTTTAAATAATTGTTTTTTTAATATACCATGGTGCCTTCATGTGTAAATTATTTAAATTTTCTATCGCGATTTTAACATAAAAAATGTTTAGTTTGAAAAATGCATTTTTTCAAAATTTTTTTATAAAGAACGTACATTTATTTAGTTTTTTCAAATTTACTTAGAAACAGTGAATCGTACTACAACATTTCATAGAACTTAAATTGAATGCCAATTAGAGAGCATGTATACAGATCCCCAACAAGATTTCGATAAGGTAGACACCTCATGAAAACCGTTGCCAGCTCTTTTACTATAAGCAGAGTTTCTGCATCTCCGTTCTCTTATAACTAAACCCACTTGTATTTTTAAACATGTAGTATTTTAGGTTTTAGACCATTTACTATCACTTTTCAACTTGATGATTGTGCAGTGATGCTAAAATGAAAAACCTTGAGGCAGTTCATAAAACTATATTATTATTAGTTAGAGAGTAGAAAGACTGTCATCGTCTTTGACGCTTGACGAAAATGCTTCACCTGAACATAAAAGTGATTGATATTGATTTAAGAGAGCATGGTTTTTTCCCTTGATGTTCATTCTCAACATGCTTATTCTTTTCCTAATTTATGCATGATGTACTACATTGTTGTTATCCAGGTGTAGCACAGTCTCCCATTTTGGTTGCTGTTCAGAATTAGCGCTTTCTTCAGAAGTTATGTGAGGTCCCTTCTTTGAACACGTCAGTATTTAATTGCTCATGTTTCTGTAATTTTTGTTATCATCTTACCTCCTACTGAGGCTGGCGTATTCTACTGTTCCTTTAAATGTTCTATTGTTTTTGCTAGTAGTTGTACGATGTTTTTTTTAGCTTTTCTCAAACGTCTTCTTTTGACATGTTTGTCTAGTGATTTACTTTTGATGAATTTTTTCTAGTAGTTTTCAAGTTCTCCGAGCAGGAATTGTGCATAGTATTTGCATCTTAAGCTACAAAGTAGTATTCTTTTGTCATCATCCATGCTCTGCGGTGAGGTGATTTTAGGGATTGACACTTGTATGATTATATTCCATTTCCCCTATTATTTCCATCCATTCTCTAGTGACAACTACTAGGGATTGCTACTTTGGTCTTTCCTGTCCATAGAATATTCATTTGTTGTTTATTTTGTCTATTCTAGGTGCAGTATTTCGTCTAGCTCTAACTATTATTTCTAGCAGTCAATCCTCTCGTGGTGGAGTGTCCAAGGACCAGTGGTCAGTTATTAATTCTGTTGCATCTTATTTGCATCCCTCATTCCTTCAGATTATAGGTTCAGTATTGCAGATTTATCTTCTAGTGTGAGTATTGTTGTCTTTTCTATAGTTTTTCTATATTTTTTCAGAACTCTGAAGGTTTGGTCCAGTTGTTGTCCTCCTGATAGGGTTTCTATGTTTCAGAAGACTTCCCTACATTTTACTCCACGTGGCTTCCCTCCTCATCTTTGTTTTCTTTTAATGCTTCCTTTAGTCTTCTATTTGCGTTCCGCATTCGCTGCTGTTTGTATATTTTTTTAGCGGTTCATATTTGTTATTTGTCTCTTTTATTGTTGGATTCATAGATAGTCATCCTTTTTGACCTTTCGCTTGTCGAAATTTTCATTTCTGAAATCGTTGAGATTCAGTCTATTTCTTCTCCTGTTAATTTTTTTCTATTTAGCCGTGAATCCTATAATATACTTCGTGCTGTAGCAGGGAAATATCCCAGGTATTGTTTAGTCTTTTGTTATTCCCTTTACGTCCTCTTTTTGTATTTTCATATAGTACTTTCTGATCTCTACTGACTTCTGCTTTTCATGTTGCTTTAGTTTTTTGACCAGTTTTCTTATTTTCTTACCCACTGTTCAAGAATTGACCTTCCGTTGCTCCAAGTATTTTGTGGCTTTTACTCCACCTCCCTTATTGTTAAGTTAAACATATATACTAGATTTTTCATCCAGTTTTTATTTTTGTTGGACCATGTATGGAATAAATTCTCGATACTCTTATCTTCTTCCGTCTGGTTGTCTTTTCCTACGTGCACATTAAAGTCTCCTAACAATATGATACATTCGCTTACATTTTATAGTTTTACCTCCACATATAAGCAAGTTTTAATTCCTACTCACCTACAGCTGCAAAGTCAATCTGTAAACCTCTTTATTGGGATATGTCAGAGCTGCGGTGAGCAAAAATAGATGTGTCTTCACTAACTAAAATGCTACATGCTTCACTAGCTAAAGTGCTACATCGAGTATTGGCTTTATCGACAGCTGTTTTCATAATAATCAGCATAGAAAGGAATATGTAGAATAGCGTCGTTCACTTGTTCCCCATAAATGATTTCAGGGATTTTTTTCCAGCGATTCAAAAGATGTCATAGAACATATTCCAAAAGAGATTTGCTTTCTAAAGATGTTCAAAAGTCAACCCGTTACTTAATATTCTTATTATACGACTTGCACAATTTTGTTGAGTGCACTTCGACGAAACACTCTAATACCCTAATTTTATCAAACGTAAAATTAATATTACAGTATTTTCTTATATTACATTTATTAATTACAGGATAAATTTGTTGATTTCGACCTTAACACGGGTCTTTTAAATTCTATTACCATAAATGATGTAACTTTGAATGTATCTCAAAATATGTTATACTACGTCCCCTCTGAATCTGACGGTGCCTACATATTCCGACCAGACAGTAAAATAAGGGATGCAGTTGAATTTGGCCCGGTTGAGAGCTCAATTGTGGTTAATAATGGAAATTTAGTTAGAGAAGTAAAACAAACATGGAAAGATTGGGTTACACAGATCATTCGCATATATAAAGAAGAAGACTTCATTGAATTTGATTGGCTGATTGGACCCATAGACGTTAAGTAAATACAGTGCTTTAGTTTGAAAGGCAAAAATTTTAATACATTTTTTTTTAGAGACCAAGAAGGCAAGGAAGTTATTACAAGATATACAACGGAACTGAAAACTAATGAAGAATTTTACACTGATTCAAACGGTAGAGAAATTATATACCGCAAAAAAGATTATAGACCAACCTATAATTACTCTTCTGAAGAACCACAAGCTGGAAATTATTACCCAGTAAATACTAAAATTTTAATAAAAGATGAAAAGGTGGAATTTGCAGTATTAACCGACAGGTCTGAGGGAGGAGCAAGTCTGTCTTCTGGAGAAGTTGAACTGATGGTATATTGTTTAAAATATTATACTGGTGCATTAGAGATATAACTTTGCACAGACGCAAATGTTTTTGTTACTATTATTTGGCTTGTCCGTTAAGAAACGTATTATTACATACTGATTTATTAAATTCTTAAATGTAGCTTTAACTCCTTCAGAGACAAGGAATCTATGTAAAAGAAAGACCTAAAGGACATGATTTTTTATCAGTTTATGCTACACGTATATAGTTGAGTAGAGGAGCGTAGTTCCTCATAATCTGAGCTAAAGTTAACTCTACCTTTTAATACATTTACCATTACTTTTGTCAATATATTTGATTTAAATATCTATCAAAAAAGTAGTTATTATTAGAATTATTGTTATTATTATTACTTCCTTGGGTGGTACATATTGTAGACCGTTGCCCACTAGATATAATTCCTTCCTGGTACCAGCGCCCTTGAAAGAGAGATAACTTAGGCATCAGATTGCAAAAAAAAATAAAAATGTCAAAGTTTGTTTTTCTCTTTTTAATAGTTCAGTTGAAGGGATAGAAAAATCATGTCAAAAATGTAAATGCTTTCAAGGTTAGGAACAGCTAATTTTACAAATTATGTACCAAAAAGTTGTTTTTTGTGCAAGTAGCATAATACTACTACTTAAATATTCTAGTTGAGCAGAGCATTATTACATGACGATTACAGAGGAGTTGGAGAAAATCTTAATGAAGTAGAATATGATCAACCTCTGGTAGTTAGAGGAAGTCATTTTGTTACGATTGGAGAATCTGCACGAGGGAATGGTAATATATTTATTTGACATATTTAAATACATGCGAAATTAAATTGAACCGACTTGGTATAAGAAATAAATGGTTCTATGTACGTTTAAATTCTTTAATGCGGAGAAATATTACACGTACAGATAAAATATTTTATTTATTTATTATTGAATACATATTCATACATAGAAATATGCACGTCTATTTTCGAATATGCATCCACACCCAATGTAAAATATCTAGCAATAAAGGAACGGACATGTAGGATGTATCTATTCTTATGTATTGTACCTACTGAGGGAATTACAGCTGTTTAAGGGGTAGAGCTTGAAAATGGTATATTACGCAGCGAGCGTGTAATGATATCACAAGTCTACAAAAAAAAAAAAAAAAAAATTGTTCCAAGTTTTCAATTTAGAAAACTTTATACCTCATAAATTTCGAGTAAATGTCAAAAATTGTCAAAAAAACGTATTTTGACGATAAAAATCAGGAATTACTCGAAATCTACGAGGTAGAAAATTTTTTAAATTGAAAATTCGGTTTCAGCACAAAAATACTTAAGGCATGATAGGTTTAGTCCCTGGAGCAGATTTTTTTTTGTAGACCTGTGTAATGATAGCTATTAGTCGCAAGGGTGATGTCGTAAATCATCTGAGAGTGTAATAGCCATTATGTGTGAGCAAAATACTATACTTTATTCTCTACTTAATTGCTTGAATCGTTTATAGGTGAAAAAATAAATTTAGTTCACAGTAAAAAAAATTTAAAAAAAAAAAATTAATTAATTAGTGGGTAATTTCATATTAAATAATAAAATGTGATTGACTGAATTTAAATAAATGATAAGTATTTTCAATATATTTTTCTTGTTTTAAAATTTTAGGAATCCTATCATGTAATTCAAAAATTCGTCAGTATTAGCTAGAAACGTAGCTGTCGGTTGTTGGTCCTCCATTACTTAGTGTTTTAAAGCGTTTACCTAACTACTAGTCAACCATCCTAGGATGACAAGTAGCCGCGCAGAGAGATAAGAAATATCGTCACTGTTGGACAGAGACAAACAAGATTTTTAAGCTTCTTAGGCTTCTTAAGCTAGCTAGCTTAAGAAGCTTGTTTGTCTGTGTCCAACACTGACGATATTTCTTCTCTCTCTGCGCAGCTACTTGCCGTCCTGGTATGTTAGCGTGAGCAAATTGAGGCACCAATATACAGAAAGTAGGTAATTTCATATTAAATAAGAAAGTGTGTAAGTTGTGAATTGCGTAATACCTAAATAATATTTTCTAATTATAAATAGACTTCAAACACAGAAAGAATACTTTATACCGGGTGACACAGGGGATATGTAACACCCCGTAGCATGTTTATTTAAAAAGATATAATTTTGAAATTTGGTATACTTATATAATGTCTGATTGTCCTTTTTTTATTATAAACAAGAAATTTTTTCCACTTCCGGTTTCAGCGGAAGTGACATCTACTTTGTTATTTTGAATGGCACCCTGAATATATTTTTCTCCTATCTGATTCTCCTTAAATTCCTCTTTTCAACTATGTATGGCAAGATTGCATTTTTTTTAAAATGGCTACTGAAAATCATTTTATTGCATTAAGTCAAGTTGGCTATGGTATGAAATGTAGCGATAATTAATGTTTAGTATGCTGCAAAATCAAAAAAAACCGTAGTACACAATTTTGTGTTTCATATTTGTTTTGTTCTAATCAGTATCCGAAAAGACTTAGTACAATTTTTATATTAAAGAAAAATCTTTAGGCTAAATCCACGAAATCACAAAAACTAACATAGAAACACTAATTTTAAATTTTATCCATTTGTAAAATATTTAATCATACTTCACTTTTACCAATTAAATGGCCCCCAAGGTGTCCGGATTTTACGCCACTTGATTTTTTCATATGGGGCCATCTCAAGGAAATAGATTATAAAACTCCACTGCAAAATAGGGAAGACTTAAAAATGAGAGTTAGGTTAGCAATAAATGAGATTACTGAATTGCAGTTAGAAAATGTGCTTAGAGGTACTGTTACAAGAATTCGACGCCGCAGGGAAAATAATGGCCAGCATTTTGAGATTCTTCGAAAACTATTTTATTTAAAAGCAAGCAAAATCAGACATAACAATGAATTGTATTGGGTAAAAGTGAAAGATGAGTAAATATTTTACAAATGGGTCAAATTTAAAATTAATGTTTCTATCTTAGTTTTTATGATTTCGGGGATTTAGTCTAGAGATTTTTATTTAATATAAAAATTCTACAAAGTCTCTTCGGCTACTGATTAGAACGAAGCAAATATGAAACTCAAAATTGTGTACCAGGGTTCTTTTGATATCGCAGCACATTAAGCATAAATTACCGCCACATTTCATACCATAGCCAACTTGACTTAGAGCAATAAAATGGTTTTCAGCAGCCATTTTAAAAACTAATGTCATCTTGCTGTACATAGTTGAAAAGAGAAATTTAAGTAGAATCAGATAGAAAAAAAATATATACAGGGTGCCATTTAAAATAACGAAGTAGATGTCACTTCCGGTGAAACAGGAAGTGAATAAAATTTCTTGTTTGTACCAAAAAAAGGACAATCACGCATTATATAAGTCTACCAAATTTCAAAATAATATCTTTTTAAATAAACATGCTACGGGGTGTTACATATCTCCTGTTTCACCCGGTAGACGGAGAGCTGGGCACGAGATTTCGATATAACTTGGGTCATGAAAAGTTTCCATAATAATACGTCATACACTAAGGGAGGTCCCTGATTTGGGAATTTTCTGAGTGGGGAGGGGCATGGGTGAGAGCGGTGAAAGTTGACTTATTTTTTTTTAACAAAAATCATCACGGTTTCAGTTTCTTTGAAATATCTCGCTTCGGGTGCCTCATACGGCAAAAAATGTTCTTATGAAAATAAAAGTGCATTAAATTTTCTACAAGGTGTGCCCTATACATTTTTTCGTTAAACTGAATAGTTTCGTTTCAGCAGCCGATCGAAGTCAAGCATTCTTGGCAAAATTATGATTTTTTCTAATTTCTCGATTTAGTGCGACTTTTATGAAGGAGTATTTTTGTGTTGAGACAAAATTTGTTTTCATACCTGAAAATCTTCAAATATTGTTGTCTGCTACGCATAGCTCAATGTTCAGTACTCGTTTCCACACCACCTTGAGGTACATGGCGCTTTTTTTTACGTGGTTGTCCCCTATACACTGTAAAAAATGGATGTCAAAATACTTTATGGATGTAAAAATACTTTGAAAGTTAAGTTAAAATTATTTCAATTTTCTATGAAATTAGACATAATTATTTTATTTTTACAGGACAGGAAAAACTTTCAGGGTAAAGTTAAATATATTTATGGTTTATTACATAAAGTAAATTAAAACTATACACATTGATGTATCTTTACTTGAATTAGTGTAATTTCCCATATAATTATGTATAAATTACATAATAAAATGTACAAATACATAGTTTTTCCGGTGAATTACAGAACCTCCCTATACAGTATATTACACACATGTAATCGCGATTACGTAGATAATTGATAGTCCATTTGTTGCCAGGATTATTCTGGTAATGGTATACAAATGTATGAAATGCTTCGTGCTTTCCTGTAAAATTCCATATAATTGTGTAATATACTGATGGGCAGGTTCTGTAATTCACTAGATTAACTAGGTGTTTATACATTTTATTATGTAATTTATACATAATTATATGGGAAATTACATTAATTGAAGTAAAAATACATGAATGTGTGTAGTTTTAATTTACTTTATGTAATAAACCATAAATATGTTTAACTTTACCCTGAAAGTCTAAGTTTTTTTAAATTTGTTCTTGTAAAAATAAAATAATTATGTATAATTTCACAGAAAATTTAACTAATTTTAACTTAACTTTCAAAATATTTTTACATTCATTTTTTAGAGTGTAGGCCTAATCCAAAAATGTTCAAGAATGAGGCTAGAAAGGCAGAGTTAAAATATTCTGTATTTTACAAATTTTGTAACGGACAAAGCTGCGACAATGCACCAGCAACATTCGACGAGCTTCATAACGACGAGGAAGTCGACTCTCCTGTCGAAACTTTTCTCGCAAGCATGGAAAACAATCAATACGTAGAATCAGTGAACAGCACAATGGAAGCAATTTTCGAAGAAAGTATTGTTGAAGACTACAACGAACCTGGACCTTCGACATCAAGCACCTAAAGCGCCTCAAGAAGCAGGCTAGTCATAGGGGACAACCACGTAAAAAAAAACGCGCCGTATACTGTACCTCAAGGTGGTGTGGAAACGAGTATTGAACATTGAGCTATGCGTAGCAAACAAGTAAAATCAACTCTATTTGAAGATTTTCAGGTATGAAGACAAATTTTGTCTCAGCACAAAAATACTCCTTCATAAAAGTCGCACTAAATTGAGAAATTGCAAAAAATCATAATTTTGTCAAGAATGCTTGACTTCGATTGGCTGCTGCACCGAAACTATTTAGTTCAACGAAAAAATGTGTAGAACACATTTTATAGAAAATTTAATGCTCTTTTATTTTCATAAGAACATTTTTTTGCCGTATGAGGCACCCGAAGCGAGATATTTTGCATTTTTTCTTATTTCATTCAGGATATCGAAATCTGCAAATTCCAAAAGTCTCAAAACTCCAGCACTTATTCGGCCTAAACCTGTTTTAGGTTCTCACCGCTGTATTATAACCGCAGTATTTTTTTTAATAAATTTTTGGCAAGTTGACACCCATCAGCAACCCACATATCCCTTACCTATCGCTCAGCAACTTCACATTTCGATTACGTAATTCACAATATTTTATTCTATAAATTTTTAAGAGTAACTGCGATGATCTTTGTTAAAAAAAAGTCAACTTTCACCGCTCTCACCCGTGCCCCTCCCCACTCAAGCTGTCAGCAAATTTTCAAATCATTAGTGTGACGTATTGTTAGGGAAACTTTTCATGACCCGAGTCATATTGAAATTTCGTGCCCAGCTCTTAGACTATTAAAATTAAATATTTTTTAAACGAATATTTACAATATTTTAACTGTTGGATCGGTAGTAATGTATTTACAGTATGTTTTTTAAATTTTTTCTAATAAAACTTGTAAAGATTTGAAAATCATATCATATCGACCGATTTGAGAACATCGTATTAACGATATATGATATTATTTATATATTGGTTACTTATTATTCTTAATTGCTTGGATTGTAATATTCTTCGTTACAATTACTCAAAGCAACATGCGAAATAATGAGATAATAATGCGTTTTGTTCAAAATATACCTTATATTCCATGAATTTAGGTGGAAGGACAATGGCCGTAGTTGAACGAGATATAGCCCAAAGGAAGCTGCTACAACCCTGGGTATTTTACACTTCTGAAGACGTTCCTGTGAAAGAACAATCATTTTTAAATCACGAATTGCCACCAAACGTGCACTTGTTAACATTAGAAAGTTGGAATGAGGATGAAAATAGTATTCTTATTAGACTCGAACATATTCTAGAGAAGAATGAGGATCCAGAGCTATCCAAAGAAGTCAAAGTTGATGTTTCGGTAATATATACGTTATACAATTCGATCACCGTTGACCGTAGGATGACGTTTCGAATTCTCAAATTTGGCTGTTGTAATGTTTGACAGTTTAGTGAAAATTTGCATTTTCTTTTGTTGGATGCATTAGATTGAGCACATTTTAAAAACCGTTGCATAAGGAATCACTACTTCCTCATCCAGATTTCCTATCCATGTCTCTTACAACGAATAAAATGCCGATACTAAATTTGCATTCCACTATGTGAAAATAATTGTTCATGGGACTTTAATAATATGATATTTGAAATCGTCTACCCTAAAAACTCGTAGCTCAAATTTTTGAAGCCTTTAATTCTTGTGCACAAACATTAGCCAGTTTTATAGGTTCAGATTTAACTAGAAGTTTCACCTAGAGGTTAAATTATAGATTTTAGTGTTTTGTAAAATACAGTTTTATAAGCGTTTGTCAAGATATTCAGTGTTACTGTTAGAGAACCTCCCAGAATTGACCCAAGTCGAAGAATAAATAAAAACTTCGACTTAGGAAAAGTTTATCACAAGACAATTAATTTAGAGCATAACGTATTTAAGGCATCGAAAGGATTCATACACGCTCACAGAAAAGTAAGGCACAACAAGGTACACAATTCAAAAGTACGCCAAAAATTTCACTTAGTAATTTTTTTTTTCTTACAAAATTTCACTTAGTAAATTTTTTTTTCTTACAAGAAAAAAATTTAAGTGAAATTTTTGGCATACTTTTGAATTGTGCGCCTTGTTGTGCCTTACTTTTCTGTGAGCATTTATGAGTCCTTTCGTGCCAGTCTTCGCGCTGATGCCTTAAGGGCCGGTTTTATAGGTTCCGTTTAACTTAGATCTGATAGTTAACTCTAAGTTTTGTCAAAAAGTACGTTTTATATCTGCCAGTAACTGCCAATCTTAAGTTTAAACGCCAAACTTAGGTTTATGCACGCTTACGTTGATTAATTAGCAATATTTTGAAGGATGTTACACTCAATGCAAACTTCAAATTTCAGCTTAACCTACAAATAATTACCTTTATATATTCTGTAAAGATAAGTTGTAGAAAATGGATATTTTCGATATTTTTGAGGATATTTTATCAGGCGATGAAGATGGTGTTATAAATATAATAGAAGCACCTCGACGTGCACGAAAATTCCGCGAGAGACCTGATCATTTACAGATATGGAATAACAAAGAATTTATAGATCGATTTCGAATATCTAAAGAATGTGTGCATATAGTATTAGTACATATTAGTCCACATTTATTCACTTCTCTTGCGTTCGATTACATCTTTACGCTTTTTAACTAATTCAATCAATGGTTTGATTTCCCTGTCGTTGAAATTTAAAGATGTTTTGTCACTCATTGCGAAAAGTCAAAGTAACAGTAATGAAAATGACATCAATCGCCAATTTGTCACCACGCTACCAACTAACAAAATAGCGATAGAACTGACGATCTTGACAAGCACCTATAAAACGGCATTTTAGCGAACACTAAAATCTAAAGTTTAAACCTCCAGTATAACTTCAGTTTAAACCTCTAGTTAAACCGGCCCTAAATGTGTTATGCCCTAAATTAATTGTCTTTCGATATTTTTTTTCCTAAGTGGAAGTTTTTATTTATTCTTCGACTTAGGTCGATTCTGGGAGGTTCTCTAACAATAACACTGATGATCTTGACAAACGCTTATAAAACTATATTTTACAAAACACTAAAATCTACAATTTAAAAATCTAGGTGAAACTTCTAGTTAAACTCTAGTTTAATCTGTACCTATAAAACTGGCCCTAAATCTCAATTTTATTTTTTTAACCCTTTTAATAATGGATGGAGTTGGTAACGGAGGTAATGGTAGGGTCACTAATGTCAAAAAAATAAAGGCTTTTGGTATGTGTAAACACACTAAACCACAGTTTTATTTGTTTCCTTCAATAATGGGGTGGGGATGATAAAGGGGATAGGGAATGGGAAACAAATAAGGCCTTATAAAAAAATTGATGTATTTGTATTATTTAACGTTTCTTTCATTTATTTCGCTTTTGGAGCTTCTGCCATTTTCAAATTTATTTTAAAAAGTTTCATTTTTTTTTAAATTGTTTATAAACAACCTCGAAAACTATAACAATCATTATTTTCTGAAATATTTAAAAATTCCGATAATTTATTTTCCGTTGAGATTTCTAAAAATTATATATATTTTTAAAATTTACAGATTTTCTAAATTGCGGTAATTTTCAATGGGTAAACTTTTTAGTTTATGGCATTAGAAATCCAAAAAAAAAATCATTCAAATCCGTTCATTATGGTTGGGTTCCGTCAGTTTTCATTTATAATGACTAATTGTACTGGATTATATCTAATTTATCTTAAGTTTGACAACTGTTTATGACTTCCTAAGACAAGCAGAACTTTTTTTAATCTTCTCGACAAATCAAAAATAAGAAAGTTTACAATAGTGCGGTACTCGATCCGGGGCACATTGTATAGTGTTCATCGTTTGTTAAATTCAACAGGATTGCAGTTCTTGAGTTATCAATCATTACATCATATTTGAGAAACTGAAGTGCCATGCTGTGGCTAATGGCGTCCAGAATATAAACTTTTTAATTTATAAATACATTATTCCTTTCTTTATTTTTAGGATCTTTTTAAATCTTTTAAAATCAAATCGTTGAAAGAATATTTATTAGCTGCAAACACGCCACTAGGAGAAAGTACAAGATTGAAATGGTCCCAGATTACTGAAACGGAAGACGAATCAAGTCCCCTAAACATGAACAACCGCTTAGCCAGAGACGAAAACGATTTGACAGTTACTTTAGCTCCTATGCAAATTAGAACTTTCGTTGCTGTTATTGCTGTTTAAAATTAAACAAATACAAATTGTTATTTAATAAATATTTTATTATTGATAAAATAAAGTTGTTTATGTCTTTTTATACATCTTCATCTATAAATGAATTTCTAGATATCATTAAAATGAATGTTAAAAAAAGTACTTCAAATTGTGTAAGGGAAGACACAGGTCGTCTTAATAGTTTTTCTTCTTTTCACTATGTAATTTTTGTTTTTATTTGCTTATTTATTTTTGTATCTAAATTATTATTTTAAATTTGAAAACAATTACAATTGTTTAAAAATTCAAAAACATTTGGTACCAAAAATTAATAATCACAAAAATTCTGCGGCTTGTCTACAGCAGGTATTTTAAGTGGGGTGATTTTCTGTCTCAGCAATTCCAATTTGAAATAGTGTATATGTTTTTTCTACTATGAGTTGTGTTTATTTAATTTTTCAGTTGTGTTCAGCCTAAAGACATATGACTGCTTTACTTTCTTAATAAATCTACTAGGTAGGTAGATAGGATATATAGGGTCACATAAATTAATAAAATTTATTGAAACAGAATATTTACTCCTTATAAAAGTAAAAATTTTTACAATAGATGAAAAGGTGACGATGATGAAAAAAAGCTTGATATGTCCATCGCATTACATTGTTTTCTAACACCTTCTACAACTGTATTTCAGGCTAGTAAATTGTATTTTAGAAAGTCAATTGTAGTTCACATTATTCAAATATATTTAAGAAAATATCATTTGTAATTTATATTAGTCAATTGTATTTGAGAAAATATCATTTGTATATCAGAATGTGTATTCTTAATTAAATACACGTAAGTTATTAACAAGTTACTAATAAAACCCTATCTTGAAATATTAAACGCCCTACTGGCGCACTGTGCGGCGATCTTATGGCGCAAATGGACAAGAATCAGAACTCCAAAAAAAAATAGTAGTATCATATGATTCATTTACCATAACATTTTCTGACATTACATTACATTTACATCCACAAATATTTATTTTACAATATAAGGTCAATAAAAAAATAGTGCATGTAAACATGCATGTCTATAATACCATAAAATATAAATTATACTTTATATTAGGAATATTGACAGTGAAAGAGATGTAAAAGTATATTCAGGATCAAGAAATATTTTCATATAAATAAAAAAATGTGCCTGCCCCTTGAATCACTTTTACTGTCATCGCTAACTTCAAGAGTAGTTGTGATATTATATGCTGTCAAAGGCTTCACTTCGTCAGTTAACACGAAATACTCTTTCATGCAACTGTCATCAGCCACACTTTTTCCTTTTTTGGAGATTATTTTTCTATGGAAAGCTAGTAAAGGATCCGGTTTTGTAATCATACGATTCATCAAATCAATATTTGATTCCATTCGCGACTTTTTTCCAGTGTATGCCAATCTTTCATTTCTATTTTTTTACGTCGAGCCTCTAGACACTCTTCCGACATTTCACCATATTGAATTAAGAGATGACTTCATAACCGTGAACCAGCATTTTATGGATAGTCATAGGCATATTAAACCACGAGTACTCTTGCAGATACAATTATGCTTGCTTTCAGATAAGTCTAGAGCTAAGTAAAGACCAAGTACTTGCTGCAAACTTATTTCTCTCTTTACTTCTAAAACTTCTGTTGAGATTGATGGACCAGCGATACTAGAAGAGAAATGTAATTTCGCATTACCGAAGCTTTTTACCAATGTTTCCACTTTACTTTTTTTTGTTTCGGAACACTCTTCGAGCTGTTTCTGTGGACGGCCGCGGTCCCAAATTCAGGTAGTCGAACTGATACTGGAGTTTATGAAACTTCCAGGGACTGAAACTTTCAAAGAGAGAAAACCACTTTCTTTTTTTAATAAATAGGATCTGGAACGTGAGCACTTTGTCCACCTCGATTTTAAGTTAGCACATATTAATTTTGCAACATTCGATAGTTGTGGAGCGTCAGGGTTTGTAATGTTATACGAGTTCATAATAGGCTGCTTTATTGCAGTAAAATTATCTTTATCTACACCCAAACTTGAAAACATTCACCATACGTAAAAGGATTCCTATAAAGGAAAAAATGCTTTCTAATACAAATTTGCAAACATTTGCATAATATAATATTACAGCTGTAATCTACACTAAATTGGCTACAAACTAGCAGAAAGTTGCGTATATACTTTTATATACCTTTTTTAAAGCTTACAGAAGTTGTTAAAAAATCAATAAAAACTAAATTTTACACTCGTTTATGAAATACAAATTAAGAGGTAGAAGAGTGCCAAATATTGAGGTCATTATATATTATCTGAATAGTTAACATACCTGGATTTATATTCTCCATAACCAAAATTACACAAGAAGCAAAATTTCAACTGACCAACTAGGTAATACATTATGTTCAAATTACCTTCGATTCGGTCCAACAAACCTCCCCCGATATCGAGAAATTCCAGGAAATGTTTATTGGAATAGCTTCTTTGAGTACTTACCTACATATAGGGTAGGTAATTAAACCCAAAATGAAGGGTCGGTTTTTATCTTTTTGTCCACAGGTCGCCGCACTGCGTAGCGCCTCATTCATGGCTAAAGCCGTGTACAGTTTTATGTTGAGCTATACCTGCACTATGGCCTGCGACAGCTCTGTCTTTTGCCTCGTGAATAATTGCTTCCAATTACACCAGTCTGTTCAATAACATGAAAAGTTTCCATATGGGGAGGTTTCGTTAGGTTAGGTTGTTATGTGAGTGCACTTATATTTAGACCATCTGATCTATGGTGGCCCACCTCTAACTATATTTCACCCTACAAGCTCAGTTTTATAATAAAGCCGGTAACCTTATTGGGTGAGGAATGGTCCTAACCTAACCTAACCTTACTGGGTGAGAAACTGACTAAGTTCTCTGGCAGCTGCTGTACTTTGCCAATTAATGAGAACTTGGTTCTTTCTTCAACGAGACAGGTGCATAGAATGTACTTTGTCATTTCATCCGCCTCCAAATACAGACGGCATTCAGCGTTATCCGACAATTCAAGATTGTGTAGGTGATGACTTAGCCTGCAGTGCCCAGTATATAGGTCAATTAATGTTCTTAAATGTAACCTGTTTAGTGTTTAACTTTAATAATTTTTAAGTTCTTGATTTCAAAAGAGATTTAATAAACTTCTTTGAATGACCTAATCCTGAGAGTTTTTGTCAGTATCGGAGTATTTTCCTCACAGTTCAGTCTAAGGTAGTTTGCAGTGCTTGATGATATACGAAGCACTGATCCTGGTCAGACATTTCTCGAAACCTCACCTTCCCTGGTTAAAGAGTCAGCTATTTGATTACATGTAGAACATGGGGAACTGAAGGGTGAGTTTTAACAAAACGTCTTACTTTATACCAAATATACTCCATTGAATCGATCTCTTAGTAGTAAGTTGTTTCGAGAATTGAAAAACAAGGCGCATTATTGTTGTAGAACTTCCCAGGATCCACTTAAGCCGAAGCCAAAATAGAAAGTTCGGCTTAGAAAATTTTATTAAAAAGATAATTTTATATAATAACAGATCATATTTAAAGGCATCAGAGCCGAAGGCACAGAAGAACTTAAACACGTTACTAGAATCATGAGACACGGCAAGGTGAAAATTCAAGGAAGCACCCAATTTTCATTTAGAAAAATATGTTTATATCCAAGACGTAAGAGTAAAAGTATGTTTTGGTCATGGGAAAAATGTACTGAAAATAAATGTGTATTTTTAATAATTTTGGTCAAGAGAAAAATATATTACACTTTTTCAAATGTACGGCGAAAATATTTTTGCGGACAAGGACTTTTTAAGAAGTACGCCAAAAGTATACTTTTCAAATATTTTAAATTTTTATCTCTTTACGAAACACAGGGAAATTGGAGACACAGTCATTGTAGATATCATTCAAAAGAATGACAATAAAAGTTTGAAGAGGCGACGTACTGAAAAGGCCAGACCGAAAAATGTGGCAAAGGCGCGTATCGCTTATATGCAGTTATTAGGCAAAAATTTGTCAAAATGGTCAAGGTCGGCTTCTTGAATAAAACAAATTTAGATTCATCCAACAATTGGTCATTTCCACGAGTGCGTTGGAGAATCGGCAGGAGCAAAACCAAATGCAGGCCTTTAAAGATCGCAAAATTATAGACAAAACCGTCTTTTACATAAGTAAGAAAAAAAGGTAATTTTCATAAGTCACTCAGAAGCAAGATCATGTCACATACCGTCACATACCTTATATTGAACCTATGTGCAGCCGGTACGTCACCGTAGAGGAGGCAGGAAAGCAAAACTCACATATCGTTGAACTCCGTTCTTGTGAATGATATAATCACTAAAGGGAACCTTAAAGTTAACCACTAGTGTCCCAAAATTTTAAAAGTAAAATATTTTTATATTATTTTCAGTCAGTCCCAAAACCAACGTGCCTCCATAAACTTCTGAGGAAGTTGTGTGAATTTTTTTACCTAATCGATTGCTATTACACGTTTTTCACTATATGTTGTTATAATAGGCACGCTTTCTCGAAGAGGCGGTCGACCTTGCCCTACTTGGGAGGCGATTCTTTAAAATATATTTTCTTTAGATAGGATATTGCAAAACATTATTTATATTTATTTTTTGAATCTAATCAATATCTGGTATTATTTGAACTGTTGCATTATACTTGTTGAATGATTAACTTTAAGTCTTTTCCCTCAAGGGCCTTTGTGTGTTTGAATATTGGGTGTTTCCTGACCCCGCAAGTCTCTAATTCAAAACATCGATCGGATCGCGAAAGCTCGAGAGGGATTTTCTATAAAAGTGATTAAGAGATGTCTAAGCACAAGATCCATTACAGTGTTAGATAAATAAGCTAAAGTGTATCGCCAGAGAAGCCAATCTGTGAGAGAGGGCAGTTAGCAATCCTCAACTGGGAGTGGAAACAACCGCATACAATCAAGAGAGAAGGCGACTGGTGCCCTTAATAAATAAATTGGTGTCTCGTCCATCAGATGCTGTGTGTAGGTTCTTCTATATTATCACAGACAATAACTGAGCTCGCTGATTTCTCATATTCTCTAAGGTGAGGTGAGGTACGGTACCGGTTTTAGTGGCGAGACCTCGATCGGTGAAGTTAAGGCACGCCGGGCGAGTTCGGCACTTGGGTGACCGTATCTCATCTCGCCGTCCTGGTTAAGTGGTGGAGTAGCATTAGCTAAACTTCGCCAGGATTAAAATAAATAAGGCAATTGAAATAAAAATAAAAGTAAAATAAACTGCTGTAACAGCCTTCCAACTCAACCCATTGGCGAACACTAAAGTATATAAAAACCTTTTTGACGCTCCGCAGCTACTACACTTGTTGCTAATACAGCTTCTATTAGATGATCATTGGGATCACGTGATATTGGTAAGTGTTGTGCCTCTGTGACACTAACTCGATCTTAGCCCCTTGTTCAACGACAAAATAAATTAAAATTAGTCTTATCCATCAAAGCAATTTGATTATTTTCCTTTATTCCGATGGTAATAGCTCAAACATAAAAAGGTACCCATTCACATACAGTTCGCCTGCAATCCTAGGACTGTACGATCTGAATTGAGGATTTAAACTTCTTCGAGCCACACACTATTCAGTTAATTCAAACGATGTGGCCCTCAGTTTTCAGACTGACAGTGTTTGAACTGCAGGCGAACTGAGATTTCATCACACACATGAGCGGTTCTCATCGAGTGATCGGTAGTGAACAATGTTTTTCAGAAGAAAAAAGCTAGCAGCACTTCTTGTACAAAAACGTTTTTGGGTAAACAGTTGGTTGTTGGCAACATGATACGTTATCTCATATGACATTGATGCGAAAGTTAAGAAGTAGTGCCAAAAATGACCTTAAAAACCATCTCAGAATGGATGGCACTTGCACTTGCAGGGCACTTGCTTAAGAACGCAGTAGTATTACTCGATTCTGTCATTATCCTATATAATTAATATGAAATCTTCCAACGGGTTTAAAGTTGCGAACTTAACATTCAAACTGTCGATTTTTGTCCATACACATCAGTCTATCGTACGATTCAATTAAACTGCAGGCTCAAACCTATCGGCGGCCTGTATGTGTATTGACAAATTTTAACTGAGGATATGCAAATCGGCAGTTCTGGACTGCAGGCTAACTGTTTGTGAATGGGTAGCTTTAATCCGTGTCGTTCCTTTTTCTTTGAAATGCATAGTTAGAGTTTCTTTATGTACCAGCTTATTTTTAGAACCTACCTATAGCAGAAGCAGATTTTTTTTTAATTCTGCAATATTTTCCCTTTATTTGTTTCCTTGTAATCACATTTTTCTTCTACCCATAAAACAATTAACTTCATAATTTTCGCATTTATACCACTTTTTGTTAATATTACATCTCTGCGAGAGTAAGAGTGTATACATGAAGAGAATGCAAAGTCTCTGTACAGAATATGATCAAACAACAAGTAAAAAGTGTGCAAATAAAGCCAATGATTCAGTATTTACACAAAAATATTTAACTTCGGCTGTTTTTGATTTTTAAAATCGGTATTCGAAAATATAATGAGGAAAAGGTTCTGAACATATAATGATTAAAAAACAAATAAAAACTGTGTACATGGAAGTGATAATTCAATATTTCTACAAGAATATTTGAGTTTGGCGGCTCTATTACAAATAACACTTTACTGATTTTATAAGATAAGATGACACAAGGCGACGAAATATTACTAATATATCATCATTTCGTTGTTTCTATCTTTAATTCATTTAGAAATGTTTCGTTAGGTGTTTACAATATAAGTAATATTACATTTATATGAATTATATTACATTATTTTTGCCATGTAAGAGACGTGTCAGGAATTTATAGCCGGGGGATCTGGGTACAAGATCAGTCCACAGTGTACATGTGTATATGTGTACATAATAATATATATATTATCGGCGAAAAACGAAAACCAATGACAACACTTACGACGCGACACGTAGAAGTAGAAAAGTGGAAGTGTTGTATTCTTTTCACGAAATTTCACAATTTTAAATTAGAAAAAACCGCTGCTCAAGGAATCACTACTTCCACATCCAGATTTTCTATCCAAGTCACTCACAATGAGAAAAATGTTGATAATATACTTGCAATCCACTATGTGGAAATAATTGTTTATGGAACTTTAATAATATAATATTTCAAATCGTCGACCCCAAACGATATGCCACATCGGTAGTGGGTAAGGGGGAGGTAGGGGAGGATGAATTAAAAACAAAATTGAGGCCTTTGGTTCTTGTACATACACTAAATCACAATTTTATTTTTTTCACACCTTTTAATAAAATTACCCCCTACCCTTCAACGGAATAAGATCAATGTATAATATAGTTCCAAATCTCATTAAAATGCTTACGTGCACCAAAGCACACGACACATTCTATATTATGGAAAAATGACTTTCAATTTGGCTGAATTTTTAATATCTGGTAGATTTCGACTTTCTGATCTCTCACGGGCCCAACTCGATCATATGTCCAGTTTCCGAAATACAGCTATAAATTCTTGTAAAATTCTGAATCATCTCGAACTTTTAATTTATTGATGGGGTATTAGAGATCAGAAGAGAAGGTTTTTCAATTAAAGTTTTTTACTGAAAATTTTATACCAATCATTATGGGTCGTGTGCGCGTGACGTCACAGTCTGTGACCTTAGGAAAAACAAACAGAAATTCCTTAACTGTCAGATGGCAACTGATTGAAATTTTCGTAATGTTATTGTTTCTATGTATATTAAATATAGAAAATGACAAGTTTTTGGTTTATTATTAATTGTGGAAGTGTGACAATCCGAAACAATGCCAATTTTTATAAAATAACCTCCATTTACAACCAGAAGAAGTTGATTTCAAACAATTAAAAGAAATGATTTTACAAGAGTCTTCCAAGGATTTTATTAGTGGTACGTTTTTGAATATTGTGAGGATTTGATTTTTAACGTGGGTTTATGTTATAGAAAAAACAGCCGTATTACAAGACCATGATGATACGTCCAGTTGGACATTCTCTGTCAATAAAAGATATAATTTAAAACCCATATGTGAAAGTGAAACTGTTTGTGATAATAATTACTGCTGCTCAAACAAGCAATAAATAATTCATGGTAAAGAAAATTAACATTTTATATTAGTTTGTCAGTATTTTTAATAATTATTTCTTGTTTAAAATTTTGTTGAGCGAAGGTGTGGAGCTGTACGGAGAGAGAAAAGTGCAAAGGCAGAAATTGTTTTAAATAAGGTACACTCCAAGAGGAAAATTTACTTCTTAAAGATATTTGATGAAGTACATAAATTAAGAAAGGAAATTCCAAAGTAGCTACCCGTTGTCAACAAGTTATGCAATGTGCCCTTTTAAAGTATATCGTGTAGTGTTTAAAAACTCAATGTTGGACTATTGGACATTGAAGAAGTATAAAATTAAAACTTTGAAGTGGTCTAAGTCCAGTGAACGCATAAACAAAGTCTGAATGGGCTGTGAACGTGTTAAATGTAGCTATAAAAGCCCATTGAGTTATATATAAACTGTGAATGTTACTTTTATTGCTTAGATAGATATTAATATAAAGTATATGTTATGTTCCATTTATTTTTTTTATTACAATTTAAACTTTTATAACATAACTTTTTTCTCGATTATTCTTAGAAGTACTAATAGATCTTGGATAATAAATTATTTAATTAGTGAAGATATTTTGTTTTGCTTTTAGTTATACATGCATGTAATTAAGTACAAGTTCGACGTAATGGACTATTTCAGTTTACTGTAACGATATATAGTAGTAGGAGTGATAAATAAAACATAATAAAAAGGAAATATTTAATAAAATAATAATGGACAAATGACTTACATATAATTATAAGATAAATTACATAACAATATATGAAAAATAAAGTTCTTATAGAAATTACAATGGATTATACAGTCCAATCTATAGATACATTATAGACGAGGAAGAAATTGTGTACGTCTTATTACATACTCAAATAGTTTGTAGCACCTCAATCTTCATTGCTTAATTTATATGGGGTCTTTTTCACAAAATTTACGGCGGTTAATTCTTTGACCATAGTCATGTTTACTGCTAAAAATCTAAAAGAAAATGCTTCTTGTCACTAAGTAGTGAACATGTTTTGTCTAACTAGCAACACATTCACAGTAAGTACTAAGGAACCGTCTGAATCTGCAATAGTCCAAGGAGTCAATTGCTTTTGTTCACGATGCTAGAGTTCATAACCTGAAAAATGAATTTGTACGTTAGCAATTATTTAAAGAGCAACATTTAATTAGGCAAGTATATATGAAAAGATAACTGATAACAATTCTTACCTTTGCAACAAGCTTTTATTCTGTAAATTTCTTGCACAGTACTTCTTTCACCTAACCACAAACAGCTTCAAGACTTTTGAATGCTTTGAACTCATCCTTCTGTCTATGTACTTCTCTCAAAAACCAAGTAATTCGCAGTATCCCTATGTGTAATATTTGGAAGTACATTAATATTTATACTAAAGAATTTTTTCTCAAAATATAACGATTTAATTCGATGGCAGCAGTATACCTAACCTCTACTTCATGAGACTATCCTGCAAAATTCGAACTAACCGTCTTCCTGACAAACAAAATTGAGGATATAAAAGTATTAAGAATAGTTGCAGATGTTAAATAATCCAACATTAAGCTTTTAAATGGCACAAACACGGCGAAATTCACTTTAAAGGAAAACATTCTGATTCAATGACAGCTGTTTGTTTTTCCTAAGGTCTCAAAATCTGTGACGTTTGCGCACGCGACCCATCAGTCAATCAGACACGTTTATTTTGTCATTGTTTCTATGACAACCATAACATTTTTTGGAAATCTTACTTACCCATGAGCACCTACCTATGTGATTAATAAGTGGGAATTTCCCTGGTTTGGCAGCAATGATTAGACAATGGCGTTTATATTATGAAAAATATTTTTATATTTATTTTAAATTAAATTAGTACAATTCTGGTTTACTATGTTTCCTTACATCATTAACTAATTCCAAATGCTTTAAAAATTCCACTTGTACATCTTCTTTCCTCATAAAATAAAGCACAGGACCGTTCTATGACATATTCCAAGACACTTGTGATTCCATGGCTAACTATTAGCAATGTTTTAGGGGACATTATTTGTCACCACCACTTTAAATCACAGCAAATATCATTTCATCTTGGTTTCCCTTTACTGTAGTATAAAGATTGCATACGAAATAAATTATTATGACTAATATTAATTCGCTATATTATTTTTATGCTACTAGAGCGTAGGGAATACAAGAAATAAGTATACTAAACTTGTTTTAATTTTACTTCACTCTCATTATTCCATATTTTATCTACTATTAAATATTTCATTTCAGATATAAGGAAACCACATAAAAAAATAAAAACCAAAAAAATTAATCTAACACCGGCACCAGCCTACAAGATTTTGCAAACATTTATAAAGTTTTTTTTTATCAAGTAATTTTGGTCTAAAATTTTCTTACTGAATCTCCATCGCTCTTGAATTAAAAATCCGGAAATTTTTTCTCGCTCACGAATTATTAAAGAAAATTTAGATCTCAAAAAAATTTCCGGAAATAATTCAAGCAATAGGGAGATTACAAGTGAATATTTCTTTCACTTGTTATTTTTATAGAGATTTACCGACGCCTTCGCCAACATTTTTCAAATTTTAATTTTTTTCTACTCTATTCTTATTAAAACAACAAATCTTTTGGTGCAAAATATTATAAATCACAATATAAAATGTCTGAAAAAAATCAATCATGAAATCGAAAATTTTTTAATTGTACAAGAGGTCATTCCTGTACATTTCTTGATTCATCTCAGAAACTAGACATAGGATCGAGTTGGGCTCATGAGAGCTTCGAATCATAAAGTCGAAATCTATAACATATTAAAAATTCAGACAATTTGACTGAAAGTAATTTCCCATATAGAATGTGCCAGGTTCAGTACAGTTAAAGATTGAAAAAAATGACTGTAACTGGAAAAAAATTTGTGCAGACTTTAAACTTTAGTTATAAGTTTAAAAATAGGCCAAAGTTCACGAAACAAAAAAGTTTAGGAGTTTTAAGGATCCGCGGGAACCTGTAGGGGGTAAAAATAATTTAAAAAATCGATTTTTCTCCATTTTCTCGGGGAATGAAGCCTTTACAAAAAAACAGTTCAAATAAAAGTTGTTTCTGGCAAGATTATCTTTAATTTGGTATTTTTAAATTAATTTTATAGCAATAATAAAAGTTTAAAGTCTGCACAAATTTTTTTCGAGCTAAAGTTTTCCTGTACTAGTCTTTTCAAGTCAATATCTTAAATAGTTCAATCAATAAAGGAGATGTAGTGTGCGTGAGTAGGGACCTAAGCGATTCTCTTAGAAAGTTGTTCAGGGTGCTTAGGGAGTGAACATACTGAAAGTTCTGACGTCTAGGAGGTGAGGGGGGGGGGGGGCACAAAGAAAGTCTCACTTTTGATTTTTTCGCTTATATCTCGACAAATTTTCTTATACCAAATGAAAGCACTTGAAATTCTCTACAACTTTCATTTTATATATTTTTTTCTAATTCGCAACCGTTTTCGAAAAACAGATTTTTACCTGAAAAATAGAAAATTGATTTTAAAGATGATAAAAAAAATAGAACCTCCGATGCTTGTAATTAGCACCAGGGTGTCTCCTACATGCTTCCACCCCCACTCTTGAGCTCATTCCCGAGCCACTGGTGCACTGGGTGGTAGGTGCGCCGGGAATGCTGTTTAGCTGCGCTCTCAGTTGGTGGGAGGGAGCTGATGTCAGGCTTAATATTGCCACTGACCTCGTGAACAACTGGAAATGGTACTGGTTGAGGGAGGTCTGTCTTGCTGGTGCCCCATACCATTTGAGGAAGCAAATCTTCCCAGCCTCTTCAACCTCGCCTTGAGTGGAGAAGGGGTTGTAAAAGATCACTGCCGCTTCCTTGATGATTTCTGACTTAAGTACAATTTTGAGAAGCCCACCTTGTTTTTCATTAAAGTTGAAAAGGTAAAAATCTGTTTTTCAAAAAGCGGAGCGTGTAGCTCGAAAACGATTGCGAATTCGAAAAAAGTATATGAAATGAAAGTTGTAGATAATTTCATGAGCTTTCATTTTGTATAAGAAAATTTTTCCCTACGACCCACCATAGACGTCAGCACTTTCAGTATGTTCACTCTTAAACACCCTGAACAACTTTCTAAAGTAATCGCTTAGGTCCCTGCTCACGCACTCTACACCACCCTTTAAGTCATTCGTTGACTGGCCTAAAACGGTTCCAGGGTAATCGTGGACACAAAAAAGACCGACCGACAGACAGAATTTTTTTTTGCTCAAATTTGAAATCTCGACGTTTCATGTTATTCTAAGCCTATTTGAACTAGATGTGAAAGTAAAATGAACTAGATGACCCTACTACTATGCGAAATGAAGGATGAAGAAAGTATCCCAGTCTATCTGCATGTGAAAAAAAATTTAATATATTCGACATCTATTAAATAGAGGTGATTTTTTTGATGAGGAGGAGGCCTTTTCTACCTATATAATATAATGGAAAACGACTATTTTAAACAAAGACAACAATAAGATTTATCACAAAGTTACATCTCATAATTTATCAGACTCTCATATTTATCTCAATTTCAAATAAGGTAGATTCCTATAGTTAAATTGATTTAATTACCTATAAACCTTCGATGTAAGTAAATCTATATTGCATACATAACATAATATTATTAATCAATTACTATTATTGTTTCAGATGAAGGGCATAGGACTATTTATTGCAATACTGATTAGTGTTGTTTATGGGAAACCTTATAATTTGACAGATGGGTCGAGTTGTGGTTACGATGTAAGTTTAAGATTAATTTAATTTTAAAACAGCTTGTTTAGAAAAGAAATGTGGTTATTATTGTTATTAAGTAATATTAAATACTTTTATGAAGTACCGTTCATGACACTGTTACATACATTATTTGCGATATGTATTATTGACTGGGTGCATAAAACCTTACCATATAAGATTCATGAATGAAACCATCTTGTAGCGAAAATAACTTTAAAGGAACTGCAAAAAATATAGGGATTCCATCTCCTAGCCTGGTACTTCGTGGTTTTTAAATATATACAATATACACCCATTTTTACTCCAAAACATTATAAGATAGACGAATGAAATTTCTATGTAGCGATAAAAGTCAGTTTAACAAATAAAAAAACGGGGTTTAGAGATTCCATTCGTTTATCTTATAGTGTAAATTTGGGGTAAAAATTGGTGTATATATTTAAGAACCACAAGGTACCTTCCAGACTAGGAAATAGCAACTCTGTGTTTTTTACAGTTTCTATCATGCTATTTTCGCTTCATGATGGTTTCATTCATGCATCTTATGAGGTATTATGTAGCCGTCGCGGCGCCAAGTCTATGTCTGTATACGTTTCTTCATTTGAATGTCCAGATTTTGATGGAAACAATGAATCTTCAATGACAGCAGCGATATTTCTAATTTCATTACAAGTTTCTTCATTAAAACTGCTCGTTTACATTTTGCCAAAAAAGTGGTTTTTGAAAAATGTCTGTCTGTGTGTGTGTGTGTGTGTATGTGTGTATGTATGTTAGCACGATAGCGGCGAAACTACTAAACAGATTTGGATGAAAGGAAGGTGGAAGATTTAGTGCTCAAGAAGATCTGAAAAGATTTTGGTTGAGATCGGATTACGTTTAGTGCCGTTTTGGCACAACAAGTTGCTTATTTTATGATTACAGATTATATGACAGCATTCAAAAAATATTATTGGTATTATTGTTAGGGGAAAATGTATTTTGCCATCTGTCAAAAATATTTGGGTTGGTAACCTTTGTGAATATTGATTTATAGGTTATGGTACATCTGCACGTGACGTCACAGCTAACCTCAAAAATATATATTTCTTAAGAATATTACGTAGTTATTATTAAAATTTCTGCCTGGTTCCCGTACTTTCAACTAAAATCTAGTACCCTACTATATAGGTTATGTCCCTAAATATATTTTATAACCTAAAAATCAACATTCGTGAGGGTTACTAACCCAAATATTTTTGACAATGTCAAAACTTATTTTAGTTGGTTTTTTAAAGGTAATAATTTTTAAAGGTAATAATTGTTTATATGTTTATAGCCGTGTTCGGATATTACGTCTGATTGATGGGACGCATCACAATCTTTCATTTAATGCAAATCGAGCTAACCGAGCTAAATCTGAAACGTTCGAATATTACAAAATAAAGGCCTCGGACGAAGCTCGACTTGCTCGGACCTTTTTTGATCTGGCAGGAAGATTTTAATTTGACGTATGCGTAGTCTGCTTGGATTGTCCATAATGTTATTGACTTGTTGAGGTTAGAGTGTCATTTGTGCTAAATTCTGTGTTATTATTTTTTTTCGTTATTCAATGTTCTACAAAATCTTCGAAACATTATCTGTTAATACCCTTATAATATCCGACAATTGATTAACATGCAACATAAAAAACATGAGAGGTTATGCTTTAACAGATTGCTTGTAGTCCACTTGAGTTCGTTCGATATTTGTTCATGAAATAAATGGCTCCAAAGTCACGTGTAATTTATTCGTTTGCTCAGTGCTCTGATTTCCTATGTAATATTCAAACACAGCTTATAAAGATCCACCGTGTGGGGAGGTTCCAGACGCTTCCAGTAGCTGCCGATTTTTTTAAACAAACAATAGACAACTCGGTAGCCAGGCAATAGAAAAATTACATTTCACTCATTTCTCAAATAATAAATATGATATTTATAAAATGATGAATGAAATGAATTATTTTTCCATAATGAGCTAATTTCAGTAATCAAATAGAGTTTTGATTGCAACTTTTCTATATTTATTGATCTCATTCTCTTCAAGGCCTTGCTCGCTACGCTTGGCCAAAAAATAGAGTTGTTCAGTAAAGCTTTAAGCTATCATATATGTTAGAAAAATAATAAGGATTTTTCAACATCATAAACATTTTGGATGGGAAAACTCTGGAACGGTTCACGATATTGGGCTGAAATTTGGAAAGCCTATATATTATAAAAGTTCTGGAACTAGATTTTGATCTCATTCCATTAAAGAGTTTGGGGCTAAATGAAGATAAATAGGCAATGCAAGCAAGTGAGAATCCATAAAATTAGAATTTAGTATATGTAAAAGTAGCCAAGGTCTCAAAAACTTTTTTTGCACGAGCTATCCCCGCGAGCCCCATTATTAAAATGGGTAAAAAAATAAAATTATGGTTTAGTAATTTCTTACTTTGTATTTGCCACTGTAAAAATATTTAAAAATTTTGATGAAATAAACCTCTGCGCCAAAAGGATCAGACAGAGGCTAGTTTTTATACTTCTATTACAAAAAGTCTCACACCTAAAAATATATAAACTGAAACAAAATTGTTAAATGATAAATTGAAAAATTAAAATGAAGGCAGTTGACGTTTCGGAAAATAGTTCTTTTTCCGTTATCAAAACTTTCACTTCTCACTGTCTGGTTTGACATTCTGAAAAGTGAAAGTTTTGATAACGGAAAAAGAACTATTTTCCGAAACGTCAACTGCTTTCATTTTAATTTTTCAATTTATCATTTAACAATTTTGTTTCAGTTCATATATTTTTAGGTGTGAGACTTTTTGTAATAGAAGTACAAAAATCAGCCTCTGTCTGATCCTTTTGGCGCAGAGGTTTATTTCATCCAAATTTTTAAATATTTTTACAGTGGCAAAATACCCAACAAACTAAGAAATCATGAATATGCCACAAATAATAAATTATAAACAATACATTATGGTTTAGTGTTTGAGCAAGAACCAAAGGCTTAATTTTTTTTTTATCAGCCACTCTCACAACCGATGTGACAGATTCACATTATAAGCTTTTGAGACTGACGATTTAAAATATTATATTATTAAAGTTCTATGAACAATTATTCCCACATAGTGGAGTGCAAATATCGTATCAAAATTGTTATCGGTGTATGTGGAAGTAGTGATTCCTTAGGCAGCGGTTGTTGATTTACGTTTAAAGAAAGTTGATTATTTTAAAATTATATCTCTAATTTATTTAAGTCTCTTTGCATACTATGAATTGAACTATCTCCATCTTTGAAGAAGAAGTTATCTCTAAAATTTAGTTTAGCTAGATCATTAATATGAACATTAAACAACATGTGTTTAAAAATAGAGTCCTGTGGAACACCATATCTTATATTGTCTAAATATTGTAAATGTTTGTTGTGGCATTTTCTTAATTTTTCTCTGTTTCTTACTGGGATGCTCTGCCACATGTACTTTCTTCTAAACAATATCGTTAAATCTACAAAATAATACAATTAACCAGATAGCAAGAAAAGAAAAATTAAAGAAGCGGCTAGAATACTATTGAATGGGGATAAATGCGTGCGAATTGTTCCGTAGATGTTTGCACAACCTGGCTGCCGATGACAAAAGAAGAACTTAATAAACTCAACATCTCCGATTAAAGAACTTATATCTAGATACATAATGGCATTGATTTATTTGTCGCTGAAAGACTCACAATCTAAGACACTTCTTCCCATAAGTTGCTGATTGGCCCATCGGCGTATTCGCGGCCGCTCGTGCACGATCGGCTTCAGTTCGATTATCATAATCACAGTTGACAGTTCGGCCATTAATGTCAATAAATGTTTTTCGTGTTCTCCGACCAAAAACTGGTGAAAAAGTAATTTTATTTTAAGTTGTTATTTGCTTAATACCTAAATAATATTCTCTATTCATATTTACACAGTTTAGTGACAATATATTTTGTGCAAATAAATAGTGTAGTGCTGTGCCGTTTGCAGAAAGCAGTTTAGAAAAGAAGAAAATCGATCGTTCCATAGTCGTAACATGATGAAGTTCAGTTTACAGTTATAAAGTAAATAGCAATTAAATTTTAATATCCTTTCAATACATATTTATCTTACTGTTTTATCTTACTGTAATATCGTATGCCTACATCACGTTATATAAAGAGCCGGTAATGCAGGAATTGCAATAATTCATTTTAATGAAAATATTTACCATTCTACACATTTTCTACACACACAACGCCACTGTTGCCTATGGGATGTGATGTTCATCTATCCATTTTAATGGACATATAATGTTACTATGTTAGGAGCAAACAAGGTATATAGTGAAAAGATAGCCTGTTATGTATCTAGATATAAGTTCTTTAATCGGAGCTCAACATTGTTTAAAATAAAACTATCAACTAGATATATCAACAGTTTTTTGTAAGCAGTAAGTATCTATAGATACTGAATATAACAAATATATTCTTAAAGCTGTGTATTTAATATACACAGCACACAAACATTTATAATACGCTTTGAGAAAGGAAACAGATTCGTTTTCCGAAACGTCAGCAAAATACGTCATTTTTATATTTTTGTTCTTATTCATTATTTGTCAAAAACCAGCCTCTAACTGATCATTTGACGTAAAAGTCACAAGCGTAGAGGTTATTTTCCAGTAAAATACTGGTTAGTTGTATTATTTTCTAGATTTCACGACATTGTTTAGAAGAAAATACATGTGGCAGAGCATTCCAATAAGGAACAGAGAAAAACTATATCTAATATTGACAACATTACTTAAAAATAAAAATGTAAAGAGTAGTTTAATTCAATAAAGTTATACATTACACAATACGACTTTAATACTCATAAAACAATTATAAGAGGTTAATTTAAATTTTCAAACAATGTATTTTGTTTCTGAAGGCACAAAAATCAGATAAAACAAGTTCCGTTAACTCAGAATTAGTATTATATTACTAAACTTCAATTTTTGTGAAATTATAATTGTAAAAGTTGATTACAGAAAAAAATATAACTAAAGTTACAAAGTAGAACGTTGAATATAATAATGTTTATTAACAACGTCCTTATCATCTATTTGACAGACGGCATCAACATAATAGAAAGCGTTTAGAAATTTTCATGTATTTCAGTGCTTTATTTGTGTTAACTTCGTTAAAAAAACTCAAATAACCATGTTTACTTCGGTACACTCGATTAAATATCTTATTGACAAAACTGATAATTTATCTACCGAAATTATTAAATAATGATTCACATGCTATTTGAAGTATTTAATGTAGAAAATGATGTGATTTTTTGTTTGTTTTTTGCTAATTGATAATATCCTTTTTCTCGTTCTTACGGTATAAAAAAACTAATACTAGCAGGAATCTTGCCCTTAGTGAAAACATCAGCAGTTACTGCGCTAACGCTTAAAGTACTTATAAATATTATTATAATTATAGTCCAACAAATGAATGCCCAAAAGGGAATTGTAGAGGAAATGGAGGGGGGGGGTGGGCAGAATTTTCCTCTTCAGGAATTTGTTGGGGGTAATTAGGAGATAAACATACTAAATGTCCCCGCCCCTAGCCCTGGCGCTTCAGGGGGTGGAAATGTCCTTTTTTTCAATTCTTAGCTTATCTCGAAAATGATGCGTCGCACGGAAAAAGTATTCTAAACAAAAAACCGCTGCCTAAGGAATCACTACTTCCACATCCAGATTCTCTATCCAAGGCACTCATAACGAAAAAACTTTGTGTGTGAACTTTAATAATATAATATTTGAAATCTTCTACCCCAAAAAGCCATAAAACGATACCCCACATCGGTAGTGGGGTGGGGGTGGTGATAGGGGGTGGTAGTGGGGGGAGTGGACGAAGTAAAAAAATATTTTGAGGTTTCTGGTTCCTGTACATACACTAAATCACAATTTCTTTTCATCCCCTTTAATAAGGGGGTGGGGGTGGTAATGGGGGTGGCTAATGCCATTTTTTTTTGAGACCTTAGCTTCTCTTGTATATACTAAATACCAATTTCGTGGACTCTTACCTGCTTGATTTACCCATCTACCCCAAATTTACCCCAATTTACACCCCAACCCTTCGACGGAACAAGATGAAAATATAATCTAGTTCTAGATCTCGTTAAAGTACATGTGTGTACCAAATTTCAAGTCAATATCTTAAATGGTTCCAGAGTAAACGTGCGCACAAAAAAAAGTTACAGACAGACCGACAGACAGACAGAAAATTTTTTTTCGCTCAAACCTAAAATCTCGACGTTTCATGACATTTTAAGCCTATTTGGACAATAAAAATTTTTTAAATTTTTTTGTCGTTACTATACTTCCACTGGACGTGGAAGTAATTAAACTTAATTAAATTTCTTACAAGAATCCTGCTGGCTAAAATAAATAAGATTAAATTAAATTTAATGTTAACCATAGAAGGTAGCTATTTGGAAATATTGTTAGAAATCAGCTTGCAGGTACTTCTGAAATATTATTTACTCTTTATAAAGTTCAATGATATTGGTTTTTAACGAAAACAATTTTTTTACTTATATTAATTAGACATTTAAGTTACGAAAAAATGATATACATTATTGTCTACCACTTTTCTTGCTTTTCAGGCGTGTCATGCTGTAGATGCTAACAAAATTAACGTGCATCTAATACCTCATTCTCATGATGACGTAGGATGGCTTAATACCGTTGATCAATATTATTACCATGGTAAGTTATTCGGTCCGTTTTTAAATAATGAATGAATGTTTCTGTACTCCACTGATGAGAATTAACGAGTTCAAAAAAACTTGTAAACTTTTCTTGAGTTGAAATGGAGTGTAAGGTTCAATAATTGTTGTGAATGACTGAATTTCAATATATGATTTAAGTATTTTCAATATATTTTTTTGCTTTGAAACGCTAAGAATTTTATCATGTAATTCAATACTTCATCAGTATTAGCTAGAAGAGTAGTTGTCTTGATTGATTCTCGAAAGATGAGTGTTTTATTAAAATATATTAGCGTTACCAGATTAAGGCACCAATATACAAAAAGTAGATAATTTCATATTAAATAAGACAGTATGAAGTTGTGATTTGCATAATGCCTAAATAATATTTTCTAATCATAAATACATAGTCATATGGTAAATCTAAATTAAGTTTTCTTTTTAATTTTCAGACGTACAATACATTATTTCTTCCGTGATACAATGCTTATTAAGTAATAGTGATAGAAGGTAAGTTAGAACAATTAATAAAGTTGGTGCAGAGGTGATGTCGAAGCAGATGAAGTGTCCGAACAGTGGTTATTGTATAGAAAAGCAAGTACCAATCACTTACTCATATTCTTAATAATATTACAATGGGCACAACATGTACTTTGTACTAAGGGCGCAAAATGCCTCATTGACGCTCGAGAAAATAAATCAAACTCTCGAGAGCGACAATGACACTGCGACGTTCGATGATTTTATTTGAAAATTTAAAAATAAAGTTTAGTTGAATTTTGTCTGGAAACCATAATTCGTCAACATTTTATGTTGTGTGATCTAAATAAACAATACTGTCAATGTATCTAAGTCTTGATGCTACTTGAAATTATATTGTGATTGGACAGTCTCACACAAGCGAGTGCTAAAGTACTTCAGCGCTAGTTGTCATAGGAAACAAGCATTAAAGTGACGTTATTAACAGAAATAAGAGCAAATTCGAAGCTACGCAGTACTCAGAGCTATTGGTCCATTGTACAATCGCGATATTTAGAATTCCCTAGAAAAGACCAGTGCTCTCCACGAAGAAGAGGAATCCTTTCCAGGATGCCGTAGCTCCTCCAGCTGTAGAAATTGTCTCCCAAGATACCAGTACCTAGTAGAGTACACTTGCATAGAATGTGAGTGGCGGTTTCATTCTCCACTCCACACGTCCGACAAGTAGGATTCATCATTGAATCTCATTGTATGCAGGTGTTTGTTCAGAGGATGGTGTCCTGTTATTGGGTCTACCATCCATCTCAATCATTTCTTATCGAGCCCAAGCAACCACTTTACGGTAGAGTTATATGAGGCCTTAGCCCAATAGTTGGTAAACTGTACCACAGCCTAGTCTCGCTATTCTAAATCAGGCTCCTTCAAATGATCTGCTTCTTCGCTGCCTTCCACGCCACTGTGTCCATGCATCCATATAAGTTTAACTGAGTTGGGTTCGTACAGCTTAGTCAGAATGTTTCGACAGTTCAGCATCAGCTTTGAGGTCACCTTGCTTGATGCAAGAGCCTTCAGATCTCCTGGCTGTTGTTGCATATATAAATGTGCTTATCGATGAGGTTATTGATTGCACACAGCCAAATGGCCTGGAATACTTTAGGATACTTACTAAGCGGCCCCGTTATACGAATTGTTGGTTTGCATCCGTATACACCAACATTAGAGTGTCCCTTATATGAGGGTAATTTTAAATTTTGGTGGGATCCCTCGAGAACACTTTTTAATTGATTCCTATCTAAAAATGAAGTCTATGTGCAAAACTTGAGCTCGATCAAACAATTTTGTACCTTGCCACAAGACCTTTGAAATTGGTAAAAAAATATGAATTTTGTCGCTTTTGAATAAAAATGTATTAAATATAATTTGGAATAAAAACAATGTCTCAGCATTTTTGAAATAAAAGAATGTTTCTACGTGTTGGAACAAAAAAAATTCCACATTTTAACCTTCCCACTTTATTGTGAAGGTTACTAAAATTGGTCCAAAATCAAACATTGAGGTAACATCAAATCTTTACGTTTTGAGGTCCCAGGAACTCAAAAAAGTGGTTTATGAAAAATGTCTGTGTGTGTGTATGTGTGTTAGCACGTTAGGGCTAACTACGGATTTGAATGAAACTTTGCATGGGGGTTTCATTAGTGCTCCAGAAGATCTGAAAAGGTTTTGGTTGAGATCGGATTACGTTTAGTCCCATTTTGGCACAACAATGATGATTACTTACAATTCGTAATCAAACCAATGGAATGCAGTAAAAATTCCGATTTCAACGATACATCGCACTTGCACCCTTTCCAGTTGGTTTTCGTGGAGAAAATTTAAAAAACAAACAAAAAAAACAAATTGTTTTGTTTATATCTATCTTTTTTCAATTTAGTGCTCTTTTCGGCTTTAAGGATCCACCGGGTGGAGAGGTTCCAGCCGCTTTCAGTAACTGCCAATTTTTTTAATTAAAATCTGAATGATCTATAATTATGAAGAATCAAAATTACGCATGGTAGTTTCACGGGGTTTCCTTCGCTAATGCCTCCTTAGTACAATTTCCATTTTCTCTACGCATGGCCTGAGCTACACGCAGTAAATTTTGAAAATTAACATTTGACTTTGCTTTGCTTAAGTACTTCTGCGTTAAAGCTACACCTCTTTGAGTAACATCATTTGTAACATTTAAACGAGAAAAGAACTGGCGTGCTTTCAGATAATCGTCTTGCAAATGCCAAACGGTAGGATCAACATTCAAAAAACCGTATTCAAGTCCAAACCTTTCAAAAAGCTTAGTAGTTTTAAAGGATACAAACATTTTTTGGGACCAACTAGTCACGTCCTCTGGTTTTAATGTTAACCTATGAAGGCCAGAATCTTTACGTCCATTTGACGGGGGTACTGAATTATTTCTTTGTTCTTCTGAAAAATCTTTTTAGCCATTTTCCTTTTTTCTCAAATTGATACCTCGTTATCTAGAATTGCAAAACCAGCCGGTTCCTCCCACAAGTACCATAAGTGTATAAGTTGTGATTTCCTTATTAACTAAATAATATTCTCTTACCATAAATGACCTTTGAACTTCTTCACGCCCACATCTGAAATTACTTTACCAACGTCTTCGTATTGGATTAAATCATTCCAAAATTGAAAATCATTTCTCGGAGCGCTAATTGGATCACTTGATGTAAACTAATACTTTACATACAGACGAACAGTGAAAATACTTGAAAATTTCAAGCCTATTTTCTCTCCTTTTGATAACTTCACCTGATCTCTGAACATAAATATTTTCAGTGTGTAGATAGTTCGCCACATAAAACGAGCTTCGTTGATAGCTCCCGGTTAGAGGGCATTAGACACCAGTTACCTGCTTTGGTGCGTTTTGGAAACAGTCGTCCTTTTCCGCAATTTACGCATCGCTAAGACAAAGCGGCGCGACATACTGTACAAGCATTGAAGCAGAGTGATCACTGCAATCATCAGTGATCACTCACATTGAGACATAAGCCGAGCGTTGTTGGGTCATTTCTGAATATTATTTGCAGAGAATTTTTGTACTTGAAAGTGCATTGCTACTGAAACTAAGTTAATTTTTTGTTGAAAATTACCCAAATGCGTTAAAAAACAGTAACTATAACAAACCGAGATTTTCGATAAATATTTTAAAATTTGAAAAAATGTCAAATATTTGAGTCTTGTGGCAAGCTCAAAAATTAAAATGTCGACTTAAAATTTTACACAGAGGCTTTTTTGATAAAAAAGGAACAAATTAAAAAGTGTTCCCGTGGTCCCCTAGAAAGTCAAATTATAAGGGACACCCTAACCAACATCGGTTACCTCCTGGGTCTTCGATCCATCTGTGTACCATTTCAAACCTCCGGGACTCAAAAGATGCATTTTGTCGCATTCCCAGTCATCTCGAATGGCTAACACGATTATATATGGGATAATGAACGTATGTGCGGAGTCCTCGGACTAAGCGATGATCTGACTCCTTACAGGTTTAGCTAGAGCATTTGTGTGCCCTAAACCCTGTTCAATCGCATTCCACATTCCAGTCTTAAACAGTATATTTGCTGTTTTCTTGGATTCCAATTTCACTTCGACATGCACGGGAGTGAGTCCAAGGATGGTCCCCATTGCAGCCGTTAGAGTGCTCCGAATTAATATAATAATAATAATAATAATAATAATCCTTTATTCACTTTTGCTCTAAAATAGTATAGATGTGACAGGTCAGTGTTGAACACACGTAAATGCGATAGTAAAATAATAATATAACATGATATAATAATGCCTATAGTTTGTTGCAAAAGTAGTTAGCGATATCATTAAAAATTACAAAATGTAATCCATATAACAGAATAAATAAATTACAAAACACTGCATATTATTAAAATGTGAAGCGGTATAGTTGAAGCAATCGGATTTAACTATATTGTTCGCTCGATTATTTTTTCAATGTAGGTATTTGTCAGCCGCGGCTTGTGAAATTTAGATTGGTCATATCTTAGTACTGAGTCGTGGGACCCAAGCCATATTTTGTGACATGAGTACCAAGGTAAAACAAAGCAGTTTTGCGAAGAAAAATTACATTGAAATTTGTGAAAGAAAGTTTTATAAATGAGTTGAATTTCTTTTCAGAAAAAGGAGGAAAACAATATTTAATAGAATTTAAATAAGTCTTTTTACAAAAACTCATTTGTTGTGTGGTGTTCAATTCATTTTTAAAACTTTTACTTTACTACTAAAAGTAGTAGTATAGTAGTTACAGTATCTACAGTTCGGTTAATATAAATTATTACTATCCAACAAGAACCGCGAAGAGGTATGAGCATTTCTCGCCAGGAATGGATGTGTATGAAATATTAATATAAGATAAAGATATTATTTAAAAAGTAACAAGAAACCTTTAAAAACAAAAAATATACTCTGAAAATAGTAACAGAAACAAATATTTGTCTCAATAAATAAACTAAAAATAAAATGTAATAGTAAAGTTATTACTACAATAAAAACAAAAAAAAATCATACCAAGATTTATCTAGATAATAAATGGGTCTATTTTCCCTGAGTTGTTTTATCTCTTCTAGATATGAATTCCGTCAATCTACTATTCGTCTGCTTTCCATAATCGCCATTCGTTTATTAATAGTTTGATATTTAAATCCAATTTTTTTTCATCCAATTTCATAAATTCTTTTGGTGTATTTTAGAGGATAATCCATTTCCTTTAGTTTTCTGTCAATCACGTCAAGAGTTGGAATTTCATATTTCTGATACGCATCCTATCCTACACATTTTAAAAGTTTTGCTAAAGATGGGTCCAGAGTTTTCGATTTACCGACGTCGGATCGTTGTTTTCTTGGGAGGGCACCTTCTTTCACCAGTTTGTGTATCGTCGAACGGGAAACTTTCGTCAGATATGCTGTTTCACCTATTACATCTAAATCATCCAAATTAGGGTCATTAGCTTTTCGTCCCAAAATACTACCGTAAACATTTAAGTAAATTTGTTTTCCATCCACATCCAAATGTACTCGTTTTTTTCATAATGAAAACACCCAGAGTATACCTTTAAGCATAAATTAGTTATAACTGGTGAAAAACCTGAACTCTACGAAATTCATAATGGTATGGTATCTCGCAGAACAGACTTAAGAGCAACGCACGAAGAAGCTGATATTATAATTGTACAACAAGCTATAATTGAAGCTAAGACCAATCCACAAGCCGAAATAATAGTTATGTTAGATGATACTGATGTGCTTCTGTTACTTTTATATTTTTGTAACTTGGTTGAAATTATCAATCACGTTTTTATGGAGTCCGTTGTAGCTGGCCGTGAGATAGTTGATATAAAAGAGTCGGTGTTAAAGCATCAGGACATAATATCGGATGTTTTAGCAGCACATGCCCTTAGTGGTTGTGACACCACTTCAATGTATTTTGGAATTGGTAAGGACTAAGTTTATAAAGTTTTAAAAAAAGGATACTCTTTGTCATACATGGGCGAAGTAAATCAAGATATTAGTGACATTAAAATCAGGCTGCCAAATTTGTATCTGCATGCATGGAAAACTTAATTGCGAATCAACATCTGAGGCTCGTGTACATCTGTGGGCTGAGAGAACAGCGTACGGAAGGTCACAATTACCTCTTTTATGATCTCTTCCGTCAACAAATGCAGCATTTATTGAAAACGTGAAACGTGACCACTTACAGACCTGTATTTGGAAAAATGCGTTGCAATCAGACCTTCCAAGTCTACAGCCAACTAATTACGGTTTTTATAAAGATGTGAATGCCAAGTGTTTGTTTCCGATCACTTTACCAAAGAAAGTAGAAGCGGCACCTTCTGATGTTTTAAAATTAATTAGGTGCTCCTGCAGCAGTAACAAACCATGCAGTACAAACAGATGTAGCTGTAAAAGCTCTAGGTTACCCTGTACAATGTTCTGCGTTTGCAGAGTACATGAACACTGCTGCAATGAACTAACCCCTACTGCTACTGTGAACAACAATGAAGGCGAAGAAGACGAATGTTCACTTTCCAATGATGAAATCGATTCAGAAAATGGTGAAGTCTAATACCTATATATAAATATAATATACTCTATTTAAAATTTTTTGTTTAAATTTTATATAAACCTTATTATGAGAAGCAAACCGTTTGTAAAAAACTCGTTTATTTACGTAAAATTTACAAAAAAATTAAAAAGAGTGATATTTCACCTACTTACTTATCGGACACCCCGTATCTGGAGTTGCTCAAGGATGACGCTTTGTCATCACTTGGATATCAAAACTAGGAGACCCTTAGACCCCAAATCCGTTTTGAAAAAAGCTTAATACAAATTTGTTGGGTTTTCTCCGTGGCTGCCAGACTATTGGTTTTTTATGCTGTTTCACCTATTACATCTATTAAAAATGCTGGCGCAACAGACATACGATTTTTTTCTAAAGAGTGACAGGTTATTATTGTTTATTGATATTTGGTTGGCTACGAGAGTGATATATGATTGTTCATCTGAATTTAATATGAATTTATTTTCATTTTGGTAGACAAACACAGCTGCCTCGAATGCAAAAATTGGAAGTTAAAGTTAGAATATTAATTTCTATAAATACTGGTCGACATGAATCTAATAGCATGATCGAAAATACGAGATGAATGATTTTCTTCTGCAAAATAAGGACACGTTGTATTTCTGCACCTACGCCCCAGAGGATAATGGAATATCTGAGATGAGAATGCATGAGTCCATAATATACATTTAGTAGTTGCCCTTTCGATAATATTGACTTAAAATTGCGTATTGCAAAAAACGCAGAATGTATTTTTTTCATACCAACTCTATGTGATTTGTCCAAGTGAAATTTTCGTCCAGTGTTAGACCTAGAAACTTAATGGATGCCGATCGCGTAATGGTACCTTGATCGGATATTAGATTTAAAACAGGTGGCTGTCGTCTTTTATGAAACTGTATATAAGTTGTTTTATTTAAGTTTAATATCAACTCTCCTTACTCCTGCTATTCCTAGACAAGCTAGCCTTTAAACCTGTCATAATCGAGGAGCCCTAATTGTGAAGCGCTCCTTAAAGTGACGGTACTCATAGCTCCTTAGTAAACGTCAACTTTGCGCTGTAAAATGCGACCAAAAAAAGACCTACTTCATCTGTCTTTTCTTTCTCTATATTTCTGTTTCTAAATATCTTTGCCTTCTTTAATTTAACAGATACATTTAAATTTTTCCAGGTTTATCCAAGTTGAGACTGCTTATTTCTACACGTGGTGGAATCAGCAACCTGACTCTATTAAGTCTAATGTAAGAAAGCTTATCAATGAGGGACGATTAGAAATTGTTAATGGAGCTTGGTCTATGAACGATGAAGCCGCGGTACATTATCAGTCTACTATAGATCAGTTTACCATAGGTCTCAGATTCATCGAAGATAATTTAGGAAAATGTGCTAGACCTAGAGTAGGATGGCAAATAGATCCCTTCGGTCACAGCAGAGAACATGTTTCTTTACTCACTCAGTTTGGTATGGATGGAGTCTTCTTCTCTAGAGCTGATTATAGAGATAAGGAGAAACGTAAGAAAGAAAAGACCATGGATATGCTTTGGACTGGAAGTGCTAATTTAGGTAAATAAAATACGCGTTTCCACAATTTACCTCTTACAATAGGCAAATATGCAGCGGTGAAATTAGAAATTTGATTTTATTACATCACCTTTTAAGTTAAAACATCATTCTTCATCAAGATTTGGCTAAAAGCTCTCAGCACTCTGAACTCATAACTAGCTAATCGTATGAATCAATTCCATCCCCAGTTGACAAAACAGTATGCAATATTCAGGCGCGTATAAATAACTTAGAAAGGGCCCCAGAGGTGTTGCTCTTTTCCTTCAAAATGAAAGAATTGATGAGCGGTGGGGAGAAAATCTTCTGGGACTCTTTCGAGGCACTTTATGGGGGCCCACCGGGAAACTCTCGGTATCCCGGTGGGCCAGCACGCGCGTAGAGATATCCCCAGAATAGTGTAAGGGTAACTGATGTGTTTGGATTGAATATTAATCGGCCCTATGATGGAATTTTTATGTTAACATGGCTGTTGTCAAATATAGGATACACGCTGTTATTTCTCTTGTATTTTTATGATGTTTCTTTTTTTCTAACAGATAACAGTTGCGTTATATCAAGCTGAGCTGTTATGAAACAGAGTGACGTGGCTGTTGTTGACAAATATAACACAAATGCTGTCATTTTTCTAGTACTGGTATGACGTATCTTTTCTCTAATAGATAACAGTTACGTTATGCCAAAACTGAGCTGTTATCCAACTGCATTCTCAATGGCATTTGATAACATGCTGCTATGGGATAACTATTTCAACTATTTTTTAGGTTATGTTATGTTTTTTATGCTATTATAATTAAAAAATGTGCGATTTTCTCTCATTCTCAATATATTTTTATGATTTTTACATACGGCGAAGGATGGTAGCACTTTTTTATTAGGTTATTATTGTATTAGAAAGTAAAATTCACAAAATATCGCAAAACTGAATTGCTTCTACCTTTTGCTCATAATTGAGCCGTTCTTCTATAGAAAGTGTACCCCCTGCTGTGTTTTTTGATGTTACCTTTCTTAACAGTTTGTTAGTTTTTTAAGTAGTTTTTCATAGAAATTGATTTAGCTATTCTCAGGAAAACGAAGTTGTAAGATAAAATTACTGTACACACTATTAAATATATAGGGCGTGCCGTAATAGTGCAAAAAATCATATAAAATTTTTCAAAACAAGCCTTTCCTGTCCAACCCCCTTAAAACAGTGTGCCAAAAAATATCAGTTTTTAATTTTTGTCTCAAAATTTTGTAAATGGAAAGAAACCAAATTTGTGTTTACTAAACAAATTATTTCTTTTATCCCCCCCCCCCACATCATCTTTCTTGTTTACAAATTTGTAAAGTTAGCAAACCCTCTAAATTTTCAAAATTTTTTTTTTAAATTCATTTTCATTTTTTATTTGTGAGCTGACACCCCGCCAGCTTAAATAAAGACATTTTATTTTAAAATTAAAAGTCGTTTTTCGGCAGACTTTTAGGGGGTTTAGTTGAACAGGGAATAATGATTATTTTCAAATATTAAATTTGAAGAACACGCCGTAATTTTCGAGAAGGAATCCACAATTATAAAATATAACATATACCTATAAAATAAATATAAATAAGTCAATTCGTTGGCAAATTCTAATAGGTATTCCTGCTTTACTAAAAATGCAAACAAGACCATTTTTTATACTTGGGAAAATGGGCAAAGGTCATTAGTAACAGAAAATAAACGATAAATTAGATATCTAACAGGCACTTGCGCAGAAAGCTTCGGACAAAACTTATTACTTTTTCTAACGTATGACTTAACATAAGCTGTTAAGTACCAAAGATCTTTAACTACTAGTTGGTTTAACCCATAAGGAATTCGTATCTGACAAAGCAGCAAACATCTCAACGGAGAGAGCAATATTAACACGCCTCAAAAAGCGAGACACCAATGTTGGAATTGTCGGACTTTACCATTGCTATTGTCGGGTCAGTTAGAGTTTCTCAACAAGATTTTAGGCTCTTAAAGCGCAAACGCAATCAAATCTCAACCGGCACTAACAACTGATCTAAGCAACCAGCGGTGTTGCCGGACTGTCACCATTTTCTCTACATTTTCCGATCGCTCAACGTTATTGCGTTTGACCACTTCAAAACTCCCCGCTTTCAGCGGCTTTTGTCTCTGATCTTTGACAACGTCGCGAAGGTTTGCGACAGGACACCAACTAGATGCGAGGCATGCGCATAGACAACACGAGTGTTTGTAGTTGGGCCCGGACTGGAAGCAAAGTGGGAGAGATAATGGGCGGTTCTTTACTTGAAAAAGTGGGATATGTTTTATACAAAATTGAGATAGGGTTGAGCGATCTAGGAGTTAAAACATCTTTGTTAAGTACCCGTTACTTACCGGTGTGAAGACAGCAGCCAGACTTAGCAGCTAATATTTCCGAATTCTACCGAACAACCATAGGCGTCGGCTCAAGGGTCATGAGTGTCAAATAATAATTTTGTATTAATTCAGCATTATATATTGGCAAAGTTGGTTCTTTTCTACGACTTCTGATGTTCCGAAAGCTAGACACAGTAAAATTTAAAATTGCCTTGCTCGACATTCTTAACTACTGACACAGCGAGTTTTCAAAACAAATTTGACATTTCGATTACTAAGAATAAACCAATTTCGATGGAAAACTCGGAGTTCAATAATAACTAATTCCCGAGGGGCGGAAAATAATCAACAACCCCAAAAACATATTAATTAATTTCACGATATACTTCCATTTAGACAATACGAAATTTTGAGGAAACAATACAACCTTAACGTTTTCTCTGGTGGCTGCTGCGACGAGTACTTACAGACCTTCCGAGGGACGGAAGATAATTAACAACCTCAAAAACGCGTTAATAGATTTCTCGAAATTCCTACATTTGAACAACACCAAATTTTGAGGGAATAGTACCTACTAGATGCTTTATCTTATGGCTAGTGCGACGAAGACTTGCAGAGCTGCCGAGGGGCGGAAAATAATTAACAACCCCAAAAACATATTAATTAATTTCTCGAAATCTGTACATTTAGACAAGACCAAATTTTGTGGGAACAGTACTTACTTGATGCTTTCTCTAATGGCTAGTGTGGCGAAGACTTGCAGATCTCCCGAGGGGCAGAAAATAATTAACAACCCCAAAAACATTAATTAATTACTCGAAATCTGTATATTTATCGGGAGGGGCGGAAAATAATTAACATACTAATTAATTTTACGAAATATGTACATTTAGACGAGACCAAATTTTGTGGGAACAGTACATACTTGATGCTTTCTCTGACGGCCTGTGCGGCGAAGACTTGCAGAACTCCCAAGGGGAGGAAAGTAATTAAAAACGTATTAATCGATTTTTCGAAATTCCTACATTTAGACAACAACGAATATTGAGGAAACAGTACCTACTAGATGCTTTATCTTATGGTTAGTGCGACGACGACTTGCGGATTAAACATATTAATTAATTTCTCAAAATCTGTACATTTAGACAAGATCAAATTTTGTGGGAATAGTACATACTTGATGCTTTCTCTAATGGCTAGTGTGGCGAAGACTTGCAGATTTCCCGATTGGCGGAGAATAATTAACAACCCCAAAAACATATTAATTAATTACTCGAAATCTGTACATTTAGACAAGACCAAATTTTGTGGGAATGGTACCTACTTGATGTTTTCACCGATGGCCAGTGCGGCGAAGACTTGCAGATCTCCCGAGGGGCGGAAAATAATTAAAAACCCCAATAACATATTAATTAATTATTCGAAATCTATACATTTAGACAAGACCAAATTTTGTGAGAATAGTACCTACTTAATGCTTTCTCCGATGGCCAGTGCGGCGAAGACTTGAAGATCTCCCGAGGGGCGGAAATAATTAACAACCCAAAAAACATATTAATTATTTACTCGAAATCCGTACATTTAGACAAGACCAAATTTTGTGGGAATAGTACCAACTTAATGCTTTCTCCGATGGCCAGTGCGGCGAAGACTTGAAGATCTCCCGAGGGGCGGAAATAATTAACAACCCAAAAAACATATTAATTAATTACTCGAAATCCGTACACTTAGACAAGACCAAATTTTGTGGAAATAGTACCTACTTGATGCTTTCTCCGATGGCCAGTGCGGCGAAGACTTGCAGATCTCCCGATGGGCGGAAAATAATTAAAAACCCTAAAAACGTATTAATCGATTTCTCAAAATCCCTACATTTAGACACCAAATTTTGAGGGAATAGTAACTACTTGATTCTTTCTCTGATGGCTAGTGCGGCGAAGACTTGCAGATCTACCGAGGGGCGGAGAATAATTAACAACCCCAAAAACATATTAATTTCTCCAAATCTGTACATTTAGACAAGACCAAATTTTGTGGGAACAGTACTTTCTTGATGCTTTCTCTAATAGCTAGTGCGGAGAAGACTTGCAGATCTCCCAAGGGGCGGAAAATAATATTAAATATCCTAAAAACGTGTTAATCGATTTCTCGAAATCGCTACATTTAGACAACACCAAATTTTGAGGGAGCAGTACCTACTAGATGCTTTATCTTATGGCTAGTGCGACGACCACTTGCAGATTTTCCGAGGGGCGAAGAATAATTAAAAACCCCAAAAATATATTAATTAATTTCTCGAAATCTATACATTTAGACAAGATCAAATTTTGGGGGAACTGTACTTACTTGATGCTTTCTCTAATGGCTAATGCGGCGAAAACTTGCAGATCTCCCGAGGGGCGGAAAATAATTAACAACCCCAAAAACATATTAATTAATTACTCGAAATCGGTACATCTAGACAAAACCAAATTTTGTGGGAACAGTAACAACTTGATGCTTTCTCTGATGGCCAGTGCGGCGAAGACTTGCAGATCTCCTGAGAGGCGGAAGATAATTAAAAACCCCAAAAACATATTAATTAATTACTCGAAATCTGTACATTTAGACAAGACCAAATTTTGTGGGAATAGTACATACTTGTCGCTTTCTCTGGTGGCCTGTGCGGCGAATACTTGCAGAACTCCCAAGGGGCGGAAAATAATTAAAAAGCTTAAAAACGTATTAATTGATTTCTCGAAATTCCTACATTTAGACAACACCAAATTTTGAGGAAACAGTACCTACTAGATGCTTTATCTTATGGCTGGTGCGGCAACGACTTGCAGATTTTTCGAGGGGCGGAGAATAATTAAAAACCCCAAAAATATATTAATTAATTTCTCGAAATCTATACATTTAGACAAGATCAAACTTTGTAGGAACAGTACTTACTTGATGCTTGCTCTAATGGCTAATGCGGCGAAAACTTGCAGATCTCCCGAGGGGCGCAAAATAATTAACAACCCCAAAAACATATTATTTAATTACTCGAAAGCTGTACATTTAGACAAGAACAAATTTTGTAGGAATAGTACCTATTTGATGCTTTCTCCGATGGCCAGTGCGGCGAAGACTTGCAGATCTTCCAACCCTCGGGAGATCTGCAAGTCTTCGCCGCACTGGCCATCGGAGAAAGCATCAAGTAGGTACTATACCTACAAAATTTGGTCTTGTCTAAATGTACAGATTTCGAGTAATTAAATAATATGTTTTTGGTTTTGTTAAGTATTTCCGCCCTTCGGGAGATCTGCAAGTCTTCGCCACACTGGCTATCAGAGAAAGCATCAAGTATGTACTATTCCCACAAAATTTGGTCTTGTCTAAGTGTACAGATTTCGAGTAATTAATTAATATGTTTTTGGGGTTGTTAATTATTTCCCGCCCCTCGGAAGATCTGCAGGTCGTCGTCGCACTAACCATAAGATAAATCATCTAGTAAGTACTGTTTTCTCAAAATTTGGTGTTGTCTAAATGTAGGAATTTCGAGAAATTGATTAATACGTTTTTAAGCTTTTTAATTATTCCCCCCCCCCCTTTGGAGTTCTGTAAGTCTTCGCCGCATAGGCCATCAGAGAAATGATCAAGTATGTACTGTTCCCACAAAATTTGGTTTTGTCTAAATGTACAGATTTCGAGTTATTAATTAATATGTTTTTGGGGTTCTTAGTTATTTTCCGCCCCTCGGGAGATCTGCAAGTCTTCGCCGCATTAGCCATTAGAGAAAGCATCAAGTAAGTACTGTTCCCACAAAATTTGATCTTGTCTAAATGTATAGATTTCGAGAAATTAATTAATATATTTTTGGGGTTTTTAATTATTCTCCGCCCCTCGGGAAATCTGCAAGTCGTCGTCGCACTAGCCATAAGATAAAGTATCTAGTAGGTACTGCTCCCTCAAAATTTGGTGTTGTCTAAATGTAGCGATTTCGAGAAATCGATTAACACGTTTTTAATTATTTTCCGCCCCTTGGGAGATCTGCAAGTCTTCGCCGCAATGGCCATCGGAGAAACCATCAAGTAGGTACTGTTTCCACAAAATTTGGTTTTGTCTAAATATACAGATTTCGAGTAATTATTTAATATGTTTTTGGGGTTTTTAATTATTTTCCGCCCCTTGGGAGATCTGCAAGTCTTCGCCGCACTAGCCATTAGAGAAAGCATCAAGTAAGTACTGTTCCCACAAAATTTGGTCTTGTCTAAGTGCACAAATTTCGAGTAATTAATTAATGTTTTTGGGGTTGTTAATTATTTCCCGCCCCTCGGGAGATCTGCAAGTCGTCGTCACACTAACCATAAGATAAATTATCTAGTAGGTACTGTTTTCTCAAAATTTGGTGTTGCCTAAATGTAGGAATTTCGAGAAATCGATTAATACGTTTTTAAGCTTTTTAATTATTCCCCCCCCTTGGGAGTTCTGTAAGTCTTCGCCGCATAGGCCATCAGAGAAAGCATCAAGTATGTACTGTTCCCACAAAATTTGGTTTTGTCTAAATGTACAGATTTCGAGTTATTAATTAATATGTTTTTGGGGTTCTTAGTTATTTTCCGCCCCTCGGGAGATCTGCAAGTCTTCGCCGCATTAGCCATTAGAGAAAGCATCAAGTAAGTACTGTTCCCACAAAATTTGATCTTGTCTAAATGTATAGATTTCGAGAAATTAATTAATATATTTTTGGGGTTTTTAATTATTCTCCGCCCCTCGGGAAATCTGCAAGTCGTCGTCGCACTAGCCATAAGATAAAGTATCTAGTAGGTACTGCTCCCTCAAAATTTGGTGTTGTCTAAATGTAGCGATTTCGAGAAATCGATTAACACGTTTTTAATTATTTTCCGCCCCTTGGGAGATCTGCAAGTCTTCGCCGCAATGGCCATCGGAGAAACCATCAAGTAGGTACTGTTTCCACAAAATTTGGTTTTGTCTAAATATACAGATTTCGAGTAATTATTTAATATGTTTTTGGGGTTTTTAATTATTTTCCGCCCCTTGGGAGATCTGCAAGTCTTCGCCGCGCTGGCCATCAGAGAAAGCATCAAGTCAGTACTATTGCCACAAATTTTGGTCTTGTCTAAATGTACAGATTTCGAGTAATTAATTAATAAGTTTCAGGGGTTGTTAATTATTTTCCACCCCTCGGAAGATCTTCAAGTCTTCGCCGCACAGGCCATGAGAGAAGGCATCAAGTAAGTACTATTCCTACAAAATTTGGTCTTGTCTAAATGTACAGATTTCGAGTAATTAATTAATATGTTGTTGGGGTTTTAATTATTTTCCGCCCCTCGGGAGATCTGCAGGTCTTCGCCGCACTGGCCATCAGAGAAAGCATCAAGTAAGTACTGTTCCCACAAAATTTGATCTTGTCTAAATGTATAGATTTCGAGAAATTAATTAATATATTTTTGGGGTTTTTAATTATTTTCCGGCCCTCGGGAAATCTGCAAGTCGTCGTCGCAATAGCCATAAGATAAAGCATCTAGCACCCTCAAAATTTGGTGTTGTCTAAATGTAGCGATTTCGAGAAATCGATTAACACGTTTTTAGGATATTTAATTATTTTCCGCCCCTTGGGAGATCTGCAAGTCTTCGCCGTACAGGCCATTAGAGAAAGCATCAAGTAAGTACTGTTCCCACAAAATTTGGTATTGTCTAAATGTACAGATTTCGAGAAATTAATTAATATGTTTTTGGAGTTGTTAATTATTCTCCGCCCCTCGGAGATCTGCAAGTCTTCGCCGCACTAGCCATCAGAGAAAGCATCAAGTAAGTACTATTCCCTCAAAATTAGGTGTTGTCTAAATGTAGGTATTTTGAGAAATCGATTAATACGTTTTTGGGGTATTTAATTATTTTCCACCCCTCGGGAGATCTGCAAGTCTTCACCGTGCTGGCCATCAGAATAAGCATCAAGTAGGTACTATTCCCACAAATTTTGGTCTTGTCTAAATGTACAGATTTCGAGTAATTAAATTAATAAGTTTCTGGGTTTTTTAATTTTTTCCACCTCTCGGGAGATTTGCAAGTTTTCGCCGCACTGGCCATCAGAGAAAGCATCAAGTAGGTACTATTCCCACAAAATTTGGTCTTGTCTAAATGTACAGATTTCGAGTAACTAATTAATATGTTTTTGGGGTTGTTAATTATTTTCCGCTCCTCGGGAGATCTGCAAGTCTTCGCCACATTAGCCATAAGATAAAGCATCTAGTAGGTACCGCTCCCTCAAAATTTGGTGTTGTCTAAATGTAGCGATTTCGAGAAATCAATTAACACGTTTTTAGGATATTTAATTATTTTCCGCCCCTTGGGAGATCTGCAAGCCTTCACCGCACTAGCCATTAGAGAAAGGGGGGGTTTTTAATTATTTTCCGCCCCTTGGGAGATCTGCAAGTCTTCGACGCACTAGCCATTAGAGAAAGCATCAAGTAAGTACTGTTCCCACAAAATTTGGTCTTGCCTAAGTGCACAGATTTCTAGTAATTAATTAATGTTTTTGGGGTTGTTAATTATTTCCCGCCCCTCAGGAGATCTGCAAGTCGTCGTCACACTAACCATAAGATAAATTATCTAGTAGGTACTGTTTTCTCAAAATTTGGTGTTGTCTAAATGTAGGAATTTCGAGAAATCGATTAATACGTTTTTAAGCTTTTTAATTATTCCCCCCCTTGGGAGTTCTATAAGTCTTCGCCGCATAGGCCATCAGAGAAAGCATCAAGTATGTACTGTTCCCACAAAATTTGGTTTTGTCTAAATGTACAGATTTCGAGTTATTAATTAATATGTTTTTGGGGTTCTTAGTTATTTTCCGCCCCTCGGCAGATCTGCAAGTCTTCGCCGCATTAGCCATTAGAGAAAGCATCAAGTAAGTACTGTTCCCACAAAATTTGATCTTGTCTAAATGTATAGATTCCGAGAAATTAATGAATATATTTTTGGGGTTTTTAATTATTCTCCGCCCCTCGGGAAATCTGCAAGTCGTCGTCGCACTAGCCATAAGATAAAGTATCTAGTAGATACTGCTCCCTCAAAATTTGGTGTTGTCTAAATGTAGCGATTTCGAGAAATCGATTAACACGTTTTTAATTATTTTCCGCCCCTTGGGAGATCTGCAAGTCTTCGCCGCACTGGCCATCGGAGAAACCATCAAGTAGGTACTGTTTCCACAAAATTTGGTTTTGTCTAAATATACAGATTTCGAGTAATTAATTAATATGTTTTTGGGGTTTTTAATTATTTTCCGCCCCTTGGGAGATCTGCAAGTCTTCGCCGCACTAGCCATTAGAGAAAGCATCAAGTAAGTACTGTTCCCACAAAATTTGGTCTTGTCTAAGTGCACAGATTTCGAGTAATTAATTAATGTTTTTGGGGTTGTTAATTATTTCCCGCCCCTCGGGAGATCTGCAAGTCGTCGTCACACTAACCATAAGATAAATTATCTAGTAGGTACTGTTTTCTCAAAATTTGGTGTTGCCTAAATGTAGGAATTTCGAGAAATCGATTAATACGTTTTTAAGCTTTTTAATTATTCCCCCCCCTTGGGAGTTCTGTAAGTCTTCGCCGCATAGGCCATCAGAGAAAGCATCAAGTATGTACTGTTCCCACAAAATTTGGTTTTGTCTAAATGTACAGATTTCGAGTTATTAATTAATATGTTTTTGGGGTTCTTAGTTATTTTCCGCCCCTCGGGAGATCTGCAAGTCTTCGCCGCATTAGCCATTAGAGAAAGCATCAAGTAAGTACTGTTCCCACAAAATTTGATCTTGTCTAAATGTATAGATTTCGAGAAATTAATTAATATATTTTTGGGGTTTTTAATTATTCTCCGCCCCTCGGGAAATCTGCAAGTCGTCGTCGCACTAGCCATAAGATAAAGTATCTAGTAGGTACTGCTCCCTCAAAATTTGGTGTTGTCTAAATGTAGCGATTTCGAGAAATCGATTAACACGTTTTTAATTATTTTCCGCCCCTTGGGAGATCTGCAAGTCTTCGCCGCAATGGCCATCGGAGAAACCATCAAGTAGGTACTGTTTCCACAAAATTTGGTTTTGTCTAAATATACAGATTTCGAGTAATTATTTAATATGTTTTTGGGGTTTTTAATTATTTTCCGCCCCTTGGGAGATCTGCAAGTCTTCGCCGCGCTGGCCATCAGAGAAAGCATCAAGTCAGTACTATTCCCACAAATTTTGGTCTTGTCTAAATGTACAGATTTCGAGTAATTAATTAATAAGTTTCTGGGGTTGTTAATTATTTTCCACCCCTCGGAAGATCTTCAAGTCTTCGCCGCACACACCATGAGAGAAGGCATCAAGTAAGTACTATTCCCACAAAATTTGGTCTTGTCTAAATGTACAGATTTCGAGTAATTAATTAATATGTTGTTGGGGTTTTAATTATTTTCCGCCCCTCGGGAGATCTGCAGGTCTTCGCCGCACTGGCCATCAGAGAAAGCATCAAGTAAGTACTGTTCCCACAAAATTTGATCTTGTCTAAATGTATAGATTTCGAGATATTAATTAATATATTTTTGGGGTTTTTAATTATTCTCCGCCCCTCGGGAAATCTGCAAGTCGTCGTCGCAATAGCCATAAGATAAAGCATCTAGCACCCTCAAAATTTGGTGTTGTCTAAATGTAGCGATTTCGAGAAATCGATTAACACGTTTTTAGGATATTTAATTATTTTCCGCCCCTTGGGAGATCTGCAAGTCTTCGCCGCACAGGCCATTAGAGAAAGCATCAAGTAAGTACTGTTCCCACAAAATTTGGTATTGTCTAAATGTACAGATTTCGAGAAATTAATTAATATGTTTTTGGAGTTGTTAATTATTCTCCGCCCCTCGGGAGATCTGCAAGTCTTCGCCGCACTAGCCATCAGAGAAAGCATCAAGTAAGTACTATTCCCTCAAAATTTGGTGTTGTCTAAATGTAGGTATTTTGAGAAATCGATTAATACGTTTTTGGGGTTTTTAATTATTTTCCGCCCCTCGGGAGATCTGCAAGTCTTTACCGCGCTGGCCATCAGAATAAGCATCAGGTAGGTACTATTCCCACAAATTTTGGTCTTGTCTAAATGTACAGATTTCGAGTAATTAATTAATAAGTTTCTGGGTTTTTTAATTTTTTCCACCCCTCGGGAGATTTGCAAGTCTTCGCCGCACTGGCCATCAGAGAAAGCATCAAGTAGGTACTATTCCCACAAAATTTGGTCTTGTCTAAATGTACAGATTTCGAGTAATTAATTAATATGTTTTTGGGGTTGTTAATTATTTTACGCTCCTCGGGAGACCTGCAAGTCTTCGCCACATTAGCCATAAGATAAAGCATGTAGTAGGTACCGCTCCCTCAAAATTTGGTGTTGTCCAAATGTAGCGATTTCGAGAAATCAATTAACACGTTTTTAGGATATTTAATTATTTTCCGCCCCTTGGGAGATCTGCAAGCCTTCACCGCACTAGCCATTAGAGAAAGGGGGGGTTTTTAATTATTTTCCGCCCCTTGGGAGATCTGCAAGTCTTCGCCGCACTAGCCATTAGAGAAAGCATCAAGTAAGTACTGTTCCCACAAAATTTGGTCTTGCCTAAGTGCACAGATTTCTAGTAATTAATTAATGTTTTTGGGGTTGTTAATTATTTCCCGCCCCTCAGGAGATCTGCAAGTCGTCGTCACACTAATCATAAGATAAATTATCTAGTAGGTACTGTTTTCTCAAAATTTGGTGTTGTCTAAATGTAGGAATTTCGAGAAATCGATTAATACGTTTTTAAGCTTTTTAATTATTCCCCCCCTTGGGAGTTCTATAAGTCTTCGCCGCATAGGCCATCAGAGAAAGCATCAAGTATGTACTGTTCCCACAAAATTTGGTTTTGTCTAAATGTACAGATTTCGAGTTATTAATTAATATGTTTTTGGGGTTCTTAGTTATTTTCCGCCCCTCGGCAGATCTGCAAGTCTTCGCCGCATTAGCCATTAGAGAAAGCATCAAGTAAGTACTGTTCCCACAAAATTTGATCTTGTCTAAATGTATAGATTCCGAGAAATTAATGAATATATTTTTGGGGTTTTTAATTATTCTCCGCCCCTCGGGAAATCTGCAAGTCGTCGTCGCACTAGCCATAAGATAAAGTATCTAGTAGATACTGCTCCCTCAAAATTTGGTGTTGTCTAAATGTAGCGATTTCGAGAAATCGATTAACACGTTTTTAATTATTTTCCGCCCCTTGGGAGATCTGCAAGTCTTCGCCGCACTGGCCATCGGAGAAACCATCAAGTAGGTACTGTTTCCACAAAATTTGGTTTTGTCTAAATATACAGATTTCGAGTAATTAATTAATATGTTTTTGGGGTTTTTAATTATTTTCCGCCCCTTGGGAGATCTGCAAGTCTTCGCCGCACTAGCCATTAGAGAAAGCATCAAGTAAGTACTGTTCCCACAAAATTTGGTCTTGTCTAAGTGCACAGATTTCGAGTAATTAATTAATGTTTTTGGGGTTGTTAATTATTTCCCGCCCCTCGGGAGATCTGCAAGTCGTCGTCACACTAACCATAAGATAAATTATCTAGTAGGTACTGTTTTCTCAAAATTTGGTGTTGCCTAAATGTAGGAATTTCGAGAAATCGATTAATACGTTTTTAAGCTTTTTAATTATTCCCCCCCCTTGGGAGTTCTGTAAGTCTTCGCCGCATAGGCCATCAGAGAAAGCATCAAGTATGTACTGTTCCCACAAAATTTGGTTTTGTCTAAATGTACAGATTTCGAGTTATTAATTAATATGTTTTTGGGGTTCTTAGTTATTTTCCGCCCCTCGGGAGATCTGCAAGTCTTCGCCGCATTAGCCATTAGAGAAAGCATCAAGTAAGTACTGTTCCCACAAAATTTGATCTTGTCTAAATGTATCGATTTCGAGAAATTAATTAATATATTTTTGGGGTTTTTAATTATTCTCCGCCCCTCGGGAAATCTGCAAGTCGTCGTCGCACTAGCCATAAGATAAAGTATCTAGTAGGTACTGCTCCCTCAAAATTTGGTGTTGTCTAAATGTAGCGATTTCGAGAAATCGATTAACACGTTTTTAATTATTTTCCGCCCCTTGGGAGATCTGCAAGTCTTCGCCGCAATGGCCATCGGAGAAACCATCAAGTAGGTACTGTTTCCACAAAATTTGGTTTTGTCTAAATATACAGATTTCGAGTAATTATTTAATATGTTTTTGGGGTTTTTAATTATTTTCCGCCCCTTGGGAGATCTGCAAGTCTTCGCCGCGCTGGCCATCAGAGAAAGCATCAAGTCAGTACTATTCCCACAAATTTTGGTCTTGTCTAAATGTACAGATTTCGAGTAATTAATTAATAAGTTTCTGGGGTTGTTAATTATTTTCCACCCCTCGGAAGATCTTCAAGTCTTCGCCGCACACACCATGAGAGAAGGCATCAAGTAAGTACTATTCCCACAAAATTTGGTCTTGTCTAAATGTACAGATTTCGAGTAATTAATTAATATGTTGTTGGGGTTTTAATTATTTTCCGCCCCTCGGGAGATCTGCAGGTCTTCGCCGCACTGGCCATCAGAGAAAGCATCAAGTAAGTACTGTTCCCACAAAATTTGATGTTGTCTAAATGTATAGATTTCGAGATATTAATTAATATATTTTTGGGGTTTTTAATTATTCTCCGCCCCTCGGGAAATCTGCAAGTCGTCGTCGCAATAGCCATAAGATAAAGCATCTAGCACCCTCAAAATTTGGTGTTGTCTAAATGTAGCGATTTCGAGAAATCGATTAACACGTTTTTAGGATATTTAATTATTTTCCGCCCCTTGGGAGATCTGCAAGTCTTCGCCGCACAGGCCATTAGAGAAAGCATCAAGTAAGTACTGTTCCCACAAAATTTGGTATTGTCTAAATGTACAGATTTCGAGAAATTAATTAATATGTTTTTGGAGTTGTTAATTATTCTCCGCCCCTCGGGAGATCTGCAAGTCTTCGCCGCACTAGCCATCAGAGAAAGCATCAAGTAAGTACTATTCCCTCAAAATTTGGTGTTGTCTAAATGTAGGTATTTTGAGAAATCGATTAATACGTTTTTGGGGTTTTTAATTATTTTCCGCCCCTCGGGAGATCTGCAAGTCTTTACCGCGCTGGCCATCAGAATAAGCATCAGGTAGGTACTATTCCCACAAATTTTGGTCTTGTCTAAATGTACAGATTTCGAGTAATTAATTAATAAGTTTCTGGGTTTTTTCCACCCCTCGGGAGATTTGCAAATCTTCGCCGCACTGGCCATCAGAGAAAGCATTAAGTAGGTACTATTCCCACAAAATTTGGTCTTGTCTAAATGTACAGATTTCGAGTAATTAATTAATATGTTTTTGGGGTTGTTAATTATTTTACGCTCCTCGGGAGACCTGCAAGTCTTCGCCACATTAGCCATAAGATAAAGCATGTAGTAGGTACCGCTCCCTCAAAATTTGGTGTTGTCCAAATGTAGCGATTTCGAGAAATCAATTAACACGTTTTTAGGATATTTAATTATTTTTCGCCCCTTGGGAGATCTGTAAGCCTTCACCGCACTAGCCATTAGAGAAAGCATCAAGTAAGTACTGTTCCCACAAAATTTGGTCGTGTCTAAATGTACAGATTTCGAGAAATTAATTAATATGTTTTTCGGGTTGTTAATTATTCTCCGCCCCTCGGGAGATCTGCAAGTCTTGTCCGCACTAGCCATCAGAGAAAGCATCAAGTAGGTACTATTCCCTCAAAATTTGATGTTGTCTAAATGTACAGATTTCGAGTAATTAATTAATATGTTTTTGGGGTTTTAATTATTTTCCGCCCCTCGGGAGATCTGCAAGTCTTCGCAGCACTGGCCATCATAGAAAGCATCAAGTAAGTACTGCTCCCACAAAATTTGGTCTTGTCTAAATGTATAAATTTCCAGAAATTAAATAATATATTTTTGGTGTTTTTAATTATTCTCCGCCCCTCGGGAAATCTGCAACTCGTCGTCGCACTAGCCATCAGAGAGAGCATCAAGTAGGTACTATTCCCTCAAAATTTGGTGTTGTCTAAATGTACAGATTTCGAGTAATTAACTAATAAGTTTCTGGGGTTGTTAATTATTTTCCACCCCTCGGGAGATCTGCAAGTCTTCGCTGCACCGGCCATCAGAGAAAGCATCACGTAGGTACTATTCCCACAAAATTTGGTCTTGTCTAAATGTACAGGTTTCGAGTAATTAATTAATATGTTTTTGGAGTTGTTAATTATTTTCCGCCCCTCGGCAGCTCTGCAAGTCTTCGTCGCACTAGCCATAAGATAAAGCATCTAGTAGGTACTATTCCCTCAAAATTTGGTATTGTCTAAATGTAGGGATTTCGAGAAATCTATTAACGCGTTTTTGAAGTTGTTAATTATCTTCCGTCCCTCGGAAGGTCTGCAAGCATTCATCGCAGCAGCCACCAGAGAAAGCGTCAAGGATGTATTGTTTCCTCAAAATTTCGTATTGTCTAAATGGAAGTATATCGTGAAATTAGTTAATATGTTTTTGGGGTTGTTGATTATTTTCCGCCCCTCGGGAATTAGTTATTATTGAACTCCGAGTTTTGCATCGAAATTGGTTTATTCTTAGTAATCGAAATGTCAAATTTGTTTTGAAAACTCGCTGTGTCAGAAGTTAAGAATGTCGAGCGAGGCAATTTTAAATTTTACTTTGTCTAGCTTTCGGAACATCAGAAGTCGTAGAAAAGAACCAACTTTGCCAATATATAATGCTGAATTAATACATTATTAAACATTATTATTTGATACGCATGTCCTTTGCGCCGACGCCTATGGTTGTTCGGAAGAGTTCGGAAATATTAGCTGCTAAGTCTGGCTGCTGTCTTCACACCGGTCCGTTACTTCATACCAATCGCCCATGTTCTGTTGTGATATACGTTATTTCGTCCGTGTTAACTCAAGATGGACGCAAATGAATTAAGAATCTGGTTAGTCAAGAATGTTGTAATGGAGCATCTGCACGTGACGTCTCTTAAGATGTTAAAATTAAGAGTACTACGCAGCTATTATTAAAATTTCTGCCTGGTTCCAGTATTTTCAACTAAAATCTAGTTCAGTGTAATGTTTATGAAGTTCTAAATACTTTGTCCTAATAAAATAGGACTCTTTTTGTAGTTTGGAAATCTAACCTGTAATTAGCAGTCTATTTTTATTAATCAACAATATTGAAAAATTACTTGCGTGAATTTTTAAATATTTGCATGGAGCCAGTACGGCTTCAAGTTAAAAATGGGTATACAAACATAAAAAAGATGAGAATAAGCTTAGAACAAATAAATGGACTCCAAGACAAATCATTTCCTTGAGGCCCGAATAGTTACGACATTTTTTTCTCGTTCTTTCTTCTTTTATAATGCACCTGGTTTATAAATCTGTCTCCCCTTGGGATTATTTAGCACCTGTCTCTTTCCATTTCGTTATCACTTCTAATCAAACTATCTTTGTTTAATAGTGGCATTAGATGGTCAAATGACAAGTTTTTCTTTTTCTAACCTCTAAATAATTTGTACTGATTAATAAACAAAAGGAGAAATATACACCGACTTGACTATATGCTTTTAACACGATTACAGAACAAACAAATCACTTGTCATCCATTATCAATACCAACAGCAAATAAAAAATAAACGTGAAGTTAAGTATTTATCACGCTTTTGCGCAGAAAGCTTCAGACAAAACTTATTTCTTTTTCTAAACTGTTTTCTAAACTGTTAGGCACGCGATACTTCATACAAATCGCTGAAGCACTGCTTCAAATTCTTTCGATTCTCAATATTTGGTACTTAATATTTGAATTATTTTGCTTGGTATTTCAAATGCTCTCCGGTATTTCAAGTACTGTTCCGGTATTTGAAGTACTAGACGTTATTCAAACATTGCTTAAAGCACTAGAATGACTATTAAAAATAAGTTCCTAACGTATCGGTCTTATTTCTTAATCAACCTACTTCATTCTTACTTATTGTTTATTATTAGTGCTATTAGTTCTTAATAAATAGGTAAGAAAGGTTAAAGGTATGTAACTAATCGTATAATGTGTTTGACTCACTTTTTGAACTTCGGTAGTATGAGCAATGAGAAAAATTAACGACCTCTCTAAAGAAATGATGGTATCCATTCAACAGGAAATAAATGACGCAAAATACGTATGGAAGACGGCAGATATTTGGTCTTCAAAACGAGAAGTTTTTTTGGCTTAACAGTCCATTGGATTGATATCATTTACACCAGACTTTCTGCAGCCTTCTCTTGTAGAAGATTCAACGGAATCAATAACAATAAAATGGCAGATATTATGGAAGAGATTCACTCTAAATTCCATGTCAATAATGATAAATTAGTTGCCACTATTTCAGATAATGGATCCAATTTTGTAATGGGCCTTTAGACAATTTTGTAAAGGCTTTTAGACGATTTGGTTTAGACACAAATGTAATGTAAGTAATGAAAACACTTCCTATGATGACGACGACGATTATTCAGATGAAGAATATAATTTGTTCATGGATGTCGACGATTGCACAGGAGAAAATCTGGGTCATCTTAATTTACCAAAACATGTCCATTGTGCTAGTCACACTTTAAACTTAGTAGTTAAAACTCATGTGAAAAATATTATTGTAAAATTGTATACATAAATGTTCCATACTCTGGAAAAAGTCAGGACGATCCAAATCAGCAAAAATTATACAGAAAGTTTTTTAACATACTCTTAACTATCCTGGAGCTACTCGCTGGAATTTTCCGAAATAATAAAAGACAAAGAAAAACTGCCAACGGTTTTCAAAGAACTGCGAATTGAAGTCAGTGTTTCAAAGAATTCGAGTTCAAGTATATGCAAGGAGAACATAACACCTTTTATGGGTATTTATTGCCGTGTTTAGGTTCAGTTCTTAAAAAAATTGAAAAGTTTGAAACTAAAAAATTGAACTACGGGAATGAAATATTAGATGCTTGTAATAGTGAACTCCTCAAGAGATTTAAAGTATTTTTCGATTTAACTAGCCCAGAAGGTAAAGAAGCTATTATTGTGTCTTTCACATTACCACTTCAATTACCATTAACATTATTCATTACCATTTCAATTGCCTATCAATTTCAAAAGTTACACAACTGATTATTTAAGCGAATCGATTACAAAAATGATTATAGAAATGGTTTGCCAAGAAGAATCAGAATCTAATAATAATGATGATGTACTGAGCAACGTCAGCGAACCTTGTAAGCTGACATTAATTGAAGAGAAATGTTTTGAACTAGATTTTTTGGCAGGAATTTCAAATACTGAAATTACAAAAAGCAGTGCGATGAAAATAATAGAACTCAATTACTTCAATATTTAAGATACCCAAATAAGTATCTTGAATAAATACCCGTCCATCTGAAATCTTTTCTATCGCTATAATACTTGCCTACCTTCATCGGCTCCAGTCGAGAGATTGTTTTTCTTTGCGAAAATTATAAATGTGCCACGAAGGAATGCATTAAGTGACATGAATTTGAGAATTTGAAGGCAAAAAATGGTAATAAACATTCAAAATAAGAAGTATCTAACTTAGTACAATTAGACTGATAAGGACCGCTATTTCCGTTTTTTAATTTTATATTATATTTTATGTTTGATATGGGCTAGTGATAATAATTAATTATTGTAAATGCCTCATTTATTTTTGTTGAATGTGAATATTTTGTTCCCTTTTCCAGAGTAAAATAATGGTTGTTTGTTTGATGTTATTATTTATTAAAATATTGTTTTAGGCGTAAAATTTCAGAAGGTATAAATAAATGTAATATATCATATTATTCCAATTTCGAAGTGACCATTTCAAATATTAAGAAAATATTAGAAGAAATATTAAAGAATATTTTGAAATACTTTATTAGATGGAAATTTCAATTTCCCTTGAGTAGTTTTTCTGTAAAGCAGAATATTTGGTAATTGAAACTGCAAATGCTTTAGTTGGTATTTTGGTATTTGATAATATAACTAATCATTTAATATTCAATTACATTCCATTCCTTGAATTTCCTTGTTTATAACATTCTTTATCTTAGAATAAATTCCACCGCATTGTACCTATTCAATTTCTTTATAAATATTCCGGAGTTATATTCCGTTTGAATTAATCGGTTCATCTGCATGTGTACATCTCATACGTTTACTAATTTTGCTTAACAAATAATACGAAGTGAAGCTGCTTGTGAGATGTGTTCCCACATTGTGTCTTGATATATACAGTGTTTATGCTTCTCTTTTTTGCATGTTTGCTTCTAAAGTTCCTCTTCGATTAAGTTTGCAAATAACCAATTATTTTTGCAAAATACTCACTATTTAAACATGTCACGTGGTACAAATTTCTATTTTCTTACTGTTTAGATTTATGAAGAGGAAATAATCGAATTATTTTTTTTGTTTTCTTGAACGTATCAACAACTACAAGATATGCAGAAAGGTTCATTGCACACGTCTAATTACTTAATTTTTTCATACAGGAAGTGACAGCAACATTTTTACTTCAGTAATGACTGGCCATTACAATTCTCCAGATAATTTTTGTTTCGACATAACTTGTAAGGACTCACCAATTGTGACCGATAAGCAAAGTCCAGAGTACAACTGGGAGAATAGAGTAAGTATATTTATTTAAAACTGGTGAAAATAAAATTAAATTAATCATTACACATTTTGCAGACAAACGACTTTGTCGAGTATATTCGTGACCAAATTAAGTACTACCCAACCAATAATATACTAGTTCCATTGGGAGGTGATTTTAGGTGGACAGCTGCTCATATTGGATATATAAATTACGACAGATTAATAGAGTGAGTAAGAACAGTCTGAATTGAAATTCATAATTTTTAAAAGTAAATTTAATTTTTAGAGGTTTTAAGACGTTCAATCCAAAAATTGATGGTCAGGAAATCAATGTAATATATTCTACGCCATCATGTTATACAAAGGCGGTACACGATTACGTTGAGTCAAAGAAAGTAAAGTTAGACATAAAAACAGATGACTTTTTCCCAATCGCTGATGAGCGAGTTTGGGCTGGTTATTTCTCATCAAGACCAACTTCCAAAAGGTTGGAGAGGTTTGCAAACAATTTATTGCAGGTAATTTTATAATCACTAGGATAATATTGTACAGGGTTGATATTACTAAGAAAGTTATAATAAAAGCCTAACACAACGTGCGTGAAAAAGTAGTAAAGTTATGGTATTATTGAACGCTACTTAGTTGGATCACGGTAGTCTATTCTGCATCCAATAATATTGTCCAGTCATATATTTTGGTACGCATTAACATATCGTCAGATGCATTTATCAGCCATGTAGTACTGATACCTGGAGGTAAGGAATATGTAAAATTTAGGAACAATCTCATAGGTATACAGGATACAGGGTGTCCCACTTAAAACTCCTTGGGCCATTTTTCCAATAACTAAAAGAAATGTTTCAATTTTGTAAAAGGTAATCGCTAGAATATATGAATGACTTTAGTTTTGAGCAATAATCGAGGTATAGATGGCGCTGCGATATAAGAAATTATTCTATCCCAGGAACCGTGAAAAGAGGTGCATGTTATGAAAAATTACATTCTAAGCAACTTTTATGATACGAATAATTTTCAAAAAATCACTTGGTTTCGAGATATTTGAACTTCAATATAATTTTTTTTAAGGAACAAAAATCGCATTTATTTCCAAATGTAACCGAATGTCCACAATTAATAATAATCAATTTAATAAAACAATGAGGTAGATAACTAATATTTATTTAACACAAAATACGTGAACAATAGGGTGTTTTCACTTTTTTATTTAAGTCGAAAAATATAAAATACTTATGGTATACATTATAACCGAAACAATTTTTCGGCAAAAAAATTTCTTTTTATAATTTTAAAAGAAATATAGATTCAAATTAAATATTCCCTGCCAAAAAAACACATATAATATTAGTAGTTGATTTAAGCGGGTCCTAGGCCACCCCCCACCACTTTTCGGTGACGTCACAGGGTGGGAGGAGCCACAGGTGGGGTGCGGGGTAAAGGGGCGGGGTGAGAGGGGGTGAGAGGCAAGGGGAAAGCGGTGAGTCACACACCGGAAGAAGGGTGAGGGTCGGACCCTTCAACACGTCACACATGAATTATGGCTATTCGTCACGCATGAGTTTTAACGAGGGGTGCAACAACCCCTCTAGTTTAAGCGGGTGCTAGGGATCCCTCCACCAATTTTCGGTGATTCATACCGGAAACACGAGGGCTGGACCCCATTGATGTGTCATACATGTCTCAACACGTCACGCATGAATTATAACCCCTCTAGTTTAAGCCGGAGCTCGGGATCCCTCCACCACTTTTCTATTACGTCATTCCCGGTGAGTCACACACCTGAGGGGTCGGACCCTATTCGTCACGCATGAATTATAAGGGGGACAAATAAGAAATGGTGACTAATACCTGAGGTGCGGGGGAAGGTTTGAAGGAGCCAGACAATCACTTCCGGTGAGTCATATATAAGGGGTCGGACCCTATTCGTCACGCATGAATTATAACCCCTCTAGTTTAACCAAGATCCCCTCACCACTTTTCAATGCGTTATGCATGCATTATGGCGTTAGGGTAGAAATATCCTATGGTGACTAATACCTGAGGTACGGGGAAAGGTTTGAAGGAGCTAGACAATTACTTCCGGTGTGTCATGCATGATTCACATATTTTGACCCCTTGCTATCGACCACTCATTACCAACAATTAAATTTAATGATTGCTTTATTTTACGTGGAGCCACTATAGAAAATATAAATAGCTTTTTACATATAAAAAGACATTGCGGCAATAAATAGTACATATGTTTTGATCCCACAATAGTACAGAGGCCAACGACACTTTCAGTTGCAATGTCTATTTAAATTAGGTTTATTTTTTTCGATAATATTAATGTAACCTATTCACAAAACAAATTCCACCGCTTTGTTAACCAATCAACGATTTAGAAGCAAAATTATTAATTATTTACAAATGACATTCTATTTTTTGTTCCCATAAGCCCCCGAACTATACGTATTGATTATTTCAGTCCACCCAATAAAAGAACACATCACTTTACATTTTTCAAGTTTGATTTAATTGACCAGAACGAGGGAGCATCCCCTATTTTATTATTAATTTTAGTCAAACGTCTCATGTATTCAAAACCAATCAATTTGTTACATGCAAGTTTTTTCATATTTGAAAACATAAAACATAATACATTGTTTCATGCGAAATAGATTCTTTTCTGTAATTTTTAAAGTCCTTTTCAATCATGTACACGAAACAAATTCATGTAAGACTAATTAAGCGTAACGACCCCAAACAAAGGTATAAACTGGTGCCCTATTCGCTTCACTTATCTGCAGCTCTGGGGGTGCATTTAATTGACCAACGTTGTTGTATTGATTTTTCTAACAAAAAAATTTATTTAAATACTGTAATCTATTGCAGACAAATAAAGTGTAAGAAAGTCAAATTGGTCAAGAATTGTTTTTGAACCTTTGCGTTAAATAGGCATAATAAAAAATGGTATAATATTTAAATTTAGTACCGGAATGTTTGAAAGCTCAAACATATGATGCGTGTAGGGTAGATACAGGTAGATTTTATTGCTTGAAATAACGGAGAACTTAAAATGCTTAAAACAATCCATTAACATATATTTACCGAATACAGGGTGTTTTGTTTCTTTCGTAAATAGGCATAAAAATAGTGTTTCCTTTACTAATGTGTTATTTTTGTACTTTGACAATATTATCTTCTTAAGCAAAAAAAATATGCAAATCTGTATATAGGTACCTATTTTCATTGTATTCTATTGAAAAGTATGTAAAACGTATTAAATATATAAAAAATACTGAAATACACTGTTTTTTTTTCACTAATTTACTATTTCAGGGTAAAAAGGTTTAACAATACTTGATGGATTATATAACAAAGGACAAGTGCCTTAATTATTCCTTTGATTAAGGACATGTGTCCTTAATCTTTTAAGTGCGATTTGCGTACTAAAACATTTAATAGCATTGCGCTAAAAATGGTATAACATTTAAATTTAGTATAAGATGTTAGGAACATCTGGTACAGTTAGATCTTATCGCTTTTAGGGTCGAAAGAACACCAATCTAAAGAGAAACTTAAAATGCTTTAAAACGATCCATTAACATATATTTACCGAATACAGGGTGTTTTGTTGATTGCGTGACAATATCCATTATGAAATTTTGTATTTTGATGGTTGAGATATATGAATCATGCATGTGTAGGTGGGGGAGGTATGCGACTCTACTATTATAAATGTATTGCAACAGAAGTGAAAAAATAGTTAACATTCAGTATTTTCTGTACTCTCATATAGTAAAAAACTTGAGAACTAAAAGTCAGTGTTGTACAAACACCTGGATTATTTCAAGTGATTATTACTTTCTGCAATTCTTTCTCGGTATTGCCTGGACTATTCTCATATAGTAATACTGCAAGAAAAATATGTCAGATGTAGTGGAAACAAAAACGTGTTGTGTATGTCGTAGAATAATTAGTACACGGTATCTTCCAAGTGAGTGCTGGTTGAGTAGACCCAAACTAATAATAAGTTTTTGTACACGTACGTGTATTCAGATAAGACCGATTAAAGTTATTACATCATATGACTTCGATCCTTGCCGCATTCTAAATTCACCGATTCGAGAAACATTTTAATATAGAGTGTGATATATATAACAAAATATAGTAAATTAAATCCTATAATAATTGGTTTCAAGAAAATGCGCTTTCATCAAACTGTGACAATAGATTATGTCGCTAGCAACCGTAGTATACGTCTCCAATTAAATGTATTGATAATCTTGTTTAGCAGGTTGGACCAATTCCGGTAACATCTCGTCACTTTAAATTTGGTCAGGGGTGCATTTACCAGGGTGAAATAGTGTTTCCTTTACTAATATGTTATTTTTGTACTTTGACAATATTATCTTAAGAAAAAAATATGCAAATCTGTATATAGGTACCTATTTTCATTGTATTCTATTGAAAAGTATGTAAAATGTATTAAATATATAAAAAATACTGAAATACACTGGTTTTTTTCACTAATTTACTATTTCAGGGTAAAAAGGTTTAACAATACTTGATGGATTATATAACAAAGGACAAGTGCCTTAATTATTCCTTTGATTAAGGACAAGTCCTTTAATTATCCCATTGATTAAGGACGATTAAAACATATATAGATATAACCTAATACTTTTTTAACATTCGATGTCATACTGCGAAAGAATAAACATGAATTTAATATGTAAAGTTTGCACCAAAAGTTTCAATCGATCTTGTGCCTTAAGTCGACACAAAAATATACATAATAAAAATCACTATTTCCAATGCAGCTTGTGTAATAAAATATTTAATAGACGAGATAACTTAAAAACTCACGTACAAAAATTAAATTCCCCATAATACATAACTAAAAATTACTTAACTTATTTTAACAGAAATGTGTACAATAACATATTCATTTTCGCTAATTGATTATTGTTTCTTCTATTACTTCCTCCAATATACTGATTATTACGTTGCTTACATTGTTGTTGTCAGTCATTTCTTAACTACACAGCAGACGTAAACGGTCCATCAGTTCATTCGGTTTATTCCAATAGACTTAATCCACACCACTATTATAGTATAATTTCTGAATAGACATGCCTAAAGCGATTCAAGATTTAGTCATTACTGTAGGAGATAACAGTGGTTTTATAATTTTACTGAATTTCTTCAATTTCTTTACATGCAAACCCAGTCTTGTATCATATTGGTTATATGGTGCTTTTGTCTTATTTAATATTTACTGATATATTTCATGCTCTTCGCCGCCAGTGATTGCCAATCTCAATACCACGCGGAACTGACGGATATTTCATAAATATTTACATCATACAACTCTAGGGTTGTCAGGATACTAGGATACTTTCCCACTTGCTTATTACCACGCCACAAAGTTATATTTCCACCAAAAAGCGTATTTCATCGTTACCCATTAGATGTTTATCTCTGTTGGGATCTAAACGCACACCGTATACAGTATCATATTTATGATCGCCAGACTTTAAATTTTCTAAATGTTGTTTAATCACATCACCCATTTCTTTTGCACTACTAAGGACATTTCCTGAACCCGGAGTGCTCATTAACGATGATCTCGGCGGTGTTCTATAAAATATGATTGACTTGCATTATTCTCCCCATCTTTATCACTAGTTTCAGATGTTGCTTTAAATGTACTAGTACTAGCACTTACACCCCCCAAGTGTTTGTGTTAGCATATTGTTTTGTGATTTTACCTTTGAAGCGGATGATAAGTCTTTTAAAGGTGTGATTATGGGATCCAACGTTAGTTTATCCTCAACATTTCTATTCTTGAGAGAACTGAATTTCTTACGTACGAAACTGGTAGTCTCAACTAATTGACGTTTCAGAATTATTTCAGCACCCACATCTCTATCCATATTGTCTTTCTGCTTAATTTCACCGATGTATTCCAGATGCTGTCTGCAGATCGATTGAAGTCCTAATTACAATTGTTTATGGATATTTGAAACTCCCAAGACTTTTCTATATCTCCCCCCATTTACTTCTCTATCCTTGTCAATCACAAGAAATCCACATCTTTCTTTCCAACATTCTACACATGATATTCTTAAAAGGTACGTCTGACGAGACATGATCAGAGAAAATGTGCAAATTCATGTCATCCTGCTTGAACAATGCTATAGAATTGGTATTATCTCTCTCACTAATTCCTTTGGTACGCGGGAATATGTTTAGGGAGTTTAAAATAAAGACTGCTACATGCATATATGCAAACACCTTAGAAACTATGTAACTGCTACGATATTTTGTTATCATACATTTTAATATAAAAACATAGTAGTGGTTGATAAACATGTTATGCGACCATATTTCGTATAGAGAACTTGTAAAGAGAAACAAAATTTATTTTTTGATCTTTATGCATTAAAGAATTTATTTGAATTCGTAACTTTTTTAGATTTGAAGTTGATGATCATTGAATTTTCTCCTTTTATGTACAGTTACATATGTGTTATACATCATTTGTAGCTCGTGGCCGCGTATCCTCATAAAGACATATCCTCGTCCACTACATGCTTTCGAAACAGACAACCGTGACATATTCCCACAATATACATCTCGTCTCACAATTCCTAATTAACTTCTTTTTATATTGAAGACTTAAACCAACAAAGGGTAGAAATTTAACGCGTATACGTAAAAATTTAATGTATTGCTAGGTAACGAGCCTATATAGATATACATACATACTGATTTTGGTGTTTTCTAAAGCGAACTGTATTATTAATGTAAGACTAGATAAAGTTATCTAAACTTCGCCACATTTTGTGAGTAATTTAGTTTGTTCTCAATAAAAGATGTTTATTATTATTATTATTATTCTTATTATTATTTCCATTAATTATTATTTAATTTTTAAAAATATTGTCAGTTTTAGAAAAATAATGTACCTATTTACTATGCTGGGAAAAGAAATTTCGTTAAATTTGCATGCTTCCTGAACAAACCACCTAGATTTGGCATAAATTAAAAGCCCAAAATATTAAATGATTGTTTGGTTTACTAGCATTCGGTAGGTATTGTTGCTACTCTTGAGATATATTACCAGATATAAGTCTACGCTGTGTTGAATTTGTATCATGCTTAACTTGGTACTAAATCGTTATCGTTATCCCTAAATAGTCTTAATCACTTAAAAAAAGTTGTCTTCTATTAGCAATAATCGCCTTTCATTAAAACATTAACATGTTAACAAACGAAAACAAATGCTTCTATTTTAGAAATGTTTATAGTTCGCATTAATATTTTCTATTAGGTAACCAAGTAACCATTTTACGTTAAATGTAACTCAGTGTATCGTATTTAATCGTTTTCAAACTAAGCAGCTCTGAGTTTTTTATTTTTTAGTAATATTCGAATTTGGTGGTGCTAGGCGGTTGTTACACCTAAAGGTTTTAAGAAAATTCATCATATGCATTTTTCTCTTCATTCATTCATTTAGATCGTATATAAATATTTTTAGGTAAGTAGGAATTATCGACGTATTAGACTGATATTTATGAAGGATATTTGTATACCTTATAATATATATTAGTCGTTTCAGAAAACATAATTACTTAATTCGTGCATTTTTCGTATTTTATCATATTTCATCTAGGTTCAAGCAATGTTTGTTGATGTAAAATATTATGTAAATTTGTAGTGGTATAGATATTTGCGTATAAACTGAATTGATTTAATCTTTTCTCTAGTGCTGATTACTATGTATCAACTCAACAGACATGTGGTTAAATAAATTTATTGCTTAGTCTTTGAAAAAAAATATATATGTATACATGTATTATTTTTTTTGTTTTAAACTGGATATGTGTTTTATGTGAATCGTTGAAATTTCGATGTCCTTCGTAAGGAAAGAGTATGCTATGCCTGGTAGATAAAATAATCAGGTTTGCAAACACATAGTTGAATTATCAAGCTAGGTTATGTACGATACTATCGATTTTTTTAAACTTGTGTCATAAAAATGTGTTTTGCCAAATTGATTTTATATAGAAATAATGTAGAATGGTACCCTTCTTCAAAGTATTTTTTAAAAACGGAGAAATATTGATATCGGACAAATTATATGTGTGTAATATTTTATTAAGTAGTTATTCAAATATAGTAAACAGTATCCTTATTAGGTCTATAGATTCTTTATGAAAGTTAATAAATACCTGAAATGCGTGATTGATGTGTGTTTAAATGATGGTTCCTTATTAACGCAAATCACTATTCACAAAACGGAGGTAGATCATTGTTAATGCCACCGTCAAAATACATAGCATGCATTTTGCTGAAATATGACTGTCTGAAGTGAATGAGATGTTCTTAGGTAGAAAACTTGACGATTTGGATACACTTTTGACACCAAGTAAACGGATTCTATTATTCTTAGGGCTAATCTGTTTGCACATAGGTAGTTTGATTGGGATTTGGGGATGCTAGTATGAACAAAAAATGGCATGTACTAGTATGAAGACCTTATTTTTATATAAATTGATGTAGTGTTGATAAAAAATACAACTAATTCTGTAAATATGATGGCATACATATGTGATTATCATATAAGAGAGGATGAGACAAGCCACTATGGTGATTATATAAGGCCATAAAGGAGAATAACTGGGTTGTCTGAAATTGTTGATGATACTCTAAAATTATAGTACAGACGATATGAAAACCAAAAGAAAATATATGGTGACCCGCTATATCTATAAGATGATAATAGTTATGACAAAAAATAATCAATTAGATTCAATGTATAACGTAGAAGAGAGAGTAAAAATCTCCTTAATGGACAAGTGTAATATAGTAATTGCATTATCGACATGAAATATTGTGATATCGAATTATTTAAGTACTTACTTTTATTTTGGTTATGCTGTGTTTTAGAGAGTAATTTGCGTAATTAATCAATGATCAATTGTGGTGTTATCAAAAGTAGCCTTACATCATATCGTACCCAAACCTAAGTAACATTATTACATGTCTACCTTGATCTTCAATTGTCTTAAATGAGTAAAGCTTTTCGAGGTCACTGAATGATCTTCATGTCCCTTAATATGTTTATATAACGGCTGTATTCGATCCCCAAATTAAGATGTAGACGTATGCATGCTACAATATCACTAGGATTTGTTTCCGAGTTCCAGCGTAATACGTCCTTTTTTATTGTTAGAAGTTGTTTGGTAATTATCGGAATGTCTCTCAGTCTCATGCATTGATGGTTTAGCTAAGTTTTTTTTTAATTCTTCGCTTTGGTCTATTCTGTATTCAATTGGAGATGCGTATTTTTCTTTAATTAATGGTATGACTCGATTTTCAATTGTCCTAAATGGAATGCTTTTTGAGACCATCGTCGCCTGATTCTTAGATGGAATATACTGCGCGTTGTGTACTTTTTTACGTGAGTTTTTAAGTTATCTCGTCTATTAAATATTTTATTACACAAGCTGCATTGGAAATAGTGATTTTTATTATGTATATTTTTGTGTCGACTTAAGGCACAAGATCGATTGAAACTTTTGGTGCAAACTTTACATATTAAATTCATGTTTATTCTTTCGCAGTATGACATCGAATGTTAAAAAAGTATTAGGTTATATCTATATATGTTTTAATCGTCCTTAATCAATGGGATAATTAAAGGACTTGTCCTTAATCAAAGGAATAATTAAGGCACTTGTCCTTTGTTATATAATCCATCAAGTATTGTTAAACCTTTTTACCCTGAAATAGTAAATTAGTGAAAAAAACCAGTGTATTTCAGTATTTTTTATATATTTAATACATTTTACATACTTTTCAATAGAATACAATGAAAATAGGTACCTATATACAGATTTGCATATTTTTTTCTTAAGATAATATTGTCAAAGTACAAAAATAACATATTAGTAAAGGAAACACTATTTCACCCTGGTAAATGCACCCCTGACCAAATTTAAAGTGACGAGATGTTACCGGAATTGGTCCAACCTGCTAAACAAGATTATCAATACATTTAATTGGAGACGTATACTACGGTTGCTAGAGACATAATCTATTGTCACAGTTTGATGAAAGCGCATTTTCTTGAAACCAATTATTATAGGATTTAATTTACTATATTTTGTTATATATATCACACTCTATATTAAAATGTTTCTCGAATCGGTGAATTTAGAATGCGGCAAGGATCGAAGTCATATGATGTAATAACTTTAATCGGTCTTGTCTGAATACACGTACGTGTACAAAAACTTATTATTAGTTTGGGTCTACTCAACCAGCACTCACTTGGAAGATACCGTGTACTAATTATTCTACGACATACACAACACGTTTTTGTTTCCACTACATCTGACATATTTTTCTTGCAGTATTACTATATGAGAATAGTCCAGGCAATACCGAGAAAGAATTGCAGAAAGTAATAATCACTTGAAATAATCCAGGTGTTTGTACAACACTGACTTTTAGTTCTCAAGTTTTTTACTATATGAGAGTACAGAAAATACTGAATGTTAACTATTTTTTCACTTCTGTTGCAATACATTTATAATAGTAGAGTCGCATACCTCCCCCACCTACACATGCATGATTCATATATCTCAACCATCAAAATACAAAATTTCATAATGGATATTGTCACGCAATCAACAAAACACCCTGTATTCGGTAAATATATGTTAATGGATCGTTTTAAAGCATTTTAAGTTTCTCTTTAGATTGGTGTTCTTTCGACCCTAAAAGCGATAAGATCTAACTGTACCAGATGTTCCAAACATCTTATACTAAATTTAAATGTTATACCATTTTTAGCGCAATGCTATTAAATGTTTTAGTACACAAATCGCACTTAAAAGATTAAGGACACATGTCCTTAATCAAAGGAATAATTAAGGCACTTGTCCTTTGTTATATAATCCATCAAGTATTGTTAAACCTTTTTACCCTGAAATAGTAAATTAGTGAAAAAAAAACAGTGTATTTCAGTATTTTTTATATATTTAATACGTTTTACATACTTTTCAATAGAATACAATGAAAATAGGTACCTATATATAGATTTGCATATTTTTTTTGCTTAAGAAGATAATATTGTCAAAGTACAAAAATAACACATTAGTAAAGGAAACACTATTTTTATGCCTATTTACGAAAGAAACAAAACACCCTGTATTCGGTAAATATATGTTAATGGATTGTTTTAAGCATTTTAAGTTCTCCGTTATTTCAAGCAATAAAATCTACCTGTATCTACCTTACACGCGTCATATGTTTGAGCTTTCAAACATTCCGGTACTAAATTTAAATATTATACCATTTTTTATTATGCCTATTTAACCCAAAGGTTCAAAAACAATTCTAGACCAATTTGACTTTCTTACACTTTATTTGTCTGCAATAGATTACAGTATTTAAATAAATTTTTTTGTTAGAAAAATCAATACAACAACGTTGGTCAATTAAATGCACCCCCAGAGCTGCAGATAAGTGAAGCGAATAGGGCACCAGTTTATACCTTTGTTTGGGGTCGTTACGCTTAATTAGTCTTACATGAATTTGTTTCGTGTACATGATTGAAAAGGACTTTAAAAATTACAGAAAAGAATCTATTTCGCATGAAACAATGTATTATGTTTTATGTTTTCAAATATGAAAAAACTTGCATGTAACAAATTGATTGGTTTTGAATACATGAGACGTTTGACTAAAATTAATAATAAAATAGGGGATGCTCCCTCGTTCTGGTCAATTAAATCAAACTTGAAAAATGTAAAGTGATGTGTTCTTTTATTGGGTGGACTGAAATAATCAATACGTATAGTTCGGGGGCTTATGGGAACAAAAAATAGAATGTCATTTGTAAATAATTAATAATTTTGCTTCTAAATCGTTGATTGGTTAACAAAGCGGTGGAATTTGTTTTGTGAATAGGTTACATTAATATTATCGAAAAAAATAAACCTAATTTAAATAGACATTGCAACTGAAAGTGTCGTTGGCCTCTGTACTATTGTGGGATCAAAACATATGTACTATTTATTGCCGCAATGCCTTTTTATATGTAAAAAGCTATTTATATTTTCTATAGTGGCTCCACGTAAAATAAAGCAATCATTAAATTTAATTGTTGGTAATGAGTGGTCGATAGCAAGGGGTCAAAATATGTGAATCATGCATGACACACCGGAAGTAATTGTCTAGCTCCTTCAAACCTTTCCCCGTACTTCAGGTATTAGTCACCATAGGATATTTCTACCCTAACGCCATAATGCATGCATAACGCATTGAAAAGTGGTGAGGGGATCTTGGTTAAACTAGAGGGGTTATAATTCATGCGTGACGAATAGGGTCCGACCCCTTATATATGACTCACCGGAAGTGATTGTCTGGCTCCTTCAAACCTTCCCCCGCACCTCAGGTATTAGTCACCATTTCTTATTTGTCCCCCTTATAATTCATGCGTGACGAATAGGGTCCGACCCCTCAGGTGTGTGACTCACCGGGAATGACGTAATAGAAAAGTGGTGGAGGGATCCCGAGCTCCGGCTTAAACTAGAGGGGTTATAATTCATGCGTGACGTGTTGAGACATGTATGACACATCAATGGGGTCCAGCCCTCGTGTTTCCGGTATGAATCACCGAAAATTGGTGGAGGGATCCCTAGCACCCGCTTAAACTAGAGGGGTTGTTGCACCCCTCGTTAAAACTCATGCGTGACGAATAGCCATAATTCATGTGTGACGTGTTGAAGGGTCCGACCCTCACCCTTCTTCCGGTGTGTGACTCACCGCTTTCCCCTTGCCTCTCACCCCCTCTCACCCCGCCCCTTTACCCCGCACCCCACCTGTGGCTCCTCCCACCCTGTGACGTCACCGAAAAGTGGTGGGGGGTGGCCTAGGACCCGCTTAAATCAACTACTAATATTACTGGTCATATGTGTCGTCACTCTTTATTTAAATGTCAAACTGAGATGTCAAACATTATAGAATCTAACCCAAATGACTTTATGTTATTATTATAAGTCAGAAACATGAGTGGTGCACCAAATAAGTGGTGTTTTGTGCCAAGATGCAGAAATACTAATTTTTCACATAAAAAGTGTTCCTATAACGAATTATTCGCGGAAAGTGAAATGGTTTAAAGCAGGGAGGTGCGATTTTCCCAAATCTAAATCAACATTTTATTGTTGTGATGATAGCTAGATGGCTTATTACTTTCAATATTGTAAATAGATCATATACTCTTACCTTAAAATTGTGCTTGTAATGGTATGAGTTTTATTTTGAATTGAAACTAATGTATAGCTTCCAGCATTGAACATTTATAATGAGATTTTACTTGGTTAGAATTATTAATTTGAATGACCAATATATCAAACGGTACACGTCTTGCTAGTGATATTCTGATGTCACAAAGTACGAGTACCAACTTAAAATTCTAACAACGAACAAATTCCGTACACATATACGGATCGGCTAAGTTGGCATTAAGTAAAAACTTTGTTGTCAGAAACACGTGATATACGGGAAGACGTCACCAGGATCATTACACAATGAGGTGGCGTTTTCGAAAACATTTAAATATTTGAATTTTAGGCCGATTTGTTTATTAAATATTTATTTTAATCTGACTATTTAATTAATATGAATGCGTTTAGGCTATCATATTTATGTATTACTGCATATTATTGCATCATTCGAAGTGAATTATTATGTATGAAAAACACCTTGTTATGTATTTGCTAAATACATATCCTCAAAATACTTAATTCGAGATGAAACTAATTTTGAAATGAACAAACAGAAATTAAATCCAAAACCTGATACTAAATGTTCGAAAAAATTTCAATGAAGTTAGGTGAGGTAACCGAGCTGGCCACCTGACAACACCATTACTACCAATTCAAGTTTCCGATTTAAATAATTCATAACCATGATATTAATTAAACGAGTTTATAGTATAAAATTCAATTGAACATACAAATAAACATGTCAGAGAAATAAACATATGTCAAAATCTTTTATTACCAAATAGTAGTCACAACTTTTGTTTTACTTGAAAAAAATTTAGTGAAAATGAATTATCTACTTAATCATTTTATTAACTGTATTATTATCAATTGTAGACATAATATAGTTATCTCGTTAAAAAATAAATAATAATATAATTGAAGTTGAAATAAATTTGTTTCATTACTATTTAAATTAGACTGATTCACTAGGAAAAGTATCATAAAGAACTAATCGCCTAATATTTATTTTAAAAAAGTTATGGTGATTTTTGTTACTTAAAAAAAATTGCATCGAAGTTCAAATATCTTGAAAACCAGTGATTTTTCGGAAATTGATCATATTATAAAAGCTGCTCAGAATGTAATGTCACATCACATGGACTTCTTTTCAAGGTTCCTGGGACCGAACAATTTCTTTGGATCACAGCGCCATCTGTACCTTAATTTATAGAAAGAACATTTATTCTCAAAACTGGTCATTTATATATTCTAATGAATACCTTTTACATAATTCAAATATCTCTTTCAGTTATCGAGAAAATGGCCACGGGTTTTTAAGTGGGACGCCCTGTATAATATTGTCGTAGTAAAAGGCACCATACCATACTCTGTTTCTATGTGGCAAATAAATAACATATATTACAAAAATCACGTATTGAAAATTATGGACAAATCTCTATATAAGTGTTTTATCTAAAATATTTCAAAGAATTCTTTATGGTGCTTTTCTTTGAAAAAAATATATACTCGCTATTTCTCAACGCAGTTTTAGATCAAATAAATCCGCAGAAAAGGCCACGTCTTATTTGTTAGCAAATGTCTACACAAACTTACACAAAAGTCAATATGTCGTGGCGCTGCTATTCGACCTATCAAAGGCATTTGATACCGTTGAGAGGGACATATAGCAAAAAATGTATCATATTGGTTTATGGAGAAACATTCTGTCATAGATACTAAGTTGTATATAAGGTAGAACACTAAAAGCTAGATTAAGTGGTGTGGAATGAGAATCACATGATATAACAATACCCCAAGGCTTTGTCCTTGGGCCACTACTATTTTTATTATCCGTTGATGATCTTCCTAACCATCTCACATAACGATGTCGCCGACAATTTTACCGTAACTTTATCAGCAGAAACGCCTAAGAGACTACAAGAATCTCTTGTGTGCATTTTCACTTTGCTACCTATGCTTTAAAAATATAGCAGAAATATAAGGATTTATAGAAAAACATACAGACATTCAAGGAGTGAGCATAGAAATTATACATAGTTAAAAACTACAACAATTTAATATGAGCTCATTCTCAGACTGACTGTTCGCCTCTCTTCAATACACGTTGAGTCTTCTTTTCTCATATTAATTGGTGAGTCACAAATCGCTGGTTCGTTGTTATTGCTTCAATCTCGAGACAATGGCAGTAATAATAGTGCAGTAACTAGAATTTCGGAATAATGTCATACGATTAAATTATATTACTTTTTTTTTAATTTAAGAGGTAATGCATCAAAGAAAAGTTTGTATATTATGTCCATGCTTGCTAATTTATAGGGAGTGAATGCCGCCCCCGTTCAGCGATGACACCTAAAAAAACAAAGAACATTGTAGTTGAAGAATAATCAAATTTTAAGAAGAAAAAGCCTCATGCATCTTTTCGTATGAACTGATAGTCTTCAAGTTTCAACGACTTAAAAATTGCGATTTTAGCTTGAATAAAAGAGGTATTTCAATACCGTTTTCATCAATTAACTCTAAAAGTATTACATTTTCTATGAAAAACATACTAGAGACACATGAGCAAGCTACTAAACTGACGCTGAATTTCGTTTCCTTTTCTAATATCTGTAGAATTAGTGGCTTCAGGTATCTGGAAGCATAAAGCTGACATCCAAATTAATTAAGCTGTCAAATTATTTTTTAATATTTCTATAGCATAAAAACAAAGAAGTTATGGCAGATACAATATGTTTCTTCTAATTTTTTTAATTAAAACGTCGCGCGTCGCCATATTGTTACTGTAAGGAGTCTGTAATTAAAAATAAACAATTCTCAAATACTCTTTTTTGTTAACATATAGCATGGTATCAGACACTCAAATATTTTCGTCCACTTACAACGTTTACTCCAGGCGTTTTAGACTTTTGCTGCCAAATTCGTGCCCTACGAAAAAAAAAATTTTTATTGTGTATATTTGGACGTCTTGATAGTTACGCCACAATACACCTGAAAGATTTCGTGAAAACCGCGTCGAAAGATCGCGGAAACTGCGAATTCGCAATTAACTCAGTTTTTATGGCCCAAACGGGAACAACACCTATTATAAAAGTTGTACATCTGTAAATTCTCTACTTTAAAGGTCCTATACATTGTTTTCATACGCCTAACCGTTTTGGAGATACGACGCGGACTAAGTGAAAAATGTATGTAGTTCCGCCAAATATCTTTCGCACTACATATTTCGCAATTATCTTGCTTATTATGACTGAAAATTAAATATTGCTGTTATAGAGCTCGGTGATCTTATACGTTTTATTTACATTTATTTACAGTGAATACATCAAGAAATGCATTCATTTCCGAACCACCTGTTTTTTTTTACATGGTTTCCCCAGGAAGCCTAATCCATGCCGGATCTTAAATTAGTCAATATGTCCTACTCCTTCGATATCTGAAACGTTGTCGTCTAACGACAAATCGTTGTCATTACTTTCATTCTGATAAGATTCTACGTCGTCCATTTCGTCATTCATTGCAATTATAGGTGCGGTATTCAAGCAAGAGTGACCGTGGCAATGGCCACAATCTGTTTAACAATTCAGTCCTACTTTCCTACAGATACATTTTCCTGCACAAACCTTCGTACAGTTGCAAAAAATTTAACTTAACAATATGTCTGGTGCTGGTGGTAACGATGCATTTTTCGCTTAGTCCGCGTCGTATCTCCAAAACGGTTAGGCATACGAAAAAAATGTATAGAATCTTTGTGGTAGAGAATTTACAGACGTTTTATAATAGGTGTTGTTCCCGTTTGAGCCATACAAACTGAGTTAATCGCGAATCCACGGTTACCGCAACCTTCACGAAATTCTCCAAGTGTATCGTAGCTCACGAATTTAGCACAGAGGTCAGTTTTACAACTAAAACGCCTAGATTAGTTTGCTTTAGAAAAATGCCATTTTGAACTATAAAGGGATTTCCGAAGAAACGTATAATTTTTGTTTCTTTCCAAATATCTTAAGAAATATTAGTTTAGGCGAAAAAATAGACAAGAGCAACATTAAAACTTATGAACTGAGAATGAATTTGTTTTTTATATTTACGTAGAATCGATAGTTTCGGAGATATTTAGGCTTAGGATGGCATCCGAACGTTTATGGGTCGAAATATTTAGTTTAAATGTTGAAATATTTTTTAAAACTATGACATTTCTAAGGACCAGAATTAAAGATAATTAATTAGTCTTTAAAATAATTATTTGTTTGCTTTTGTATCATAAAAAACAAAGAAGATAAGGCCGAAAAATGCACGTCTTCAAATTTTTTTAAGCAATATATATATTTTGCTACTGTAATTGTTCAGTAATTAAAAAATAACTCTCAAAAATACTGTTGTTTGTTAATGTATAGCTTCCCCTAGATGCGTAATTTTTCTTGGCCAGTTAAAACACTTACTTTAGAAAAATATTCTATTTGCCGTATTTGAGCCGCCATTTTGAATCTTTTGATTTTCACTTCAGATTAGTAACCGGCGATCTCAAAAACATAAATATCCTGCGTTTCAAAAATTAATCACCAATACTTTTTCAAACATTAAATATCTTGGAGGTGTCGAGGTCATATATAAACTGAAGTTGATGCATTTTACGCCAATAATTAACCTATATAAAAGAATTGTAATTACATATGAGGTTATTCTTAAATTTTACATATTTTGTACTTCTAGGTACTGCACTACAGATAACGGCAGCCAAGTACGTACACGTACGAATTTTTGGGCAACTAGACATTTCATGTTCACGGGTGCTAAGCAGAATGAATGCGCAACGATGCCACGGAATTTAAATGGTGGGGCAGTCGGTTGTCCATTTATCTAGCATGTAAATCCGGCCCGATGTATGTACTTGCCTGCTATTACCTCTATAATGGCTACTAGGAAATCAATAAAGTTGTTACTTTCTGATATCCCATTACAATAAATAACGAACACATAAAACCCTCTATTTAAATACTGCAATAAAAAAAACATTGATACAACATATTCAAACCTCTGTTGACTACATTATTTAAAAACACAGTCCTGCAGTGGCCAATTTAACTTTATCACATTTAATGCCATTTAGAATCAAATGCCTACTTGTTATACATCGTCATAACTAGAATTTTATACACAAATCAGATTAGAGGAGCAGTTAATAATCGGGTGAGGCATATTCTCAAGTACACTCTCAACATTTGTATAAACTTCGTACAGTTCATAACTAATATTACTAATACACAGGTTTACAAAACAAAAAAAATGTCAGACCAACGGGATTCCATTATCGTACCTCGAAGGTTTTTGACGTGCTGAACATAATGCCGTAGTCCGTTTTGCGCCACCACGTCAGAATTTCGAGAAAACTTAACTTAAAAGTGCTAAAAATTCGTTCATGCACAAATTAAGTCACTCAATATTTTGGCTTGAATTTTGTTACTCGCGTGCTTTTGGGATCACTGATCACGAATCTGAAGTCAGAATTTGATAATTTCTAAATCCAAGATGGCGGATGCTAAAATCCAGAAATTCATCAAAATTTGAAGATTGTGGCCCAAAACTTATTACTCGGGGGTTTGAAAAATTTCAAATTTAAGATGACGGATCAAATGTAGCGGACTCTTCTGAGGCCTACTTTTTTTATTACAGTATTTTTTATATCAAACCTCTTACTGCAAAAAAAAATTAAAATGGGATAGAAAATAGGATTGAGATCATATATTCATTTTTTTCTCGCAAGTAAAATTTATTTCAAATGATATAAAATTGTCTAATGATACTGATATCAACGTAATTTTAAAACCTACTTTAATTTTTTCTCGCAAGTTAAATTTATTTCAAATGATATAAGTTTGTCTAATAATACTGATCTCATCCATATTTTCTACACTATTTTAATTTTCTCTTGCAAGTGAAATTTATTTCAAATGATAAAGTTGTCTACTGATACTGCATTTGTGTTAATTTACTCATTCTCTCGTCACAGAATTATTTTTTAACGTAGATTGTAAGAAACAAGATTATATCAGAATATATAAGGGATTTTATATATTTTTGCACATTTTTAAAGATTTTAAAGTTTTTTGCACATTTTTGTCTCAGAAATACTTGCAAATGAATCAATGCTTTAACAGTCCAGATATCTTCTGCATAATGTGTGGGAATTACTTGTCTTCGAATAAAAGGCATGCTTTATCTAATCCTAATATATTTAGATTTGCAAAATGTTTTAATATGTCTTACTATTCTTTGAAGCACTATTAAGTTCCAAAAACAATATGTATTACTTCCATGGTGAGAGGCAAGGGGATTCATCAAAATAAAGTACCCCGAGTGTGAGAGGCTAGGACTCACCAGAACAAAGCACCCCGATGGTGAGAGGCAAGGGGACTCGCCAAAATAAAGCTGGTGAAAAGGCAAGATCTTGAATTTGAAAATTCTCAAATTCTGACTTCAGATTCGTGATCAGCGACCTAAAAAAAAACCCACAATAAAAAGTTTGATATAATAAATACTGTAATTAAAAATGCAGGCCTCAGAAGGATCCGCCATTTTGGATTTAGAAATATTCAAACCCCCGAGTAACAATTTTTGGGCCATAATCTTCAAACTGGATTTTAGCATCCGCCATATTGAATCCGCCATCTTGGATTTCATAATGGATAAATTTGGATATCAGCATCGTAATCAGCGGCTCCAAAAACCCCCGAGTAATAAGTTTTGGGCTACAATTTTCAAATTGTGATGAATTTCTGGATTTATCATCTTGGATTTAGGGATTATCAAATTCTGACATCAGATTCGTGATCGCTGATCACGAAAACCCACAGTATAAAGTTTGATATAATAAATAATGTAATTAAAAATGTAGGACTCAGAAGGTTCCGCCATTTTGGATGTAGAAATTTTCAAATTCTGACTTCAGATTTATGATCAATGACAAAACTCCCGAGTAACAAAATTTAGGTCAAAATATTGAGTGATTTAATTTGCGCATGAACGAATTTGTGGCACTTTTAGGTTAAGTTTTCTCGAAATTCTGACGTGATGGCGCAAAACGGTCTACGGCATCGTGTTCAGCACGTCAAAAACCGTGGTACGGTAATGGAATGGAATCCCATTGGTCGGACATTTTTTTTTTTTGTAAACCTGTGTAATCTTTGTAGGTCTCTAAACAAATAACAACTTTGGGCGGAAAGCCGTACGGTACTAATAAATTCTTGAGCCATGCTATGGGTGTCATGCAGCATCATGATGCTATAACTGGTACGGAAAAATCTGCAGTAGAAAAGGATTATCATAGATCTATAGTAAATGGAATGCAAGTTGCTATTTCCAACATCAGCAGTTCTTTATCGTAAGTGAAAAGCACTAATTAATTCATAAAATATTATTTGTATCGACCTCTTTCTTTACACCCTTACGAATGTTTTCAGAACTTTTATTACCCAAGTAACAATTTAAATGCTAATTGGACTTGAATAAGTTTTGTAATAGCTTTATTGAGGAATAAGTTTGCTAAATGGCTTTATAGCGGTAGTATAGCAGGCCAACAACTCTTTCAGCCTATGTAGTTTTATTAAGAGTTGTAACAACCTTCTGGAGGCTGAGTTTCAATACCATGTAGCATTTGTTTTAAATCGAGTCTATTGGCACTTGTAAAGGTTTTATGGTGGTGGTCAGCACTACCATGATAAAATCATTTGGCCTAGGAAACAAATTTACCTCAGAGACAACGTTTAGAAAACCAGTAGGCCTCAGAGTTTTAAAGGGCCCCCTGAATATACTAATCATAAACTAGCCATAAAGCTGTATTGGCTTGTATAATGCCAAATGTAACATAAGAACCATTTAGTCTGGACAAATTCTTTCATAAATCCGCAAAAGTTGATGTTTAAGGTGGATAAATATATTTTACTTATTTTAGGTTAATTTTTAATTACTTTTGTTGAAGTATCTCAAGAAATTAAATATGAAGACGCATTTTTCACAAACGTGGATGAAAATAAAAAAAAGTAATTACTTTAAACAATTAGAGCCGCACCACACATTTGACTAATCAAAATATTCAAATAAACGTGAGAGGTTATCTTCTTCTTATTTATACCTTTTTGCTCTTTTATTCCAGTGCAGTTCACTGCATCTGGGTATAAGGGCATATAGCGGAGCAATCACAGCACAGCTAAGGTAAGGAAAAAGCAATTAACAAGTGTGAGGTTATATGTAAATAACCGCCAAGAAAGTCAAATATCTTTGGGAAATAGGTTTTATGATGGTTATGTATAAATCCAACAAATATTATATAGGTCAAATGGTGTTAGACAAGATCAATTGGTATTAGACAATACCAAATGGATTTACATAAATGTAAGAAGACTTAAATTGGTTGTAATTAGTAGCAAATGCTCTTGTACTAGAGAATTGTGACAATCTTAGGATCAAATACCCTTATTGTGGTATTGCCGGCAACCAACAGGTTTTAATCAAAAATCGCCATTTTTCTACAAAAATATCTTTGTAAACAAAAGCTGTCATGTTGGAATTATTCAAATGAACAATTAGTTAGTTGCAATTTTTGCAACAATTAATGGGTAATAAGGACTAAAATCATGAATATTATTACTAACGTGTGATTTAAAATAAACCTTTTTTTAAAAAATGAATTTTAAAATATTTTTTAAATTTCCAAAATTTTCCATATTTTTCAAGGCCTCCATATTTTTCGACCTACTAGTTATGATATCATCAGTACAATTTAATGCGCAGCTAAATTTTTACTCACGGTGAGCACCTACTGAACTTGATAATTTTAACCAGTATAGAGAGACCAGCTGATATATCCATTACCAACATGCGACTAATTTGCCAACATTGTCAACTTAGTTTTAATATGATGGCAAGCATAAAACCTTTTTATTAAAAATAATCATCCTAACAAGCAAATATCTTTTTTCTACAACTGTCAAAAAAGGCTATGTTTGCGCACTCATGTCAGTGTCTAAAATGAGACATTTTTTCATTATTTTTTTTGCGTTACCATGACACCATGCGCAAAGTATTTCGCGCATTATGGTGCAAACTATTTTGCACATCACATACTATTATTGCCTATTTTTTATAATTTTTAATGTATACACGAGAATTAAACAAACATCTAGTTCAAAAATATTTATTGTTTTATCAAATAAATCAACTGAAAGTAGAATTTTTTAAATCATTTTATTTTAAAAACAGTATGATTTTTTAACTAATGGTTTTAGTTTAATCAAATGAAAGTTGTAGAAAAAATATTGTTTGCATCTCGAGTGCAAAATACTTTGGTGATCTCGAACTTTCATTCTCGATAACCAAAGTAGTATTTTGCACCCTAGATACAAAAATAACTATTTTAAGTGCAGTTCTAAAGCATTTTAGTTATATGATGATTTTACCAAGTGGTTTTATAATAGTTTAAACAACGGTTTGTAGATAGTCCCTTAAGGCCAAAATTATGCTTTTAGGATTTATTGTTGGTTTTAGGAATAGTTTTATCAGAACGTTATAAATGCTGTTTAGAATAAAATCAATTGGTTTTAAAAAAGGCCCTCAGTACTCTTTTAAGAATGGTCCCTCTTAGCTCTATACAAGCTTTATAAAGGTTTAATGGCGTTTGTCAAAGATATATAATTTTATCAGTAGTTTTAATAAATAAACTTAAAGAGGTTCTGAAGATCACGATAAAATTTAAATTGTTACTTGGGTAGTGTTCCATGAGCGAACTGTATCAAATTGTATCCAAATCGAAGCAAGTAGAATTTGTTTAACTTTGACTCTAATCAGAGCAAGTTGATTCTTCAACAACCCTTTCACAATCTTAATTTTCATTAGTGACCTCTGAACATCAAATTTCATCCATAATAGGGCAAGTTAAATTTTTCCAAAAGAAGAAGAAAGGACTGTGTCCTCTAGTTTTTCAAGGCACACAGCTGTAGATGTTGTGAGAGGTTAAATGTTTTGGAGTTACAATAGGCTCCAAATTAACCTGGAACCAACATCTAGACAGGATTGTACATAGACTGATAGCCATACAGACAACATGTAAACGATCATACGGCAAAATAGGGAGCTTAAACCTGATATGTTTTTCTGGCCCAATACCAGTATAAGAATATTCACCATCACATATACTGCCTCAGTTTGGTGAACAACTTAATTAACAGTTAGCATAGTGATTTATCGGGATGTCAAAATGAGGCATACAAGCTACAAAACATAAATAATCCGATTCTCCATGGAACAGGATCGGGGCACATTATGATACCTAACATAGTAGAATACCCTCTACTAAATATGATGTTTGACTTGAACTGCATGTCACCAAAAACCATATATAACAAGCCTTCCAATATCACCATTTGAGATAGGAAGGGTTGGCCAATAGAGGCTTCTGACACATTACATAAAGGCATAACCTGGCACATTGACGTGTCTTGGATGGAAACTGGAGCTTCAACAAAAAATACATGGAGAAAGGCCGAAGGCCAGTATAAACCTCTCTATGGGATACTACTCCGGTGTATTCCAGAGAGTACTTCAATGAGTACGCGCAAATTGGTGATACGTTAACCAGCAGATCTCCATTGTATCATACAGTCAGGTGGCACTTAAGACATTAGCTTCATAGAGACTGGTATGGGACTACCACGAAATGCTCAAAATTCTGGATGAGCGGAACATAATTTTAAACTATTTTAAATGGCAGCTGTTGAACCTGCCAGACACGGACTACGGCCCAGCACCAAAAGCTCAGCTAGGCGGGTTATCAAAGACTGAGCCCTGAATCAACATGAACACCACTGAAGTTATTTCCAACCCCGTATATAGAACAACCTGTTGCAGGTTGGTAGGAGCTATGCTCAAAGGCAGGGTGGTATTCACCACAATGATGGATGAAACCACAGACCCGGAAATCATCAAAACTCGTCCTTTTTCAGACCTGTATCACGTTGTCAGTGATACAGAAATATTAAAATGGACAGTGTAAACCAAAAGAGCCCAATGAGCCCAGAAGGCTGCAGTGCCTTCGGAGTATTCTTTACAAACGAGCCCTAGTAGGAGGGGTTTTAGTCAGTTGGAACTCTGTATATGATTTGTTCCATATACTTCAACTGATTTAACTGTTACTATAAATGTTACTTAAACGTTTTTTAGAGCTATCCTAGGACTTCCAAATGATCTCAATCTCAGATCGTGCATGTTATCAAATGTAAGCATCTGCTCCGAATCGGACAAAGATGTGTTTACTGTTCTAATATACAATCCACTGGCTAGAAATACTTCACATTATATTCAAATACCTGTAAATGATGGTATGTGGAAAGTTACTGGACCATCAGGTGATATAAAAAATTTCTAGTTACTTACGTAAATAGCTTAATGTATGTTAATTTACTAGGTGAGGATGTGGAAAACCAATTAATAGAACCCATTGGTAATTTTACTTATATCTCTGATGAAAAGGTCTTGACTAAGGTGTTATTCTTTAGAGCAGAAAATTTACCGGCTCTTGGTTACAAGGTGTATAATTTAAAGAAAGTTAGAGAGAGTAAAACTGCCCGACAAGAAGTTACAGACGTTGATAAATTGGGATTTCCGGTAAGAATAAATGTAGCAAATTATTTATATCATATAATATCTCTAACCTTATCAAATAGGAAACAAAGGTAGTTTCAATTGCATGAGTGTATATCGCTGAAATCCATTATTTAGGGAAATATGATTATGATTGCACATTTTCCATTATATCCATTGTCTTATATAGCTAATGTAGCACACCGCACAGTGGCAAAAAATTTGATGTAAAACTTAAAACATTTAAATCACGATCAAGGGCGAATATGAATTTTCAAATTCATTTTATTGTATATGATCATGGTTCGCTTATTCCTCTCAAATGGAGTAACATATAAAACCTTTTTATTCTATTAAAAGCGGTGTAATGACGACGTTATTTTTATAAACAGTAACGGTGACAACATTTAACTACTTTTCTTTTTCTTTTAATCGTCTTATTTATATTAATGTCCTGGCGGAGTTTAGCCATAGGTTATTCCACCACGCAACCAGAACACACAGGCACTTATAGACAACATCACAACACCCGTTCCCTGCGACACTGCTATCTGACGCAGCTGAGACTCGAACTCAGGACAGGAGAGCGACTAGCTAGAGTGCTGTTTCTCACACAACCGCGGTCTAGCCCACTGATACCGTCTCGGAAACACGTGAAAAACGCCACTACGCATTTATACCAATTTCCAATATAAATATGTTTTATTTTATTTAGCTATCAATACATGGTTGTCATATCATGGTTTATATTGCATTTAATTCATGGTTTACAATGTTTAATTAATGTTACGTGACAACAAACGCGGGAAACCACGCGATGTCACGCAACGGCCAGATATTGGGGTAAAACGCATTCAGATATGATCATTAGTGAAACCAAAGCAAGTTCCTTTATAGCTCGTTTGCATTTTTATATACATAAAAAATTCAAGGTAATTCAAACTTGTGTTTTTGATCATAAGGAAAATAATAAAAAACCCTATTTAAAAAAGTCAAGAGATAAAAACTTTTGTTGCACAAAGTACATAATTTTTATGGTTGTGTCATTTCAGCGAGGGTATCAAGGGAGTATAGGGGAATAGGAAGTAGGACTGGTAGTGTGGTTTTTAGGTTTATGTGTATTTGTGGGAATTGTGGGTTTTAGGGAGAAAAGTTACGTCAGTTATTTTTGGGTAAGTCATAAAGTGATAGTCTTTTATGTAGAAATTTATGTACATGTGGTATGTTGTCATAGCGCCTTGTATGTATTAAGTCTCGTGTTAAGTCAGAGTTTAAAGTTCTAAACATTAAGAATTTTTGCGAAGTTTCGTCTATGTATTGTCGCATTATTGTCGAGTTTCTCACCTTTTGTTAATAGTTCATTAATAACCTAACAATATACCATTATTAATTTTTCTCGAAAAAAATTACCTACCAGTAATTTCATGATTTATTATTTAAGTGTGACACAAAAATTTGACGTATCGCACTATATTGCATCGCAATGTTGCACGTAGGATTTAATATCTGATAAATTCAAAACTGACTATTTGAGAGCAGCTGATATTTCACTCTGACTTTCCAATGAAATGTCAGCAGTTCAATGCAATGAAAGATGTTTTTGAAAATTCATAAGTGCTCTTGTAGAGTGGGAACTAGGTGGTTTTTTGAGATATTTTTATGGTTTAATGGATAATAATGATCCATAAAATCGACTTCTGGCGGGGGCACCCCCTGCCAGGTGCGTCACGAACACTGTTTAAAAATCAGTGAAATCATGTGATCGTTACAAAGCTCATTTTTTTGTGTGTACACAGTTTACGTTTAGAATGAATAAAATAAGATCACCAGAAAGTGTGGGCCGTCAGGCAGCGCAGCCAGAAAGATAATAATGATACAATACATCTGAGGCACGGTAAGAAGTCAAGTTAGCCGAAAGTATTAAATTCCTGTATATTTAAGAGCCTATGGTACTTTTGTTGACACTAAGAACTTTCTGGAGAGACTATTCTATTGTTGAAGGAGCTTATATTTACGTTTTAAAAAGGAGCCAGAACTTGTAACTATGAGTTTAGAGTTCTGAGATGAAATATACGAAAAAAAATCCATTTGCTTTCTGGCTTACTGACGGGAGTTTGGTTCTTGCGATTTTTTTTCTGTGTTCAAAACATTTAAATAAACATGCTCAGCTTAAAAAAAGCTTGTAACAATCATGTTATATAATTCCGTTTTTTTACATCTTTGACCTTTCTGGCTGCGCCACTGACGGCCCACATTCTCTGGCGATCTTATTTTATTCATTCTAAACATAAAATGTGTACACACAAAGAAATGAGCCTTGTAACGATGACATAATTTCACTGATTTTTATATCTTGAACCATGGCCAACTCGACGGATTGACATATGCCAGAAGTCTATTTTCTCGTTATTTAAGTTCAGTAGAATTAATCAACGCATAGAAAATGCTTGTAACGATGAGTTTTCGAAAAAGTCACTTAGCTCCTGCACCATTGTTAGTATTGTATGTTGGCCTTTCAGTACATTCAATATCTTGGATTTGGAAAATATGCATTTATAGTTTGTGTACCATAGCATCTCATTTATCTGCAGGAATTGTTTCGTTTGGAATCGTCTTCGCAGTCACGATTTTATTTCACAATTTTTATTTTTTGTTACAGGACAGATATGTTAATTTCGATAATGGCACGGGTCTTTTAAAATCCATTACTCTAAATGGTATAACTTTGCAAGTTACTCAGAAAATGTTGTACTACGTAAGTTCTGATTCTGGTGCATATATATTTAGACCAGACGTTACTGCAAGAGATGCTATTGAATTTGGTAATGTAAAAAACTCCAACCTAGTTAATGATGGGAAGATAGTAAGAGAGATAAAACAAGTATGGGAAGATTGGGCTACACAAATTATTCGCATATATAAAGATGAAGACTTCATTGAATTTGATTGGTTGGTTGGACCCATAGATGTTTCGTAAGTGATTTAAGTGTTTTAGTATTTGATAGTACAATTTACCGTAATGTTTCTAGGAACAAACAAGGCAAAGAAATTATTACAAGGTACACCACCAAACTAAAAACTAATGATGAATTCTATACCGATTCGAATGGAAGAGAAATGATGTATCGGAAAAAAAATTATAGACCAACTTATAACTACACTAATGAGGAACCTCAAGCTGGCAATTATTACCCAATAAATACGAAAATTTTAATAAAAGACGGGAAACAAGAATTCGCAGTATTGCCGGACAGATCCGAAGGTGGAACTAGTTTGTCTTCAGGAGAAGTAGAATTGATGGTAGGTGTTTATAATAATACCCGTGGAGTATGAAAGGGGGATCTAGAGGATAGGTTTCCCCCAGATATCTGACGAGCTACTCTTAAAATTTATAAATCTTCTAAAATACGTGTATTTAAGTATTTGTATAAAATATTATCTTTTCTGTCTCTCAAGTAGTCTCCACAAACACCAAAACATTTTCGCCAATCATAAATATCCTGAAGATTATTAAAACTGAAGTTTCAATCATCTCCAGATAATTTCAACCATGAAGTTTTAAGTTCTGGTGATCATTTGTAAAGAGGGCAAGTGTAAAGTCAAAGTCAAAACCGCTAGCCGCAGAAAAAGACTGCCCACCAGTGAAAAGCCTGTAACCCCATACAAAATTTTAATATGCCGACTAGGCAGGTCCTTGGGGGTGGGTTCCAATAGTGAGGATACTGGTTGGTCAAATGGGGACAATGTAATTCTGATAAAAAATATTTCTTGTAACTCCATATCCTAAAATGACATTTATTTGACAGTTTCAATGAATCATTATTGACAAGTGTAAAATAAAGAAAAAAGTGTGAAATAAAAAAAAATTAATTTCACTGTGTGAAATAAAACCGAGAATAAAACTTAACATTCAACAGACTATTACTGGTTTCTATGAAAACAGCAATGGAATTTAGTCATTACGATAAGATAACTTTGTCAATTCCCCGTATTTTTGCAAAATTATATTGTTTTCTAATTTCGAACGGCGACACAAAAAATTTTGTATATAACTGGCTTTTAGCCATTTGCTATATAATAGCTATTTATATAATGAGTGCCATATGAGGTGCTTTATAGCACGCGTCTGAAATTTACAGAACGAACCGAAGGGGTGAAATACCTTATATGGCACGTATAATATTCAAAATTTTATCAAACGATTAAAACGTTAAACAAGCCCAACTACAAAAATATCTTACGCCGTGTCCGGTAAGAATAACACTGAATGAACTAAACTGCTGGTGTTCGCGCCCGCTCGCTGTTGACGGAATCATGTATTGTGACGTAATCGAGCCAGATGAGCGTTTATTTATAGACAGAGCTGCGGTACTGAATTACCTAAGTACTTAAAATTTGTACTTAAGTACAAAAAGTACTTAAGTATTTTTACTTCAAGTCTCAACAAAAATTCAGGTACTGGTACTTAAACTTTTAAGTATTGGCCATGGTACTTGTACTTAATACTTAATTTTTTATTTTAAGTACTTTTTACTTATACCTACTCGATACCTACTTTATTGGTTTATTTATTGTTTATTGGTTTAAATGTTTCTTGTTTCTTTACTTGGTAGAGCTGTCAGTTTTTTATATGAAATATGTACTTTTTTTAAGTACAATGTACAATGTACAATATATTTTTTGTTTAATCTATTGCATGTTGTCTATTTATTATCATCGTTCCAACGAATATAGCTGCAGATAGATGACGAAAATACTCACTCACTAATCACTGCCAAACTATTTTATTTTCCTTTAGGTTTGGAAGGAGATTATAGGTATTATATGTAATTTTATTAAAAAGAGATTTGAGGTATATGTCCTTTTCATTTAAGTGCTTCTTAGTTCTTAGGAAACTTATAAAATTATTTCAACTGTCACCTCTACCTTGCAATTGAATCTGTTTTTTCATATAATTTGACCAGTAATATTTTTTTTACAAAAAGTTCTTTCGCTTATTACATCAAAAATAATATATATGAATATAATAATACAATATAATGATAACTGAAGAAGACAGCTTTTTGCGACAAAATATATAAGTATTGGTATTTAAATTCGACACTTAAAGTACTTGTACTTAAAATGGTGGCTTATTTAAGTACTAAGTACTTTTTTAAGTACTTAAAGTAGCAAATTGATGTACTTAATACTTAGTACTTGAATTAACCGAATTCAAGTAATACTTACTTGAATTTTTAAGTATCAATTAAGAGACTTGTACTGGATACTGGTACTTATTTATATTTTTAAAAAATACTGGTACTTAATGCTTAAGTACATTTTATTGCTACTTACAGCAGCTCTGTTTATAGAGATAATTAAAAAACAAATTACAGATACTTTTTAGATTTTTACGACTATTTATTATGAGGAAATGAGAAAAATGGAAAACTAATTGTATTTATACCAATCGGTATATTAACACATTTTTTATTTCTATATGTAACGAAAGAATGATTATGTGTACAATTTGGAGGTCTCATTTCAGTATACTTTTCAACATATCATATCAACACCTTCTATGTCTCTTGGGATTATAAAAAATTCTCTATCAATTTTTGTTTTTACACAGGGTGTTTCGAAAAGATTGGGACAAAGCTTAGCCGTAGATTCTTGACTTCAAAACAAGTCGATTTAACTCAAAAAGTAGTGGTCTAACCCTTTTCGTTTTCAAGGTACAGGGTGGCAAAGTAAAAAACCCTTTCAGAGAAATACGCGATTTACAACTTTATCACACACCAGTTCGAGGAAATTCAATTATACCTAAAAGCGGTTTTCTTATCTAGTAGGTGTACGTCAAGTATGATGTCTTGAAGTCGTCAATAGTGCTTGTTGTAGATACGTATAATACTCTCCAAGATAGAGACAAAATATGAAAACAATTTTTTTACTATACCACTCTATATCTTGAAAACGAAAAGAGTTAAACCGCTACTTTTTGGATCAAATCAATTTGTTTTGATGTCAAGAGTCTATGCTAAGCATTGTCCCAATCTTTTCAAAACACCCAGGGTGTTGAATTTCTTCGTGTGTGACAAATTATTAAATCCCGTATTTCTCTGAAAGGGTGCATTTTATCGCGTTTAAACAAGTACACCTTTTCTTTAGGAAACCAAATTGCGTTTCGATTATAGTAGAAGACGATGTCCAAAAAAGTTAGGGCTTAAAGTGTCACGTAAAAGTCCTGTAACTAGCGCCATCTATAGAATATGGCATCGGCAATATCACCATTGTAATTAGCGACCTCAAAAACATTCGTTACCAATTTTGAAGTAGATACGTATAATAGTCTCCAAGATAGAGACAAATTACGAATACAATTTTTTTACTTTGCCACCCTGCATCTTGAAAACGAAAAGAGTTAGACCACTACTTTTTGAGTTAAATCGACTTGTTTTCATGTCAAGTATCTACGGCTAAGCGTTGTCCCAATCTTTTCGAAACATTGAAGCAATTTTCTTCATTTATAACATCTTCTTTTCATAAGTTTGTCAATTCCGCTCTTCTGTAGGCACCCGCCACTACAAAAATCAGTAAGAATATTGAAAAAAAATCACCTTTAAATCCAAATATATTTCATTGTCGGCTGTTTGTAGAAATATTGTTATATGTTTCTTGGTTAAAATTTTAAACTTTTTCGGCTTATAGCTCTCCGATTTTCTTTTAAGCACGGTGTGGCGATCAGTTCACTTGCTGGATAAATATAAGTCACACACCAGAAGCTTAAGTAACCAAGGAGGGGAATGAAAAACAAAATACATAGAATAACAATTTTTATCAAAAAATATAACAACATGTTTATTTAAGAATGTTAATTTAAAAACAACTTATTGGAATATATACATATATATATAAAAATTTTATTATTGAATTTTAACCCTGCTATACACGGCAAATAAATTACCACATTTTTTTATGTCTACGTTTTTTTTTATTGACAGTTCTGTTTTTAATATGGAATAATAACTCCATAATGAAGTAGGTTTACGATCCTTAGTCCTTAGTTCGTTGAAATATGCTAGTAGAACTTTTTCACCAGTTATGTCCTTAATTTTCTTTTCATGGCACCATTTCTTATATCTCTCAAATACTAAGGCATACTGTACGCTAGACTTTTGTGGAACAAGGCCTAGAATTGCTTCAGATGCACTTTCTTCGATATCTCAGGCAAATCTTCATCAGAAAAATTCATTTTTATAGAATTTATTTTGATTTCAACGTTTTCAATATAGTCCAGGAAGTTTAGCATTCCACTTCGGAAAAATTTATAGTGAGATATAAATTGGTGCACACGAGCCTTGCAGCTATCCCAAAGGTTTCGGTGTATGCTTAACTTATGACAGCGGAAAAACGGCCCAAAAAAGTACCTTTTTTCGTTTTTTGCCAATATCTTGGTACCCATCGATCCTACGATCCTACGCTTATAAAAAAGAAAGAACGGGAAATTCTCTCCAAGAAAGATGATATAAAGTTTATTGCTAATACTAATAGTTTTTACGTAATCGGGCATTGAAACTCCAGTAAAAACGTTTTAAGGATATTTTAGTGCATGTAATGATCAAAATACAGTCTTCTGTGCGTTATCTTCTAATTTTTACATTTTTTTATAGGAATTGGGGTATGAAAAATGGTATATTTCAGTGAACAACATTTATTATTTATTTATTTAGATTACTGATTATTAACTTAGTATTAATAATAACTACAAAAATTATGTTGGCTAATGTAACTCAATTTTGACTTATTTTTTGACATTTTCTTCTTATCTATCCTCGGTTTATTCTTCATTTTACCACTGGACTGGTGGAGAATACCAGGATTCGGAATCATCAATAAAAGTTGTTTCTGGATCGTCGATGTCAATTTTTTTTTTTTTTTTTTTCGAAATTATGGTCTTCGATTTGGGCAGCATTCAGGCAAGATATCCTATGACAGTTGCCACAAATTGCTGAACATTGCAGTCCCAACTTTCGACAGCCGCACAAAGCGCCACAGTCTTTCGAACAATTACAAAAAATCATGTTCAAAAGACAATCCGGGGCAGGAAGTTGCGAGGTTTTTATTGGCTCCAATACGCCGTTTTTTAATACCCATCCCCAATCTTGAGGGTTCAGCTCGTGTTTCTTAACCACTTCTGCACCTGGTAGTAGACACGATATAGGTGCTCTTTAGCCTCACAGACTGTGGACCGACTCAACTGGACCGATTTGCTTCTGTCTACAGCTTTTATAAAGCACTGGTAACGGTATTCTTCCAAGTCATCTTAGTTAACCGGAACGCCATACACAGCTAGGAAGATGTGTATTCCATCCGAAGGAACTGACTCTCGAGAATCATCACTGTGGTTGAAAATTTGAGCTGCAGCACGTAAGTCTTGACGTTTCGTGAAAAGTTTCAAAGCTGCAGTTTTCCCTTTATGAAAAAGAGCAGATGTCGTGTCACATCCAGTGAAAGCGTGTAAGAAGAGAAGATTATCCCTGATGTCTTCGAATTTATTGAAACTCCGAGAAGAGTATAGCGTTCGCTGGACTTTTCCTTTGCCTGACTTGAGAAAGAAGATCTCCTCATCAATCGGAGCGCGACCAACCAAAATTACCAATTCCTGTATATGCTAGTCATCAGCACACCCCACCAGAAAAACAGGAAAGCAGGTATAAACCCTTCACCCACGTCAGAGGAGAAGGCGCAGCTACTGTTTGCACCGCCACACAGAACGCATCACGCAACGGCGCCGAACCACAAAACTTAATCTGATGTTTCACGCCTATTTTCATGGAAATGACTAGTTCTATCGATAAACTTTATATCACCTTTTTTGTAGAGAATTTTCCGTTCTTTCTTTTATATAAGTACACTTCGTAGTCGTAGGATCGATGGGAACGAAGATATTGGCAAAAAAACGAGAAAAGGTACATTTTTGGGCTGTTTTTCCGCTGTCAAAAGTTAAGCATACACCGGAATCTTTGGAACTTTTCACAGATTGTTTGGGAAGCTGAAAAGTACGTGTACACCAATTTATAGCTCACTATAAATTTTTCCGAATATGAGCGCATTTTTCATCTAAAGTTCCTGGATTAATATGTTTTTGGTAATAACTAAGTTAATAACAATAGGCGTCTGAATTTAAGATGCCAGCGCCAAAGTGGAGAACTCGTGAACTATTTATAGGCCGTTTGTTTATTTATTTGGCGAATACTTATATCGATTTTTTTCTGTTTATTGTTATTTTTGGCGTTAAAAATAATAACATTAATAATATATGACCTAAAGGTTTGCAAGATTTTGTGGTAAGTGATTTGCAAGATGTTAATGGCATTATTCAGCAAAATTCATATTTTTTAGGTTATCTGGTTTTCCCCTTGAAAAGTACAGTTTCTTCGACATAAACGGTGTCTGGCTAGTTAATTATTGATAAACTTAAATATTTCTTTAAATTTATGTACAGTTGTAGTTTAAATCACTTTTTTTTTCAGGAAACATGAGTGACATTTAGGTTAAGTATATTGCAATGTATGGAACATTTGGGAAGCACTAAAAATGTAAAAATTCTAATTGTGTGTATGAAGGGGAATATGTTTTAAATGCAGGACATATTATTTTGTGTGGTACAACCCATATTCAACACAAAACTTAATAAATGTGTATGCTCTATGTTTACAAACAAGTGTCAGATCATGAAATTAGTGGTACCTACATTGAATATAGGTAACTGAAAAGATATTTATTAATTCTTTAAGTAAAATAACTGAAACAGTATTTTGTAAAATATGAAATAGAAATATTCAGGGGTAAAACATAATAGTGCATGATGCAATAGTATACATTACTTTTATAAATATACTGAAATTGCATATATTTACTTATTTCAAAAATTTCACTTACAATGTGTGATTGTTCAGGCCATTATTATTGCTACTCGGGCCACGGTTATTTGCACCAGCTTTTTCCCTCTCAATGCCCGGTTAAAGGTGTCTACATCAAAGATGGTATGCTGTGAACATTGTCGTGCCAACTCAACTTTCACGAGTTGTCCCTGCAATCTACAAAGGATACCGACTAGGTTGGCTCCAGCAAATTGTAGCCCCTTTAAACGCTATCATATTTTTAATAAATTAGCATCTCAGTTTATCATTTACTTATTGTTCATATTGTACAATAAAGAGACAATGACAGAAAAGCCCATAATTAGTTTGACTATAGACCACCAGGCGGCGTACTCCTTATTTTCAGACGCCTATAGCTGTTTCTTGATATCTCCTTAGCAACCGGTGATGTCGGTCGCTTCATCGACCAGCCAACTATGCCGCGGGGTGTTACGTCCAACCCAATAGTGACAGACATCATAACTAATGACGTTTGTCAGTGCTGGGTTGGAGAATAAAACAAGCTAAAAACGTACTCTTCGCCTGTTCACTGAACTTTTCATATAATTGTTACACATTCTATAGGATACTCTTCGCAGTTTTCTGTAAATAATGTTAGTTTTAGAAATTAATTTTATAGTATGAACTTAGTTGGTAAAAGACTCAGTGTAAAATTAAGTAAAAATAAAAAGAAAACTATACCAAACCCCATTTGGTTTTCGAACCCGGGACCCTTGGATTCAGAGTCAAAAGCTTAAGAACTACACCACCACCTAACACGTAAAAAAATGTACATTTTTACATTATAAAGCTAAAATCATATTTCCACGGTTGTATATTACATTACGAAATGTATATTTGTAAAATATGTAAATATTTAGCTATTAAAATGAAATATCATTTCACCAGATTTCTATTCAATTACAAAAATATAAAAATCAAAAAATTTTTTTTTCAAATTTAAATCATTAATAACATTTTTATTTACTGATCGATTTTGTTCAAAAACAATAGGGTTCTTCCTCTAGCCAACACTAACTTACTGTCCAAATTTCAGTACAATCGGATTTTTCTTTCTTGAGTTATCGTGCTTACAAGAAACGTGACGGACGGACAGACGGACAGACGGACAGACGGACAGACAGACGGACAGACGGACCTTTTGAAAGTTGTTCAGAATTCGTTCACTAACATAATGGTATGAAATTTTTTTCTCTACGAGCGATATTTACTGATTTAGAAATGTGCCGATCAAATACAATATACTCTTCGTTTTTGCGAAGAGTATAATAATCACCGATTTTATTACTTTTTTACAATATAAGTGAAATATTTGGTGAAAGCCCAATTAATTTAATTACTTACAGTGTAATTAGTACTGATTGATAAGTCAAAAATGTGTGGATTAAGTTTTATTGCGTGCTTTTTTTATAAAATGCTTCCGATAAATATATATTAGTGCTATAAACAACGTTATTATGGCATTTAAATGAGTGTCATATTACTGCCAATATATGACGAATTACTATAATGGTATCTATTGCGATAAATATATATTAGTGCTATAAACAACGTTATTATGGCATTTAAATGAGTGTCATATTACTGCCAATATATGACGAATTACTATAATGGTATCTATTGGTACATAAAACGACGAGGTACACTAATTTCGCAAGGTTGAGCTCAGTAGGACAGAATATTTATGGGTAGGTACTTAATATAACAAGATACTTACCTACACTAATGTTTGGCAGCTTGAGCTCAATAAGACCCACAAAAAATATCATAAACTATTTAACTATGCTATGGTAGAACTTACGGTAATAAAATTCAAACTGGATAAGTATGGCCCACACCGGATATCCAATAACCCCAAAACTTATTCTACTATCTACAAAAACAAAAACTGTAACAAATATACTCAATATTCCAACACATGATGAATGTTGATCCAAATGGTACAATACAACGCGAAATACTGAATATTATGGAAAATTATATAAAAATTTTTACAAAACTCTAATTTACGGTAAATTGTTTTAGCTACGCGACATCATTGTGAGGTTACAATGATGTCGCGAACGGAAGAAAATTCTATGTCCCTTGAAATTTTCAACTTCAAAACCTATTATCATACTTATACAGGGTGTCTGTAGTATACGTGCAAATATTTTGCATGATAATATATTGACCTAAAAGAAGTAAGGAAGTTTCATAAAATTTTTACTTTACTCCAACGATTTTGCTTAAATTAATTATTTCCTAAAAATACGATATTTCCAGGCCAGACAATATCTACTTCTAATATTGTCTAGATCAGTTTCGCCGGACAAACTAGTGTCAAGTTCAAGATCTTTTTGCAACCTGCATTTCATTCTGTTCATTGTATCCATAATGAGAAATAAGAAACGTGAAAAGGCGCCAGATAATTGCTGCCCGACCTATTTGAACATTGCCGCTGTTCTTTACATCATAAAAATTTTTCCGCTGTTGGTGCCGGTAGCTCAAAGACATTAGATGTATTTTTCATATGTTTCTCACCTTTGGGTAATTAATGAAACCGTCGATTACCAATCATACACAGTATTGTCGATGTTGTCTAGTTTTAAGGTAAATTTATAGAAAAGAAAGAATAAAACTGGATGTGTTGAACGAGGTGGTGAATTAAGTTATTATAGAAATTAAATTAACCTTTATTAAATGAATTACTGCAGTGGTTAAACAAATGTTCATTTTAATAAACAAAAAATGGTAATTTTTATTCTCATCTTCAAAATAGGTTTTTGCAGACCCTAAACTACTGACAGTGACATTTTTTTCAACAATGATACAAAGAACTTCAATCAAAAGACCTGGACGGCCTAATTTTTCTAATGAAATATATGGAATAATTGTGATGTTTGTAAAATAGTGCTAATATAGCTGTGAGTAAATTAACATTAAATATCAATTAGCGTTTTCAATTAAAGGTTGATTAAACATGCTGTCTCGTTATTTTTAAACGAAAAAGTGGCAACACTGTAAAATCTATGCCAATGACACGACAACGGAGCGCGATATTCCATCTTCTGTTTATAGTTTTACTGTCTATACTAAAAACATTGCCTATTGCAACACTTTTTATGCCTAATGCAAAAAATATCCACTCGGGTACAGCAGCTAGTTTATTTCGGAGAGCAACAAGAGGAGTGAGTAGATGAGTAAACCCAGATTGCGCCACTTGACCAATAACAAGCTTAGAAAAGAAATTTTGTCAGCCAAGAAACAAAATTTTCGCTGGCATATGATATGCGATGAAAAGTATTAAAGCTTGAACTAATATTAGTTCTGACTATGGTAACAAACTATTAATTATAAAATTTTAATAAATTTTAGGAGAAATGAGAGCACCACTTAGACATGAACAATATTTATTAAAAATACCCAAATTGTATGTACAAAAACACTTAAGGTTAATTATATTGGTGATTCAAATTAAAATTTTAATCAGGAGCGAGTTATCTTACTCGCATATGAATTTAAGTATATGGCAGAGTGTTGTGCCCCTCTCGCTGATATATTTAATAATAAAGAATTTTTACTAGAGGAGCTACATATGAAATAGACCTGAAGTTTTACAATTTATGATTTGATTAATGATCTAATACTGTAAAATAATTTAATTAAATAGTCATCACAAAAAGTTTACTAAATCAGTGGCTCAAAGCCATCGTAAGCTTATTACAGAAAGATTAAGAAAGAAAAAACCTTGTAAATGTCGGCAATCCAGCGAGATTCTGAGTCGTCCCCCTTGATGACTAGAGCACATCTCCCAGCTCTTCAGTGCCTTCGTACGACTTCTCCCCACAACATTCCAGTGAACAGCTGCTACTCCAGAATAAGTGCCCCTGGATCAACATGAATTATTTCATCACAGTGAGTGACAGGATAGCGCGGACCAAGACCAGTTAGACAAGCCAGCACGAAGTGTTTCCAAGAGGATCAACATAACCAGCAATGACGTATTTTTTTCGGAGTAAATCACTGTATCCAAACATTCTGCAATGCACAACTCATAACAATTCCGTCATACGAATTCTAAATAAAAATCATTACTCAACAAAAAAAAAGGCCACTTGAACATTCATCTAAACACAACTTTCTAAACACTCTGAATATTTGCGGCAAGAGGTAGAGCAAGAGCATACCCTAGGACATCATTCACAGGTCCAAGAAATATCACTTTGGCTGCGATGCCACCAAAGTTCCTCCAAAAAGACCAGCGTATCCGCAGGGCTTCGCGGTTTAGGCAAAAAGGTCGCCGCCAGGCCATTTACCCAGCGTTACCAACGTAAAACTAGTTACAAAAAATTCCTCTAGTTCCTTGGCCAATAAAACGTGTCATACCTAACTTTAAGAACATAAGAGGAATAAATTCCATATATGGACAGAAATTATTTAAACCCCAGTAAATAAATAACTAAACCTAATTTAGTTGTACACCTTTAAAATAACATCACAAATTACCAAACACAGACATTTTGCAGTACGCAACACGCCGTACTGTCAAGTTGCAAGTGGGTTGCCTACCTATACTCAGTCCATGAAAGTGAACAGTGGTTTTGTTTTGGCGGCACTGAATCAATTTTAGACATAAATTACTAGAATTTAAAGTTGTAGCACTTTAAAATGCTACACTATTATTTGTGATTAATTTTATATAAAAAAATTGGTTCGAGTTAGAAAAAAAATTATAAGAGTTTTTTACTTATTTTGGGCAACATATCATCGAGCAAAATATTTGAACGTATACCGCAAACATCCTGTACAACAAAATCACATTTTATTATTTTTTTGGCTGTTCTTATTACGATCGTGTAATGGGTGAGAACCAGATATATTGACAAATGCGTTTCATCGCTACCTATCGTACATATTCTGCTTTCTGTTATGAAGGTTCTTTAATTTATTTGCTGTGTCACTTATTTGTTGAAAATATTGTAATACTAATTTCAATATATTTGTAATTCACGCTTTGGAAATAAGTCACTTTATTAATATCCACAACAATTATTATCTTAAACATACCTACAAAATCCTACTACTACTACTAATATTTTTATTTTTGTAGTTGAGCAGGGCGTTAATTCATGATGATAACAAAGGAGTTGGAGAAAATCTGAATGAAATAGAATACAATAAGCCGCTGGTAGCTAGAGGAAGCCATTTTGTTACACTTGGAGTATCTTCAAAAGGAAATGGTAATTAATGTTTGCATTTAAATTGATATTTCTTATATCTTAAATAAGATACTGATTGCAGAGTTGTAATGTTCCTACATTTTACTTTCTTGCACCTAAATAAGAATCTACAGTACTATTGACTTTTCTGAACTACGAGACCTTAATTAATATATATGTTTGACTTTCCTTATTCTAATTTCCTGTTAGTTCGTCCATATATCCATCCATCCGTCTGTCGCTCTGTTTGTATCCACTACTCAAGGGAATTTAATAAAATTATGTATTTAAAATTTTTATTCACATTACGGTGGATACGATTAAGGTAGCACCACAAGTGGTACTTTACGTGAGAGAGTTTTTAGTTTTATGGAATTATCTGTAACACGGAAGGATTTGTGAAACTGAAAAGCGGATAAATATTATTTCTGTATTAAGTTGAAGTTATAACTTGCTTATTTTAAATAGTTCCCTGAGTATTTACAGTATTTTTCTAATAGACATAATTTTTCTTCATGAAGATTTTCTTTGTATTTAAAATCTGATGATAAATAACCTATAAAATGGCATTTCTAAATTACAAAAAAGCAATAATAGTTTCAAATTTCCCCATTTTCTTCATTAATTATAACAATATTACTATAGTAAATACAGACATTATTGCAAATAATAATATACTGAACGAATCATAGGGAATCCTAATTATAATAAGCATTTCGGAATGTAAAAGAATTAAAATGTCGAAAAAGAAAATAAAAATAAATAGATAATGTGAAAATTAGAATTTTTTTAAATAATTGCATAATACTAGTAATGATGAGCTAAAACTTGGAAACACGTATGGGATAAGGGATAACAATCATATACTCTAATGGGACTCATGCCAAGATTTTGAAAAAAAAAAAAGGAAAAGAAAACGTTGTTAGTTTACTAAACGAAAATAAGTAGGTATCTAATTATTCCTTAAATGTTTGTATCCTCAGGGACAAAGTCAAGTACAATAAATGTAACATCTCACGTGACTATGGGAATACAGAAACAAAAAACCATCATGTTTGGTCTTTAAAATTTTGAAAATATATAAGTTATTTTTTTCCGAAATTTTAACAGCTTTTTAATTTAATTTTTAGTTATAATAATAATAATCTATATCTATATACTAATCTATTTAACAATTTAGCTTTAGTTCATGCAGTATTCAGGTGTGAAACATTTTGTATTAATCAGAACTACTTAAAAACCGCTATCTAAGGAATCACTACTTCCACATCCAGATTTTTCATCCAAGTTTCTCACGACGAATAAAATTATATTATGTTATCCTGTATATTAAATATTTTATTACACAAATCGCACTTAAAATATTTGTTTTTATGAATATTGGCGCGACGGTTTAGCCCACAAGACCAAGTGAACGTTGCATTATAAACTTTTTATGTAAACATGTTTACCCTTTCACAGTATGACATCAAATATTAATAAGTAGTAGTGCCCCTCTTGCTGATATATTTAATTATCCATATTTTAATTTTGTTTTATCCTCGCCTCATCCCACCTTCCCCCAATTACCCTTAATCATTCGCTAATTATCCGTATTTACCTTTACCTACTAATTACCCCCACCCCCTTTTTTGTTCGAGAGCCGTTTAACTTACGTTTTCGGAATCACTGCAGCCTCTTGGGCTTATTGTGATATTCTCCCATTTGTATTATGATAACCAATCCAGTACTCTTATCCCTTGCACTAGTTTGTACAACCCCATCGCTGATTTGGCTTCATATTCTTCTAGACTCAGTCTTGGTTGTCCATATATTGCCTGTCTTCTGTGATCCAAAGCCTCACAATCGCACAGGATGTGGTAGGATGTCTCCGTTGCCCTATTGCATTGCCTGCATTTTAGGTCCCCGTTAAATTACCCCATTTTGTGGAGGTGTCCTTTCAGGGCGCAGTGCCCTGTTAGGAAGCCAGTGATTATGCGGAGCTGATTCCTGCTTAGTGACAGCAGTTCTTCAGTCTTCTTTCTGGGTGGTTCCTTAATAAAGGTTTTACCATGTTGTTGTCCGGTTATATTGTCCCGGTATTCTTTATGTTGGTTCTTGATCCAGTCCCTCATTTGGCCCCGTACTGTGGTTTTAGGCACTCATAGGACCGGTTCTGGGCCAATATATGGAGCTGACGATCCCTTTCTCGCTAGCTCATCAGCATTTTCGTTGCCACCGATTCCTGCGTGTCCCGGCACCTACTGAAGGGTGAATCAAAAAAGTTTAATTAACAAGATATTTATAGTCACTTGTGGTTAAACCGAAGGTGAAAAAATTCCAATATGTTCTTTCAATCCCTCTTCAAAAGTTAAATTTCCGAAACTCTCTAGGCCTTGTATCGATCTTACCAAGTAATAAATCGATGTGCTGCAATGAAATTATTACGAAATTTGTATTTTATTCTATAAATTCAGGTGAGAGGACCATGGCCGCAGTAGAACGAGACATAGCTCAACGGAAACTACTTCAACCCTGGGTCTTTTACACTTCTGAGAACGTGCCTGTTAAAGAGTACTCATTTTTAAATAAAAAATTGCCGGAGAATATACACCTGTTAACATTAGAGAGTTGGAATGAAACCAGTGATAGTATTCTTATTAGATTCGAACATATTCTGGAGAAGAATGAGGATCCAGAACTATCCAAAGAAGTTACAATTGATGTTTCGGTAATACATGTTATGTCATAAAAAATTTTTCACAAATAACTTTCCCTTTGTAATATTTTAGGACCTCTTTAAAACGTTTAAAATCAGCTCAATGAAGGAATATCTGTTGGCTGCAAATACACCATTAGGAGAAAGTACAAGATTAAAGTGGTCTCAAATTTCCGAATCAGAAGACACATCGAGTCCTCTGAATATGAAAAACCGATTGAGTAGAGCCGAAAGCAACTTGAAGGTGAAATTGGCTCCGATGCAAATTAGAACTTTTGTTGCTGCCATCGAATCAAATGTTTGAAATAAAATAACGTATAAATAAATGTTAAATAACTATTTTTTATTAATTTTATTCATTAAGCATTAATAGAAGAGAGACTACGTATATCATACTATTACACGCTTATTATTATTAGGTCGAATAAATAGCTGAGAAGTAAATTTCTAATATATAAGGTGTTCCACTAACCATAAAATAAAAGAATCCAGCTTAAATATAGCTATCAGCATCCAATTCTTGAAATCGTGGGAATTCTCTGCCTCGAGAAGATTTTATCTTCCTAAGATTCTCTTGCGAATTTACAAGTCAAGAGAATTATCATTCTTGAACCTCGTAGCAATCAAATTCCGATGAGAACGGCAATGGCATTAGCTAGTTGCATAAATTAAGGACTAACCTAAACAGAGCAGTGGAAAAATTACAAGAGCTGCCAACGGGGACGTAAACGGGGGCACGCTCTTCTCGGTCAGGGGTTCATCACAGCATATACAGATTTGATATAGAGATTCAGAAAGTCCTGGTTTTGGTATTGCATAATTTCAACGACTTAACCGACCACCCACAATAAAGACGTCTATCAGTGCTCTAGCAGAGGGGCAAATAGTGACACCCCCCATCAAGGCGGAAACAAATTGAAATTCCGCAGACAGAGCTGCCCACGCACATGTGGTGGGGAAAGCAGGTGGCACGAGTAGGATGTATTATACGATAAAAAAGAATAGCCTAGTTGATTCACTCTCGCTTGCTCTTATTGCCGTACCAAAACCAAAACTTTCCGATTCTGTATAAACGTGTATCGTAGACAGGGCTGGCTCCAGGTATTTTGCCGCCGTGGGCACAATTTCATGTTGCCGCCCTTCTCTTATATAAATAACATTATTAGGATCAGGCGGGGTAAACATGAGACAAAGTGACATCATTCAATTTTTAGGTTGCTCAGAATCGAGTCATATTTAATGAAAGATTTGTATCATATGTAAAAATGACAGGAAAAACTCTTTTTTTTTTTCTTTTATATGTAATTTATTCAGATTTTTACTAAACAAGAAGGGGCTTGCAGAAGGGGTAGCTTTTCCTAAATTAGGAAGCTGAAATGTGCCTGCTTCAGTCTGCCCATTTGGTCTCTTTAGTCACTTTTTCACCCCGCTTTTAATTTTTTCGTTAAAAACAAATTTTTGATGATTTAAAACTAGCAGATTAATAAACTAGATCACAAAATGTGAAGTATGACACTTCTAGTTGACGTCTGCCAAATACGGACAATGCAAATAGAGAAACTATAAAATCCTTAAAAAAGTATTAAGGTTCAAGATTTTTTTAAAAGTGAATTAAAGAGTTTACTGAATAATATTTTTTCCCGCGTTAACAGTAGGCATAGGACCTGATTGGATAACATAAAACAGTTCTGAATGTACAAAACAAACTTGAATAAAAAATTAAGTTTAATTTATTTCAATCTGGGTTGGATATCACCTTGCCCTTTATTTGCCCCGCTACCTGTCTGTCTCATTTTTACCCCCGTCTGACTTTATCTTTTCAGTCCGTTATTATACTCTTCGCAAAAACGAAGAGTATATTGTATTTGATCGGCACATTTCTAAAATCGTAAATGTCGCTCGTAGAGAAAAAATTTTCATATCATTGTGTTAGTGAACGAATTCTGAACAACTTTCAAAATGTCCGTCCGTCCGTCTGTCCGTCACGTTTCTTGTAAGCACGATAACTTAAGAAAGAAAAGTCCGATTGTATTGAAATTTGGAAGGCAAGTTAGTGTTAGCTAGAGGAAGAACCCAATTGTTTTTGAAGAAAATCGATCAGTAAATAAAAAAGTCATTAATTACACAGCCCCACAAAAGAAAATAAAAGTTCAAAGCAGCGAACCAGACCCATGTATCCCTATGTATTTTCGGTCGCCGAATCCGAATCCGGGGGGTCAAAAAAAATCGTACAACCCCAAAATCATTAGCTAGAGCCAAAAAACACCCCTGAAATGGGATAAAAAGAAGATTAAGCTACCAGAATAGTTGTTACTTCTTAGTCAATCGAATTATACAAATTAAGGTTAAGCAGCAGCGTACATACAATAGATATGAAACACACCCCCAGGGAGGGGTGGTGGTTTTCAAACACAGCGTCGAACATAGTCTAGTTTCTTCTTCTTCCACACAACGCAGGTGTTTCAAATTTTTATAGAAGTCACTGTAACTTTTTATAGTCAAACCTTACATAGGGGGTAGTTTTCACACCCTCTGAGGGTTGACACTGTAGAATGTTGATGGTACGTAAGCTTCTAATTCTATTTTAGAGTACTACGTAATATCAGCCAATCATAGCATCCACGAAAATAGAAATCCTGTTGCATTTTACGTTTTTTCTTGTTTTTCTCGTGTCCTTTAAACTTGGGGGTGGTTGTTCTCAACTCTATAGGGGCAGTTTATGAAGATTACGTCGGACCTGATGCAGTTTCTTATCACTTTAACAAAACTTAGACATTTTGAGCTTTTTCAGCAGTCATTGCTGTCATGGATCGATTTTTTTATATATGGGGGCTAGTTTTCGCCCCTCCCTGGGGGTGTGTTTCATATCTATTGTATGTACGCTGCTGGTTAACCTTGATTTGTATAATTCGATTGATTAAGATGTAACAACTATTCTCGTAGCTTAATATTCTTTTTACCCCATTTCAGGAGTGTTTTTTGGCTCTAGCTAATGATTTTGGGGGTGTACGATTTTTGAACCCCGGATTCCAAGGGCGGATCTGGACCTTGAGCTTGGGGGGGGGGGGTAACACTGAACCCAAAATTTTTTGATGAGCTGGGGGAGGGGAGGGTGAGAAATCCGAAAAAAAATTTTTCGTCCCAAAATTAACAAAAATCATAACATTTTAAAACAAAAGTTGATGATTTACAGAATCTTGGGGAGGGCGCCTGTCGGATTCGGATTCAGCGACCGAAAATACATAGGAATGCATGGGTCTGGTTCGCTGCTTTGAACTTTTTTTTTGTGGGGCTGTGTTATTTAATTTTAACAAAATATATTTTCTTAATTTTTGTCGCTTGTACTTAAATAGAAATCTTGCGAAATGTGGTGGTGCAGTAGCTAAAGTTTTGCCTTGCAATTCAAAAATCGTGTGTTCGAATCCCACACAGGTTGGATATTTTTTTTATTTTTTTTTTTTTACAACAAAGATGGTATTACAAAATTTAGGATGTCCAAAAACTAACATTATTTACAAGAAAACTGCAAAGAGTATCCTATAGAATGTGTAACAAATATATCAAAAGCTCAGTAAATTGGCGAAGAGTACGTTTTTAGCTTGCTTTTTATAACATTTTAAGAGTCGCCTACTGAACATTCTTGATGGTTTGTTTTTTAGTTATAAGGTTTACAACAATTTTTGGATTTTCAGCAATATGATTACTGTATTTAAAGGGGTAAAATAAAATAATTGAAAAAATTAACCGTATTGAAACTTAAAAAAAATACCACACCACAAGAATTAGACAAGAAATAAAATCACATATAAGAAACAGAATGTATGTATGTAACCTACTTTATATACAAAAAAAACTAATAATAACAAATTGTTTATATAAAGTTAACTTTACTATTACTATATTAGTGAAACAGTTGTTTCCTAGCTTTTTTATATTTTTTGGTAACTGTGGATTTGAAGAATTTGCCGCCCCTAGAATATTGCCGCCCCGGGCAGCCGCCCGCTTCGCCCCCCCCCCCTAGAGCCAGCCCTGATCGTAGATCAATGTAGGGCATTGGTATTCGTTCATACCACCACCGCTTGACCGCGTCGACGACCCCACGCATTCTGCTTTCAACAGCCCAGCCCAGCCAATGGTACATCGAAATTTCTTCCCTATATCACGAACTATATTTGTCGAATCTGTATAAAGACACATAAAGGTTGAATGCCACGGATAAGATGTAAATTATACATGGAGGTAAATAAGTAATAGAACAAATCTAAACCTATAATGCCCTGCAATAGTTGGTTTGCATTACTCAGGAAACAAAATATGTCTTTATATACAGGCTGATACAGGAGAAAACGAAGATACTGTTATTGTAGATAGAGTTTACTTTGGTGAAATAGATATGGCTATTAAAAGATGTCTGAGCCCTCTTGTGATTTATAAATTTTGTCCAATACTTCTTAATGCCATATCTTTTAAACTACTTGCTAGAATCAGCTCGTATTTTATGTGTGTAGTACACACCATGTACACACCATTAATTTTCAATTTACGTACATCATTAAAGATTATGTCTGATGAATTAACTTTTATTTGTAGAATTCATATGAAAAAATTCACCCTGTTTACGTATTTTTTAAATTTTAAGCTAAATTATGAAACTAAATACAATAAAGATAGAAAATGTCGATTTTATGTGTTTGCCACGCTCTTGGCGAATTTTAAATAAACTATCAATTTTCGTCTAAATCGATGGGCAAAATAAATTTATAAAAAGTCCGCAACCCGCAACATAACCCGAATCAGACAGCATAATGTGATCCTTCTCGATATTCGACACCCCCTGCCATACCAGGCTTTGCCTATCTTCCGGCAACCTCTCTAGCCACACTTTCCTATACGACAACTTCTTATTTCCCCACTTTTAACCTTTACTAAAACCTATAATCAACTTTCTCTATTCCCTTTATATGTTCTATTTGTTTTTATCCTTTTTGTTATTTTGTCCTTTTTGTTATTTTGTCCTTTTTGTTTCTAAATTCTATCTTGACCAATAAATTTTCAAAACCAAAATATTTCGTACCATATCTTTTAAATTTCCACGACATTTTCCTGGCGACAGGAAGACCACCAGGGTGGAATTGCTTCGAACGGGTTTTTCGTTGAGTTCTGTTTTCCCTTACTAGCAACCAAAATTAAATAAGTGCTTCGTCTAGTGAGTGATAGTTTTATAGTGTTTTTCTCTTAATTAGTTTTAGATCCTTGTGGGCACATTTTTAATGTCTAATTTACTTTTTAAGTCTGCCTGCGGCAGACAGGAGCACTAACCTACATATCATCTGTCGTTAAGCCAAACCGGATCTGCTCCGCCCAGCCCTACAATCACCACGACGCTGTGCGACGTAGTTGTCTAGCTGGCTCCGGACCAGGTTCCGGTGAGGCGCATACATACCAAAATCTATTGCAAACTTGGAAAGGCTTCGAAATGAGTCAAATACCGATAAATACTCTATTCATTTTAGATAAACGTGACTTATAACAATTAATTGCCTTCGCTGTAGCGGCATTATTACTTAATTGGCATTTAATGCCATCTCCTACCTATAGTTCCAACCGACGTTTGTGTGTATAATGGAAATATTCCTGTATTTTTTCCTGGAATATTATTATTTTCTTCTCAAAAATCATATATCTTCTAAGAATATTAGAATATTGTTCAAAAAGAATATTCTATTATTCTTATGAAATATTCCATGGTCTACATGTAAAATTGTAGGTATATATTCTTAAAAAAATAGAATAATATTTCAAATATATACATTTCTCAGAGGACATTTATAAATCATTTTCGGAATATCTTGTGCTATCTGGGATACAACGGTTGATAGTTTGGACTCAGGTTTGGCAAAACCAGATGTCAAACGTTGGACTAATGTCCCCAAGGAGTTGATAGGAAGCAACTTTGGTGAATTCGTACTGCTAACTGGCATACGCAACAGATGGCGTGGTGTGGTGCTGTCAGATGTATCAAACAGTAAAAGGACGCGGAATAAAATAGTGCACGGATCACAATATATCTGTTAAAACGTTGTGAAAAAGAAGATATTATTATGTTTATATATTACTATTGCCTATTACAAGTACTTTATTCAAATATTTTTAAACCGTCGTATAACTGTGCGTGTGCTTGATGTCGAATAAAACTAAGCATTAAAAGTATGATTTCAAGATTGTTTGGAGGGCTGGGGGAGCAATTATTTTTTGGGAATGCAATCTGTATGTTATCAGGAAGGTACAGTGAAGATTTGTCTAATTTTGTAGTGAGCGCTTTTTGTAAACTGAAAAACGTGTTTGTGTCTCGTTCTTTTTTGATATCTCGGGTTCTGTTCATCAAATCAGGCCAAACCTAAAAATCAAAAGGTTTATATACAAATGATGGGCAAAACCACGTAAGTCTAAATCCTGTCAGCCATTTTGTTTTTTTGCAAAAAATAAAAACCACGAAAATTTCTAATTTTATACAAACCGAAATTACTAAAAAAATATTAATCTTTTTTAATGAAATTTTTTGAAATTATAGGTTCTTACATCTAGTAAACTATTATGGAAAATTACAAACAAAAATATTTACTATTTACAATAAAAAATGAGATTTTTGAAAAGCTTTTAAAGTTTCATAAAAATCTAATATTTCGTCACACTAAGAATTTTTTTCTCTTAAATTGTAGCTTTTTAAACGAGCTTTACAATGGTGATAAAAATCAATTTTTTGTATTATTTTAAAGTTACATTTCGTACATTTTTGTAAAATGCATTTTTTTGTAATGTATTTTCTGTATCGAAAAAAATGTATCCAGCCAATTACTTTTGTCATCGGTCAAAAGTGCTTAAAAAGCGAACAATTAAAAGAAAATTAGACCCTTCTACATTAATTAGAAGCTGAGATATCGTATCTTTTGCGCTTCGTGCATTCTTTTCTGTACATATACAATATTGAGCCAAAATTATTACTTATTATTCTCTAATGTGTGGGAACTTTAGTGAATACATAAAATAAATTTTAATCGTTAATATACCTACAATTACGTAGGTATACGAGTGCTCGTTCAACAAAACTTCGACTGTTAACGACAAGAATATTTCCCCACTCCCGTTACCAAGGCTTCGATATTCTAGAAGAAATTGCGGAGACGATATCCATGCATTCCATTTACTCATCTAAAGTGCTCAGTCAAAAGTCAAATGAGTTTCGCGAAACGTCAGAATTTTTCGTACGTTCCTGCTGAATCTAGTTCTCGATTTGGAGTATGCAGTTTACAAAGAGGTTCTTGTTATTTTGTACAGCCAAATAGTTTGTTATATGAGTGCCAAAAATATACAGCTCAATAGCTGGTTCTATCGCCAGCTAAGAGGCTTTAGCAACATTTTTAAAGCAAGAAAATGTTGTACCACTTTGACTGTTGTAGCGCTGTCGCAACCTTATTATAAGGTTGCCGTTGTATCTGTTATAGATAAATAACTGCCAGTTCTTGCTGCCGTAGTGTTGGCGCAGTTCTTTTACAGCATCTTATGCTACTTGAACTCTTGCAAAATCTAATAGCGCACCCCAAATTATCCTTGATTAGAAGCTGTCTGATGTTCAATAGTTGTTCCATACTTTGTACATCTCCAAATCGACGCTTAATTCTCTTACAAACAAATTCGAGATCAATCACTGAATACTCTTTGATATCATGCTTGCCGCCAATTCACTCTCTGCATGCCACACGCACTTGAGGTTGCTGATTTTCCACAACTCGCATCGTGAAAAATTTATATCGTGGTGCCAAGGTGTGTACGTGGCATTCTTCAGGGTCTGTTTTTTTCTTACGTTATCTACGATATCAACTTATCTCAAATCACCTTGACCAACATATTAATACCCGCAAGATTGTGTGTTTACCAAGAGAGGTAGTCTTTGAATGTATGGGCTGCCCTCTTATATTTAATAGTCTTTTAAACGGTAGAAAGTACAGTGATTTTTTGGAAAATAAATTGCGTCTCGATATACGGTAAAAGACGTGCTCCCAACAAGATGGGGCTTTGCCTCATTCTGCAATAGGATGTGAAGCACCTTTAAGCTTATCTTCGAAGTAGACTTCTTTATGGGCTATATCTATATCGACACTCCTACATGATCGGAACATGCTTTTGTATCCGTTACTTCGCAAATACTACAAAAAATAAAAGCCGCTTTTACTCACGCTGATTATTCAAAACCATTTATATGACCAAAATTAGCTTCTCCGAGAATTGTAGGCATTTCTAAAGATCTTTAAAACCCTAACTATGGAATTCTACTGATTCAAGTTTGTCCATTTTCAAGAGGCTTTTTTAGATGAAAAAGTACAGGAATGGCTACAAAATGTAAGTTCTCGTTTAAATTTTAGTCGCTTCTTGGTTAAAATTAGAAAATTTCAACAATATTTCCCAACAAATTTTAAGGACGAGTTTTTTTTTTCAAACTAGTATAATTGCTTTATTTATAGTGAGTCTTGCTCAGAATTAACAAGTTCTCTTTCAACTTTAATTACATATCTAATGTATGACTAATCCAAAAACATCTTAGTTAATTCCTCATTATCTCAAAAAGGTAATTAAAATCGTATTTACTTTTTCATCTTGTTCAATTGCAAATATAAATTTATCATCCTAAAAAGAGAAGATAATGATATAAAAATCATAAGTATGATTTATCTGGTATCTATTCCATATGTTTTATCTAAATAATTTAAGAACAAACAATTAATGACAAGGTCCAATCATGTTAACTACTTACTACTAGTGTGTTAGTATAACACTTACTAACACTTACTTTCAAGGTAAATATTTGATATAAGTAATCATTCTTGTACGCTAAATATAAGTTAAACATAACCTTATTACTATTAATGTTTCAGATGAAAACTTCAGGAATAATTGCTTTGCTGGTTTGTAGTATTTATGGGAAACCTTTTAATATCATGGATGAGCCGACTTGTGGATACAGTGTGAGTTGAAATATTTCCAGTTAAAATAATTGCTTCTCTCAAACAAAAAATGTTATAACTCGACAATGTTACCAATAAATAAATAGACCATACATATTTGTCAACATTATCTAAACAGGGCAGTGTTGCAAGCCATCAAGCAGCTTGGTCTATTCAAGGCAATCAAAAAATTTTTAGTATTCCATGCGTAGCAAATCTTCAATCATTCGCCTGGTGCAAAGATCACTACGTGTTGTCAAAAAGTTCGTTGTCTGTTGAGATTGGAGATCTTTGGCAAAGGATCGACGAGAAAATGAGTCCATCATTTGGCGTACGACAGCATTTGTACACCTCGATAATGCCGGCCGTAGAACCCTTCATACTCCAAATCATACTAAATGTGCATACAGAGTCGCTTTTGCAGGAAAGTAGTTCTTATTTTGACCATAAGATTATTTTTGACAGACGTTTTGTGATCCTTGTATTATTCGAGGTGGCCTCTCTAGCTGCATGTACGTCCAGCAGCATCATGTTATCTGTCGCAGTAGCCTATTTGGATCACGGCCTCACCAATGCTCTGCTCCATTAGATTTTCGATGACATCAGCCTAACTTTTCATTTGCTGTTCTCTTCGCCTCTTGCCATCTGGTTCTCTATGAGCTATCAACCATTTCACTTTGTCCTCTCTCTGGTTTATATTGTAAAGAAATGAGAGAATTCGAGAGAATACGTTGCTGTAGAGTCGCATTAGGAGATTATTTTTTTCACATCTAGCTCTTGGTGCAATTAACTAGCCAGAAAAATCTTAACAACCACGAAAGCATCAAGACGCCGTATGTCTGTCCCCTAAGGCTCCCTCATATGGGGCATACAGAAAGCTAAAGAAAACTAGTGAGTTAGCAGACTGATTTTTGTGCGTTCCATGATATTTCTGTCATATTTGCAGTTACCGGTATTATCAACAATGGCTAGTTTGTCTACTACCCCACAATACCTGCCATTAACATGTATGGGTGGTTTTAATGCGGTTGGTTTACAGCCATAATTTCTATTTGTTGTAATGTGCACTTAAACCACACTCAGAGCTGATTATTTGAAGGTTGTGCAGAAGAAGCATCAGCTTATCCTCGTTTACTACAACTAAGGCGTATCTTCCGCAAATGTCAATTTAAAACAAAAATCTTAGTTCGGTATATAGCCACTCCACCTCTTATTTATCAGAGTTAGCGTTGTCCACTTTCACCAAAGCAGGGTTTTCTTCATATAGTTGGTGAATAATAAGGACCAGATGTCTTAGCGTTTCCATCTTCAATAGTGCAGCTCATGGTTTGTTCCATTCGGAGGCGCAATTTTAAATTTTGGGCCGGTATGCAAAAGTTGTCAACGGACCCCCCCCCCCCCCTCCTGAGAAAAAAATTGCCTCTCTCTAATAAAAATATATTAATATAACAATAAGTAAGTTAATACAAACAGAAAACTTTTTCCTATGCGCTTTATATTCAGCAAAATTTTGGAAAATTTTATTTTGGTCGATTTTCTTTCGAAGGCCAGGGTGGCGAAATTATGTAGTCGGATAGGTTTTAATTATTTTCAGTGTTGAAAACGACCGCTCTGCAGTGGCGACCGTTACAGGAATCGCTAAAAAGATGCACAAAGCAGTATAGGTAATTTCCATTAAAATTAATTTAAAATATCAATTACCAAATTGACCTTATAGTTAAGGTGCCCGTCGGGAAAAATTTTGCTGATACATACTCTCTCCAAACTTCGTGTATGGCTTCATTGGACCTAGTCTGACAGCATTTTCCTCTATCATTTTTTTTGTTTTTGGGGCGTTTTCCCGCTAGATTTTCCAAAACATGTCATTTTGACGGCATATAAAAAATGTATAGATACTGTTATTTTTCCAAGTAGAATGGCTTAAAAACGTGAATTGAAACGTGAAAAAATAATTGTCTGACAATAAATGTGGACCATTGGGCGTGTCCGCTATCTCGAACATGTCGGAAAAACGACTATAAGAAAATTTATTAATAACCAGCTGAGTTTCGCTGTATTAATTTATTAAAACATACAAAAACAAGTTTTCATATTGTCTGACGAAAATTATTTTCCGATTTCCCAGTCTGACAGCAAAAAATTTATTCATAACTTTCAGACATTGGAAAATTATATGCAGAAAATAGGTATTTAATTTGTGGTATAAGTGTCTGACAAATACAGTGGGGCATAACGAGAGTCTGACAAAAAAAACATAATTTTCCAATAGCGGCCGTCGAAGTTAGGGCGATAAAAAAATGAAATTTCGTTTAGTCGAGAAGACGGTTAAAAAAGATACGGTGTTTCAACTTACTTATTTTATAATCTTTATTTTGAATTTTTTGAACTCTTTTAGACTATCTGAATTAGACTTACCCAAGTTTTAAGTTCAATAATATTGAAAAATACGTAAAACTTTTTATAGAAGAAAGTAGCGAAAAATTGTCTTTTAGTACGTTTAAAATCGCCATATCTCCGGTACTACTAGTCCGAAAATTTTCATCCAGGGCCCAAATTAAAGGTCTTGAAACAAGTTATAAGATAACACTTTACAACATTAGTTATAACAAAGTACCTTTTATAAATGAAAAAACAATTAATCCATTTTCGGTAAATATATGAATTCAATTTGAGTGTGCAATTTTGCATAAAAAATATATGAAGTATGCAGGAAATAAAAAAAAATAAACATTATGCACCAAAAAAATTTTTAGGGCGATGCTAAAAATTATCCTATTACATGAAAAACGAATTTCTGCAGCAGAAAAACGACATATTTCCAAAATTGAAAAACTAATTTTCCTGGCATCGCCCTAAAAATTTTGTTCAGCCCGCACTTTACTAAATTATACGATTTATTTTATTGTAAAAAACTTTTAAAAAAGGTATAAAATAAAATAATTTCAAGTACTATAAAACAATTCTCTACTACTACCTACGTGTACTATACTACTACTATAGAATACAATACGGAGTGTAGAAAGACGTTCCACACTCCTATGTTCTATTATAGAGCCTGCGTACTAAACAGATGTACACAGGTGAACTTGTATAAAACGATATATTTTCAAGCGCGAAGTTCATGCAATTTATTTATGATTTTTGACACTGTAAAAATGATTTTTCAATGATTAGTATGAGATAATCATGACAATTTGAAGGAAATTACAACATTAAAAAATTGTATTTTCCAGGCGTCAGACTGAAAAACTGGAAAACATCTTTTGTCAGACAGTCAAAAAATTGGATTTGATTTATTTTTATTAAGCTATATTGAAAAAATCAGCTTGTTATTTATAAATATAGCCTCAATATATACATATGAATGTAACATCCAAGCGTAGCTTAACAACCACATATAAAAACCTTTTATTTAACATTTCCAGCTAAAAGGCTTTATTTCACCGTCAGACAATTTTTTAATCGTATTATAAATTTTATTTAAAAGTCAAAAAAAATAAAAAAAATGTTGTTAATAAATTTTTTGCTGTCATGAAACCGACAACTTTGACGCGTCAGACTGGGAAATCGGAAAATAATTTTCGTCAGACAATATGAAAACTTGTTTTTGTATGTTTTAATAAATTAATACAGCGAAAATCAGCTGGTTATTAATAAATTTTCTTATAGTCGTTTTTCCGACATGTTCGAGATAGTGGACACGCCCAATGACCAGAGCTGGAGTACTTCAAATAAAAGTAATTGAAAAAAGTATTTCAAATACTTTCAGTATTTGAAGTATTTTGCTTCAAATCCTTTCGATTCTTAGTATTTGGTACTTGGTATTTGAAATACTTTGCTTCGAGTATTTGGATTTGGTATTTGGTTTTCAGAAATACTGGTATTTGAATTACTTTGCTTGGTATTTCAAATACTCTCCGGTATTTCAAGTACTGTCCCGGTATTTGAAGTACTAGACTTAACAATTTATAGTATTTGAAATATGTTTTTTGATATTTCAATTAGTTAAAAGTATTTGAAGTCCTTGTAGTTCCATGTTTTAGATATTTTAAAAAACAAATTTCACTAAAAAATTGTTACTGCATAGCTGTTTTTATTCAGTAATCAGTGTTAACATTATGTGGGCAGTGGGGGATTTAGGAGGTTGGCTATAGAAGCTATAGCCCAGGGCGGCAAAATCCAGGGACGGCAAACTTTTTGAAAAATAGCAAAGGCACATAAAAACAAAAAAATATTATTATTAGTATGTACTAAGTATCAGAACATTAATTTATTTAAGAATGTGTTTTTTTTATTTTAACTAGACTAAAGTTCCTTATTATAGTCAACTGTACAGGATGGTCACGCGAACGTTAGAACCTCATTTAACTTCGTTATTTTTGGAGTTACGTAAAAACGTTTAAAAATAAAAGTTATGAGAAATCACGTTTATTTTCCAAAAATCATTTCAGAAAAACAATTAAAAGTCAAATTTCTGAGATACGAGCTTTACTTTGGTTTTTTTTAAATGGAATACCCCATATATTTTTACACCATTAGAAAGGCCATAGAAAAACCTTTTTCAATGATGTATGACGTATGGAATGTTTCTTAAAAACTATAGTAGATATTATAAGTTTTATATTTTCTTACAATAAGTCATGGTAGTCCGAAATAGTAGTTTGTGAAACAAGAGTGGATTTGATATCCATATCGCGCGATAAAGAAGTTTGAGCACGACGCCGTAGGCGGAGTGCTCAAATCTTTTGATTGGATAATCCACTCGAGTTGTATGTACAGCATACTTTTTCTACGACCAGCTTAAAAAACTACAATATTTATTAAACATTAATATATTACACAAATACACACTGACAGTTACTTTGACAGCTTACACACTAATTTGATTTTAAAATGAATAGTTGCATATGTACTTAATACACGAACTGTGATTGGTCCGTTTCATTTCATATCCATCCTAGAACTGATATGAAATAGATCCGTTCGGTTACCTGGAATTGCATACTTATCCATTCTACAGACTGTACAAAAAACAGTAAATTTACATAAGGGAGTAGAAAAAATATATATCAATTATTGAAATTCTCCATTTTATTTAAAATAAAGTGAAATTAGATACTAACATGTATCTTGACAGAACTAACATATTGTTTATTTTAATTTACATACTTTTGTTTTCCATGAATAATTTGATAAATTGTAAATTTATAGTAAATTAGACAAATTTTTTTTAAGATAAATACCATGTATATAATTAAAAAGCTTTTTTTATGGCTTTTCAAATGGTGTAAATATATATTGGACATTATTTTAATCAAAATGTATACATTTTTTTATTTTGATTATATTTTGGACTTACGGTTTTTGGACAATTCTGAACAAGTTTCATTAACAAAATTTTCCGATAAAAATATGCCTAATATGATTTTTTTTATTTTCCCCGCATATATTGGTACTGCAGGTGGCTTTGCATTTGTAGGAGGCGAATGCTTTTCTGGTCATAAGTAGATCCTAATTGGTTCCATACTTAAGTAAAATTTGATTCAAATCGGAAAAAATAAAAAGTTATTGGGCTGTTACCATTTCAAGTGAAACACACTATATAAAAGCCAGTGATAAAAAAAGAATTCAATTAAAAATTTTTCAATACTTAAATGACTCTGACACCCAACTTGCTTCTCAGTAAAAACAGTTTTTTATCGGTTTAATACATGCCTTGCATCCTCAGCTGTAGAAAGACTCTTTTCATTTACTGAAATTATAAATGCTCCTAGAAGAAATGCATTAACTAAAGGAAATTTCGAAAATTTTGTGCTATTGAAAGCTAATGGAAATAGATAGATCTCAATTTTATTATTTGTACTTGTACTTACCTAAAATTATTACTATGTTTTATATACAGTATCGGAAAATCCCGGCTTAAGTGTTGCATAGTTTCATAGTTTCAACGACTTAACCGACCGCCCACAATAAAGGGGTCTACCGAGCTCTACCATAGGGGCAAATCATCAAGCATCAAGGCGGAAACAAATTGAAATTCCACAAACAGGCTGCCCACGCACATGTGGTGGGGAAAGCAGGTGGCACGATTGTAGGATGTGTTATATGATAAAAAAGAATAGAATAGTTGCTTTACTCTCGCTTGCTCTTATTGCCCATACCCAAGCGAACATTTTCCGATAGTGTATAAGTTGATTTTCTTTATTACTTTCCTGACATTTGAAGGGAAATCGACCGCAGCAATATTTATTTTTGTTGGTTTTTATATTTATATAATAATAAATTATTTTTTCTATTGTTTTTGAATGATGCTGAGTTAAAGAAAGCTGTTAATAAATAGTAATAATAACAAATTATTAAGAGAAAAACTTAATAAATAAATTTTTTTATGGGTATTGGAAGAACTGTGGAGCATTTGAAATATGTTAAAGTACTTGAAATACTTGAGTATTTGAAATACTTTAGAGTAATTGAACTACTTTGAGATTTGAAGTACCTAGTGAAGTACTTCAAATAATCTGAAATATTTGAAATACGGTACTTGGGATTTACTTGAAGTACTTTCGACAAGTATTTGGTATTTGAATTACTTTGCTTCAGGTCATAGTACTTGGGAATTGGAGCAGCAAGTACTTCGTCGGGTACTTGGTATTTGGTACTTCAAGTACTTTCATTGGGTACTTTCAACAGCTCTGCCAATGACCCACATTTATTGTCAGACAATTATTTTTTCACGTTTCAGTTCACGTTTTTAAGCTATTCTACTTGGAAAAATAACACTATCTATACATTTTTTATATGCCGTCAAAATGACATGTTTCGGAAAATCTAGCGGGAAAACGCCCCAAAAACAAAAAAAATGATAGAGGAAAATGCTGTCAGACTAGGTCCAATGAAGCCATACACGAAGTTTGGAGAGAGTATGTATCAGCAAAATTTTTCCCGGCGGGCACCCTAACCATTACTTTGTGCAATTTTTGTAACCTCGCATGGTGTTGACGAAAGATGCCATTTACAAAGGAAATTGTGAGTTTAAGTCATCACGACAGAAGTTTTTTAGATTATTTGGGACGGAAATCAGGTATTCCTCAGTATTTTTGAAAAGAATGCCGAAATACTATTATCGAGATATTTTTGGGAGGGTAATTTGATACCTATTCAACTACACACGTAGCAAATGAAACAAATCAGTCAGAATTTTGCTTCTTTGAAACATTGAATGATTTGGATGGATGTGACTTTTAAAAGGTAGGCTCGGACGTCAGAGCCGGCCAGATGGACAGGCGAGCCAGGCGGTCGCCTGGGGCGCTGGATCCTGGGGGGCGGGCGCTAAGATGCAAAAGGCAAGTGACTTGCCGCAACTCTTGGGTCACGAACATCGCTATAAAATCAACAGTGTTTTATCCTTTGTTAAATACAGCTATAAGTTGTATTACTGAACGATTCACGCAGCTTCAGACTCATAGCGATAAATGGTTTTTTCTGTATAATATGCAAAAAATTTCTGATAGTCGCGCTATTTTACAAGAACAGTGTAATACCCTTAGTGAAATTTTAAAAGATGGAGATGACCATGATATTGAAGGAGAACAGCTGTGCGATGAATTATTTCATTTAACATATTTATTAAAAGACACTAATTGTAAATCGTCTATTGAAATTTTAAACCATTTACATAAGAGTATATTGTGTTAAAGCAATACATTCCCGGATAACGCGACGATGCAAATTGTTGGCCGAGGCGCTAGCCGAGGCCAACAAGCATCGAAGTCCGGGAATGCGCTTTCACGCCGAAGTACACATACTATTTTTTCTGAAATCACAATCAATATTATTATAAATTAAGAAATTTGAATTAATGCATAACATTTCTTCATTACAATTTAACTGCTTACTAATAAATACAATTTTAACGTGAGTTGGTTTGTCTGCATTTAATGTCTAAAATATACATAGATAACCGTACGGTTTTGTTGATCGTTGCCTGGCAACGGGTCTTAATAGTGAATTTTTCGACCTGAAATCGCGCCGAAAATGTACACATTGCCGATCGAATTCAGAAAAAAATAACTTACACGAAACTATGCCAAATGTGTGGATTAGTTTGCGCATCCTCCTAACAATTCCGGTGACTGTGACAAGTTTCAGTAATATAAAGTTAATTAAAACTTATCTAAGATCTTCAATGACTCAAGATCGGTTAACCTCACTAGCTAACTCATTAACCAGTTTGCATTACAGAAAGCTAGACGAGAGCAGTTTTTATGAACAGGTACATTTTTCTTAGTTATTTATTTTCATTTCTGTGATACAGGGTGTATACCAATCCACAATTTTGAAATTTCCTGACTTCACTAGTTTTTTCAGGACTTTTCAATATAAATTCCAAATAATTTTATCCTCGAAAATGAAAATTAATAAACGGAAGGGGGGGCACAAGATGGAAACAAGTTTGGATATAAGTAGTTTTAATAAAATAATTTCCCTGACTTTTCCAGGTTTTTCCTGTTTTCCAGAAAGTATGCAAACTGATGATAATATTAATTTTAAAGACGTGTTACTAAAATTTGTATAATTTACTTAAGAAAGTATTGAAAATTGGGAACACTTGCGCAAAACTCAGAACTGGCCTGGGGCGAGAAGTTTCATTGGGCCGGCCCTGTCGGCCCTCCTGGATCCGGGATCTTCACGCGTTGCATACCCTTGCTTATCGTCTTACCGTCTCGATAATTTGTTGTAAGAAAGAGTACACCAAACTATATATTTTCTTGGATGCAACCGAGCGTCCTTGTGAATGTTCGTATTTTCTTCTTTCTATATTCTGGGGATTTGTTTGTTGACAATTACGTTGAGATTACAATGCGCTTTTTCTGTAAACCAAGGATTGTACAAAGTGTTCCTTAAAAAAATCATCAACTACGGAAAGCGGCTGGAACCTCACCCCTCCGGTGAATCTTTGAAACTGCTTCATAGTGGACCGTTTCAATTTGAGCTGATAAATATTATTTTTATCTTCTGGCCTCGACCGATTTTTCACCAAATCAATCGGGGAAGGTTGTTGTTTGGTTGACTGTCACAATGTCAGATGTCAATTTTTTTGTCGCCAAGCTTTCTTAGCTCTAAATCTGTCAAACTGACAGCTGTCAAAAATTCTGGTTCTAAACTTTACTGGGGGATTTTGTTTTTTGACAGTGGTCGAAAATTTCTAAGTTGGTATTGCACTTGGTTTTAAGTTATGTTAATGTTTTTTAGGTTGCTATTGCTGGAAAATTTTCCGGCGTTGTGCCGGAAATGGATTCAAATTTCTCAGACTTTTAATATCACTGTCACTTTTAGACAAAAAACTTACTTTGGTCCCAGTTAAGGACCGTCCGTAACAACACGGGCTTCTTATGGGTTGTGTATGTGTAGGCTTTAAACCGCTATCACTAACTTTAATTGCACTTTTTTTCGCGAAATATCACAACTAGCATGACGTCTTCAGAGAAAACTCGTTTATATTCTGTACGCTTTAACGAACTAGTCTACCGAACGTTAGGTTAGACTAGAAAATATATCTTACATAAGAAGTGTGACTCTATAGATTGTTATTTTGTTTCTTAATTTTTTCCACGGAAACCAAATTGGAAAGGGGCAAGTGTGATATATCATTGAAATCGGATTTTTTACTGCTTTTCAATGGTTCGATTACAAATTGTAGGTAATCATAAAATAAACAACTTGTTGTGCCAAAACGGCACTAAACGTAATCCGATCTCAACCAAAACCTTTTCAGATCTTCTGGAGCACTAAGAAACTCCCCATGCAAAGTATCATCCAAATCCGTTTAGTAGTTTCGTCGCTATCGTGCTAATAAACATACACACAGATATTTTTCAAAAACCTCTTTTTGGGTTCCTGGTACCTCAAAATGTAAATAGTTCAGTTAATAGAGGAGGTGTAGAGTGCGTGAGTAGGGACCTAAGCGATTCCTTTAGAAAGTTGTTCAGGGTGCTTAGGGAGTGGATATACTAAATGTCCTGACGCCTAGGAGGTGAGCCAGAGGGGGGGCACAAAGAAAGTCCCAATTTTGGTTTTCTCGCTTATATCTCGAGAAAAATTTTCTTATACCAAATGAAGGCTCATGAAATTCTCTACAACTTTCTATTTTTTTCGTATTCGCAACCGTTTTCGAGCTACACACTCCGGAAAAGTGAAAATTTTCGAAACACAGATTTTTACTTGAAAAATATAAAATTGTATTTTAAAGATGATAAAAAAAAGTCACGTCACATTTTATTCGATTTCAAAAATTCTCATTGTTCCCACTTTCAATAACTTCTCAATGTTAAACTCTCAACTTTCTCTGGATTCACGTTATCATCTTCTTTGTCCGTGAGACTCCTAGCAAGGATTCCTCGTCCATGGCATCCTCATCCTCAGTGGTGGGTGGTTCTTGCTGAAGGGTCTTCATCATCGTCCTCGCCGTAAACAGGCACGTCGTTGAGGCATTTCCCTTGACAGTGGAGGCACGCCGCAGAACAGTTCAGCATTGCTTTCCGGCATCCACATTTGCCACTACCACAATCCATGGTGCAGCGGCAAAATATTGTTTTCAGTAGGACCTCCGGTGCTGATGGATTTTCTGTTGTAATTGGCACCAGGGTGTCCCCCCCCCCAGTTTTAAGGGGGCAGCTCATTTCCGAGCCACTGCTGCACTTGATGGTAGATGCGCCGGGAATGCTGTTTAGCTGCGCTCTCAGTTGGTGGAAGGGAGCTGATGTCAGGCTTAATATTTGCTACTGACCTCATGAACGACTGGAAGCGGTACTGGTTGAGGGAGGTCTGCCCCATACCATTTGAGGAAGCAAATCTTTCCAGCCTCTTCAACCTCGCCTTGAGTGGAGGAGGGGTTGTAAAAGATCGTTGCCGCTTTCTTGATGATTTCTGACTTTAAGTGCAATTTTGAGAAGCTCACCTTGCTTTTCCTTAAAGTTGAAGATGTGTTGCAGATGGTAAATGAATGTAAGAACAGGATGTGTTCAAATCCATGCTGCTGCATCTCTTGGGTGGATAGTGCCATTATTTTGGTTTTCCCTCGAGAGGGTTTCAGCAGCAGGATGTCTTGAGTGGGACGAGTGGAAGCTATCAAAAGGACAGCGAGGTCCACATCCTCACCAACGACAGCCACAGAACTGTGAGTGAATTATTCCACAGCAGTCTTCACGATAAGGACGTCAGCATCATCTTTGGCCTGGAGAGTCTGTATCCCATTCTCTTGAAGCTTTATCTATAGTAAGGAGATGAACTGACTTTTATTCGTAGGACTGGACAAAAAATCTTCTTGTTTCGCAGATATAGATGTTTTCCATGTGAAATTGATGTCAGCCGACCTCCTCAGTCTGTATCATCGCCTCTGTTCTTGTGACTTCGTACTGTTGGCTGAGTTTGCGTATCCATTAAATACCACAGCGCGACTCATTCCAGGATAGTGGTGGTTGACGTAGGTGACAATATCCATCACAAATGGTGGCAAGAAAGGCATCTTTTTGCCAAATTGCTCTGTGCAGTAGGAATCTCCGACTACTACTATGTTTATCTGAGACAGTTAAACAGCCTTCGATAGACGATATGAAGGAATGAAGGAATGTTTGATGAAAAATGTTAGGTAAAAATTAGTTTTTCGAAAATTTTCACTTTTCCGGAGCATGCAGCTCGAGAACGGTTGCGAATTCAAAAAAGTATATAAAATGAAACTTATAGAGAATTTCATGAGCTTTCGCTTGGTAATTTTTTTCCCTACGTCGCGCGACGCACCGTTTTAGAGATATAAGACAAAAAACCAAAAGTGGGACCTTCTTTGTGCCCCCTCCGGCGACCTACTTTGTGCCCTTTCCGGCTACCTCCTAGACGTCAGGACTTTCAGCATGTTCACTCCCCAAGCACCCTGAACAACTTTCTAAAGGAATCGCTAAGGTCTCTGCTATCGCACTCTACACCACCCTTTGGGCCATTCGTTGACTGGACTAAAAGATTTAATGATATCTCAATTCCTCTGCGATTTTGGATCAATTTCAGAAGCCTCCCACAATTTTATTATGGGGAAGTTAAAATCAGATAAATTACGAGAAAAATGTAGTTGATTTTCTTTGACCAGTTGTCTCAAGTGTCGAGAATCTGGATCTTGAATGGAAAACTCTTTAATTCTTTTCGCAGTATATATCCATCGTATATGCAAAGTGTCATCTGAGTTTCTTGTTCTTGTTTCTCCAACCCATTGTACATTTTCTTCATTTCGTGTGTTTTTTTGTACCCATCCACCTACTACTGTTTCTTTTCTTACTTAGTTTATTATGCAATTTTGCGACAGTCATTTCTTAACGTCGTCGGTAATTTCTATGCACATTTTCAAACCTATAAAACTATTTTACAACAAAGACTTGTTATTTTACATTGTATTGCGCGATTTTGTAAACTAAATCCGGTATATGAAATTCAAAGTAAGGCAGTCACACTAATACCAATATATGTAAATATATTCGAGTATAAGCATGAATAACAATTGTAAATTAGTCAGTATTTTCATAAAAATCCTGACCCTTGAGGAATTTCTGGTGAGACCTTTAGCTTCATTCCAATGTTAATCATACCAAAATGGTGGTTGAGATTATCGCAACTTGTAATATTATAGATAATAATATTCTAGGGAAACACATGAAATGATTTAGTATACTGAGTTATTATTTTACTGATTTCTAAAACTGTAAACATTTATTTAGTTTTAGAATCAGTGTAGAATTGGTCGCTTTTATTTACTGAACTAAACCTTTATCTAAAATAATAAATATTTCCTTAAAAGGAGTCTTTCCAGATATTTTGAAAAAGCAATTGTCAAGCCTTTATTTAAAGAAGGAGATAAACGTGAGCCAGGCACCTATCGTCCAGTATCTTTAATATCAAATATTTCGAAAATTTTTGAAAATGTCATGAAAAATTAAATTGTAATTTTTTTATAGATAATCAAATTGTCAATTTGGCTTCAGGACAAAATATGAGTATACAAGATGCTATTATTCATCTAACAACAAAGATCTACAAATGCATTGACAATTCTAAACCCGCCCTAGTTTTCTTTCTCGATTTGGCAAAAGCCTTTGATACTGTGTCACATAGCAAATTAATTTCTAAACTAAAGCTATATGGGTTTCATTGCAAACCATTAAATATAATAAAAAGTTATCTTGACAACAGAGTACAGTATGTAAAGAACGGGGACGCAGTTAGTGATCCTTTAACGATAAAATGCGGTGTGCCGCAAGGAACAGTATTAGGACCCGTTCTCTGCATACTGTACGCCAACAGTATTTTTAAAATCAATAATACATGTGACATTGTGTCATACGTTGACGATACAGCGATACAGGTTGACGGAAAAAGTTGGGAAGAAGTTAAAATCAAAACTGAAATATATCTGAAAAATATTAAAGTTTGGCTGGACGATAATTTATTAAAATTGAATTACGATAAAACTAAATTCTTATTATTTTCATCTAATGTAACTGGACAACCGCAATATAATAAGATGTGTATACATAAATCGGATTGTGACACACAAAATAATTGCGCTTGTTCGGTTTTTATTGACAAGGAAAATCTACAAAATATCTGGTTATTGTTATAAATTGTTATTTACGATGGGAGGAGGAGACATTTGCAGTTTGTAACAAATTAAGAAAACTATTCTACACATTTAAAACATTAAGGAATATGTATGTTAACGCGAGCTCATCTGAAAACTGCATATTATGCTCTTGCCCAGTCTATTATTGCATATGGACTAATAGCATGGGATGGTACCTTTCATACTCATTTAAAAAATGTGATAGTAAGTCCACAAATTCTTATAAAAATTATTATGAAAAAACCAGTTCGTTATCCAACAGAACTTCTTTATAGAGGATGTGGGTTAAAAGATCTTCAAGATCTGCATGTAATTGAAAATTTAAAATATTTATTTAAAAAGCGACCATTATTATTACCAGATCATGGCTACGGAACAAGGGTAACCACATATGGGGGTTGTAATATTCCATTAATACGGATAGCACACGGACAAAATAACTATTTTTCTGCTAAAATTCATAATACACTACCACAAAATCTAAAAAATTACATTAATTTTACATATAAACAATTTATTTGGAAAATAAAAATATGGGTAAAGGAAAATAGAAATAAAATACACAGACTACTTATTAATATTTAATGATTTGCAGGAGGTTCTGGCAATTCTGACGATTCTTTTTTTTTCTATAGTCTTTGTGTATAAATGTTGCTTTTTTTGTTAAGTATTTGAAAAGAAAAAACTATTTATTTTGTAATTAATTATATTTTGAATAAATATTGCAGTAAATTGAAAGTATACAATTACGTATAAAATAATTTTTAGATGTAGGACACACAATTTATATTTATATTAGTAATTTAAAAATGTATGTATATTTGCCATAGACAGACTCTTTCTGAGCTTACGTGACAAATGAGTATCATTGAATGTAATAATGTCGTACAGGGTTTTATGTGTATGCATTTACATTTGTTTTTTTCTTTATTGCTAAAGAAAATAATAATAATAATAATAATTATAGAACGCAATGTTTATATGTATATATAATGTAACCTGGACAAAACTTAAAGACTGTTTAACATAACATTTAACATAACATATTTTTCGCTGAAAATTATTGTTTAATTTTCATAATAATTAGAAACGTTTATTAATTTTTAACATTTTTATTTCAAATTTACGCTATACTGAAATGAATAAATCTATTACTTATTATTATTATACGGTATTTTTAGTCTTTTGGTATTCTTTTTTAAAATACAAAAGCCTTTTGCTCTAGTATCCAATTTTACGAACATAATGTATTAATATTGAAGTTTTAATTACAGATTTGTTTATTTTAAATCAAGTAAAATTTTTTATTCCTTTGACATTTTTTTGTAAAATTGAAAATAAAAATTGTTTTCCTCTTGTAAACTCAACTTAGGGACATACTCTATATCGGCCACATAATAATGTTAGCTTTATAGTATATATTATAACAATACAATTTTCATATATATTTTAGTCCTGCCATGCCGTAGACCCTAAAAAGATTAACGTACATCTTATACCCCATTCTCATGATGACGTCGGTTGGCTGAGTACCGTTGACCAATATTATTACAATGGTAAGTCAACTGTAGAGGAGTATTTAAAAATTTCACAACTTTTAATCTTACTGAATTTTATTTTAAACTACATTTTTTCCAGACGTTCAATATATAATTTCCTCTGTGGTAGAATCTTTATTGATGAACAGTGACAGAAGGTAAGTTTTGATGATTTAATTGAAAATTTAATCTTGCAATATAAACTATAGAATTTAAACGAATGTCTTCCAGTAATCAAAGTAATCAAATGTATGCCAGAATTTATTGCTATACTCTTAAAATCAAGTTTCAACAAAAAATTGTTATTGTGACACAAATCCTTTTTTAGAAAAAATAATGATTAATATAATAATATAGTACGAAAGAAGACTTATCTTTTACAATATCGGAAGACAAGTACGTCCAAAATACAAATAATCAGTCTCGCTTGCCTCTAAATTACTCAAAAAATTAGTCGTCTCAGAACCAACAGCAAAGAATGAGATAAAAAGTCCAGAATTAACCCAAAATTGTGGGGAGGTTAAAATATCTAATAGTCAAAACTGGTGTCGTTTTTTTGCATATTATCGTATGTAAAGGACACTGCACGTTTTATAGGTAAATTGGTGGTCTGTCAAATTTGATGAATTTTTGATATGTTATAGTTCAACTAATTCTGAACAATAAATTCTATGGGCAGGTTCTTCAATAGATGGCACCAAATACTCGACCTACTGTGTCAACGATTTCTTAAAACGTACCACGGGTATTGAAATTATTGCTACTGGAAATGAATAACTAGACTATTTACCATTATCTGGTTTTAGATTGATGTGCCTGAACTTCCGGGTTTGCCGGAAGTGACGTCAAATCAGGTTTTTCGAATGCACAATGTACTTCAATGTAAAATTGATGCTAGTTTGTTACCGGACATATCATAATATTGGTACAAAAAAGTTTATTTTATTTATCAAGATATAAAATTGCAGTTGTATGTCTATATTTAATTAAAATATAAGCCCTTTAATCAGAAAATTAATTATTCTTCTTGCACTTCTTAGCCCGTCTCTTATAAGTTACTTCTGGAGCATCTCTTGTACATGTCCAACTAGTCTGCCAACATCGCAGAAGTAGATTTGGCCTGATATCTTATTTATATATTTTGAATATCCTGGTGGAATCTCTCTCCATGCTCATCACTTACTGCACCACAGTTTTCTGGGAGGTAATCTAGGTGTGAATGTAGAAAGTGGACTTTTAATGACATATTGCATCCTAATTTCTGGTAGCAAGAAAGAAGATTCCCAACAAGGTCTCTATAGTTTTCTGCTCTTTTGTTACCAAGAAAGTGTGTTGCTACAGTTTTAAAGGAATTCCAAGCAGCTTTTTCATTACCTTCTAAAATGTTGTCAAATTCAGCGTCTTTGAAGAGGTTCTTGATTTGAAGACCCAAAAAAATTCCCTCTTTAATTTTCGCATTAGTAAGTCTGGGAAATTTTTGTTTTAAATAGCTGAAGGCACGTCTTTCTTTGTCCATAGCTTTTACCAAGTTTTTCATAAGCCCCAGTTTTATGTGGAGCGGTGGTAGTATTACCTTTTGTGAATCAACTAATAGCAACATTTTTTCTCTTGGTTCAAAACCCAGTCTTGGCTGCCAAATTTTTCTTTTGTAATGTTCTAATCGCGCTCGACTGTCCCACTCACAAAGAAAACAGCAATATTTGGTATACCCTTGCTGCATACCAAGTAAGATAGCTATCACTTTTAAGTCTGCACAAATCTGCCACTTATACTTGTTATATTCTATAGTTTGTAGCAATACGTTCATGTTACTGTAATTTTTCTTCATGTGGACAGCATGGGCGATTGGAATTGATGGCAATTTATTTTCATTGTGGAGTAACACAGCTTTTAGACTAAGTTTCGTGGCGTCAATAAAAAGTCTCCAGTCACTAGGATCAAGAGGAATGTGTAAAGCACTCATTAAACCGTCAATATCCTTGCGGGCAACCAAGTCATTTTCCATTTTGAAAAAAAGCATAAGATCTTTTTGACGACTTCGATACATGAAAACTTTAACATTTTCTTGTAGTAAATTCCATTGTTGTAATCGAGATGCCAAAAGCTCCGCTTTTGCCTTGGACAGATCAAGGTCTCTTATAAGATCACTTAATTCGCGTTGATTAATTTTGTGTGGTTCACCACCAGACACTTCGGCAGAGAAATCGGAATCTTGTTCTACATTATCATCCGATTCTTCGTCAGAATCAAGGCTGTTTTCTTGAGGTGGATTAGGAATAGGTAGTTCATCACTATGGAGAACCGGGCGAATGGCAGATGGTAAATTGGGGTATTGTATTACCATCCTTTTTTTTTTTTGTTAATACCCTGTCTAATAGGAGGTATCACGCAAAAATAACAATCGGTAACATTATCTGTAGGTTCTCGCCAGATCATGGGCACAGCAAAAGCCATTGAACGTCCTCTTCCACTTAGCCAACTGCAAAGATTATTCGCACAATTGCTGCAATATATATGAGGTGCCCTTTTTTTGTCTTCAACTCCAATTGTACAACCAAAATACAACTGGTATGCCTTCTTAATTTTGGGAGTAAAATTACGTTTTTGATGCGCAAAAGTCACTTCACCACAAATATAACAAAAGTTGTTAGGTGTATTTACACAATCTTGTGGCATATTTTCAGAATAGCACTATTTACTTTCGAAAATGAACGCTTATCATGCACAAGGTACACATACGACTACCTAAGAATGAATATTAGTTTTAGTGACAAATAAAGGGGTAGATAGTTAGTATGTCTATTTTTCGTAGAATTCTGATTCTACCTGTTATTTGTGATAGGACCGCCCATAAACTAGGGTTTATAAGGGGTCTACACACAATCCAGAGGCAGGGAGCCAGCCTTGTCGGCATGCTTTGAACTCATTCGTAAAAGTGAACTGGTCCGCTGAAATTCCAATTATCTTCAAAGCGTCCCAGCAACTGGATCATCTGTAGACCCCTATACCTGCGTTACACTTTATTACCTTATTGGGAAAAACAGAGCCAACTTGAACTTTTGCTTTTTATATTGTTATTTAGCATGACGAAGTTACTAAGAATTTAATATTTTAACCTCCCCACAATAAAATTGTGGGAGGTTACTACAATTAGTCCAAAATCGAAAATTGAGATAACATCAAATCTTTACGTTTTGAGGTCCCAGGAACCCAAAAAAGTTGTTTTTGAAAAATGTCTGTGTGTGTGTATGTGTGTGTGTGTGTGTGTGTGTGTGCGTAGGTCTCGCAATAATTGTGTGGACACACACCTCTCTATAACCATACTTGTGTGGCCTTTGCTAATTGTGTGGCCATACACATGGCCACACAATTTAAAACCTATTTCTACAGCATCTATGTGGCCTCCCCACCCTATATCTGTCGATTTCTGGAAATGGCCACACAAGTATAGTAAAAATTTGGTGTGTATAATCTCAGAAATTTCACCAAATTGTGTGGCCTTGTACAGTGCTGCCCCCAGCGGAAATATATATTATACTGCTATTATTTCCATTTCTTCGTGTGTATTCAAGATGTGTGTTAAATATGTCTTTTATGTGGCCCTAACAGTTTTATTGAATTGGTGGGTGAGTATTTAGTAGGTCGTACTACTATTAATAGAACATTATTATAAATGAAATAAGATCATGTTTTATTTGTATAAACGGACTTTTTTTAATCAAATATTATTGATATTATTTATTTATTCTTTTATTAACTGCATTTCATCTAGGTAAGCTTTTTCTTTTTTTATAATAATTTGAAGAAAAAAAAAAGGAATATATCAATATAAATGTGAATACACAGTATGTTACACAATAACGGAGAGGGAAAATTGTCATATTACGTTTTAGAAATTAACTTTATTAGCTAGAGGATTAGAAATTTGCTTATGGAAAAAATAATATTCACATAATAAAAAGCGAAATTTACACTAAATGATTCCAAAAAGATAAGAAATGTTAAATAAAAAAAAATAAATTTTGTAGATAAGTCAAATACCAAGTTTTGGAAAGATGATCAAAATTTTAAAAAGTCGAAATTTGCATTTAAATATATTTTAAAACAATAAAAGTCTTGGCAAAAAAATGAAAGGATTCGGGAGAATACGATGCTGGAATGTCGCTTTTGAGAACGTATATCTTAGAGAATCGAGCTCTCTAGACCCACATCCCGAAAGCATCAGTACGCCATATGTCTACATCCATGACGGTCCATCTCTTAGAAGCGTGAAAAAAGATGGAGAAAATTAGGGCGTTAAGGTAACCTGATCTTAGTATGTTAGATTTTTTGACAAAAATACATATTTTCTTTTTCAATTAGCCTATCCTGGACACCACTTATAAAATGGTGCATCAAAATCCCGTATTTTTCTACCAATAAAAATCAGTAGTACTCTTTTGTCAATTTTGCTGCAGTCATAAAAAATGGTGTGTATATTTCGAACGGAAAGTACGCATGCTAACTTTTCATGATTGCAATATGCAGCAATATTCATGCCTAAGCTGCAATAGACCACTTTCCGCTCTTAATATGCAAATAGTCATTATTTGAATAATTAGAGTAATAAAATTTAGAATACAGTTCTTATAAAGCTTCTAAACTAGTCATATTGTAAAGAAATTGTGATAATCAAATACTTGTTTCTATACATTTCTTTCGCTTGGGAATCAGCCGTTATACAGGGTGAGGAACAGTGCTTCGGACTTCGATATTTCGGGTTCTACGATAGCTAGAAATTAAAAAAAATGCAAGTAAACTAGATAAAAAAAGTCTAAAACCAGAAATTATTTTCGAATATACAGGGCGAGCCAAGACAAAATTACAGGATCGAGTGCCTTTTTTTAAATGGAATGCTATGTACCTATATCAGTATATTTTTTGAAGCCTCGTTCTATACTCTGTTCATTCCTATATTATTATTGGCTATCTGCCAACCACTTGAATGTAATGAACTTTTGTGTTGAAATAATGCCATCTGCAGATGCATATTGAAAAAATCACCAGTTACAATTATGGGTTTTAAGAGAAACTTATGTGAATGCTAGTTATGAGACATCTGATTAGTGTTTTTGAATCATTGTTACTTCGTAAAAATGTACAGGGTGGCCAAAAATTATTTTTCAATTAAGAACTTTTTAAATTGAATTTTATCAATTTTTCGACGATGTGATGAAGAAATAAAAAATGAACATTTTTTGTGAATACTTCCCTATGGCTAATTGCAACCATTTTTGTTTTATTGAGCAATAAGTATAAAATCCGAGAAAAACTTTAAGAATAGAGTTTTCTTCAAATAATTCATTAGAAAAAATTATAAAAAGTGCTCAGTTTGCTCATTTTGATCGACACTCTATGCGCTTTTGAAATGAGGTTTCTACTGCTCCTAAAATTGCCTGTGTGATAGATCTAAAAGGAGTTATTATCGTTTTCTTCATATTTTGTACTGTTGTTGGTGTGTCTTTATAAACAATTTCCTTCACATATCCCCATAAAAAGAAATCCATTTTTGTAAGATCTGAGGATCCAGCAGGCCATTTAGCGGGTTCATTTTTTCCAATCCATTGAAATGGGTAGGTAGTATTTAAGTGATCTCTAACTGAATTTTAATAATGTGGTGGAGCACCATCTTGCTGAGACCACATCCCATTTCAAATCCTTTCAGGAAGATTTACCAATAATTGAAGACCTAAGTGGATAAAGGTGTTATGTCGCATTTTTAAAAAAATTACTTTATGCAATTTTTGAACACTCCTGATACAGATTTAACACCCAATAAACGGTAAATTCTAAATTTGTAATATTTTATAGAAACTTTTTAATTATAAAGGCGCCATGTCATACATACAACCAGTAATTTTAGTGGATGTACACAGTTTTGGACAGAAAAATCTAGTTTCATAACAGCTTGATATTTTTCTTTAATATTAGTGTAAACAAAAGAACATAACCCAAAATTATCTATTTTATCAGGTATTATTTATTTGAATCGAAGACAAAATAAATAAGTTCCAACTCATAACCGTTTTGTTTAATTTACTCAAAACTTTAAAAGTGTGACATAACACCTTTATCCACTCAGGTCTTCAATTGTGGCAGATAGTTTTCAAGAAGATGAAGATAAATAGCTCCAGTCAATGTTCCATCAAAAAAATGTAGCCCTATTACATGTTCTCTAATAATTCCTCTCCAAACGTTTATAGACCATTTGTGCTGGTTATCAACTTGCCTAAAAAAGTGAGGATTTTCCGATAATGGAAATTGTGCCTATTAACAAATCCATTTTTATGAAAAGTTGCCTCATCAGTGAATAAAACATTATGAAAGAAGGTGACATCTTGCATTTTTTTCTCTGGCCCCATTACAAAAATGTAGACGCCTTTGAAAATCGTCATCAGATAATTCCTGGTGCATTTGAATATGATATTCCTACTAACGAGCACACTTCTCTCTGACTAATATGAGGATTCTCAACCGTTGCCAGTACCACAGAAAACGCATTTTCCTCATTCACAACACGTTTTATTCTTTCTCTTTTTTTATATTCGACATTTTCAGTTTCCAGAAATCTATCGAGAAGGTTTTGGAAGCTGCTAACATCCGGAATCCTTCTTCAGAATACCTGTGCTTATAAATTCTACTAACAAGCAAACAATTTCTGTCCGACTACCCCAAAACAAAAGTCATGTCTACCAGTTCCGCTTTATTAAAATTCATTTTGTAAAACTCGAAATATTTTAAATTTAATACAAATGATAACTGACGACTGATAAGTACGATAAATGTCCAATTGTACAAGACAATTCATACCAAACTGAGCAAAAAAAATTACAAAAAACTATTACAGTAAGGGACCAGTGAAATACTATTTACCCACTTCAATGGATTAGAAGAAATGGTCCCACTAAATGGTCTTATTTCAAAATTGCATAAAGACGTGTGTCAATCAAAATGGACAACATGTAGCAAAATATGTGTTCTATTTGAAAAAATTGAGAAAATTCAATTTAAAAAGTTCTTAATTGAAAAATAATTTTTGGCCACCCTGTAATTAGATGTCTCGTAACTGGCATTCACATAAGTTTCTCTTAAACCCCACAATTGTGACTTTGGTGATTTTTTCAATATATACTTCCAGATGGCATTATTTCAACAAAAAAATTCATTACATCCAAGTGGTTGGGAGATAGTCAATAATAATATAGGAATGAATAGTCTAGAAAGTGGCTTAAAAAATTTTACTGATATACACAGCATTCCATTAAAAAAAAGGCACTTGATCCTGTAATTTCGTCTTGGCTCGCCCTGTATGTTCTAAAATAATTTCCGGTTTTAGACTTTTTTATCTAGTTTACTTGTATTTTCTTTTTAATTTCTAACTATCGTAGAACCCGAGATATCGAAGTCCGACGCACTCTTGCCCCACCCTGTATAACAAAAGCCTTATAGCAATGGGAATAAATCTTTAAACGTAATTTGCCTGAATACTGTAAAATTGAAAGAAATATCGAACATTAGTGTGACAATTGTTTTAAAGAGTATGAATTGTCAAAAACCACAGCATTTAAAATTTTTTTTTATAAACAATCTATCAATACCCGAAGTATTACAATTTAAATACAGGCATCCTACTACACACTAATCATAGAATAATGCAATACCTAATATGATATATAATCTATATGACATTTATTTTAAAATAAAAAAATTTCCCTTCTAGCATAACGTAAGTAGTGTAATCCTAAAGTAGCAAAGGGCAGGCGACGGAAAGTGCATAAATAAACATTTACAGATTTTTTAATATGAAAAATATGTACATGAATTACAGGGTGTGTATTATTGTCCACACAATATACACAGAATTGTGGGGCTTGGCCACACAATTATATTTTTGCAAAAAGTAACATTAATTTTGAGTGTAAGAAAATTTTGAAAATTGAGTTAGAAAGCTCTCGAAGTGGTGAGTATTGATTACGTAATAACTTGAAAGACCCCATTATTTGGCGAAATGTCCAGTGTCCACACAATTATTGCCGCACCTGTATGTGTGTGTGTGTGTGTGTGTATGTCTGTTAGCACGATAGCGGCGAAGCCACTAAACGGATTTGGATGAAACTTTGCATGAGGGTTTCTTTAGTGCTCCAGAAGATCTGAAAAGGTTTTGGTTGAGATCGGATTACGTTTGTTGCTGTTTTGGCACAACAAGTTGTTTATTTTATGATTACTTACAATTTGTAATCGAACCATTGAAAAGCAGTAAAAATTCCGATTTCAACGATATATCACACTTGCACTCTTTAGCTTTGGTTTCCGTGAAAAAAATTAAAAACCAAATAACACGCTTCTTGTGTAAAATATATTTTATAGTGGAACCACAGAATACAGTAACTGCACAGAGGCGAAGTCTTTGGCGGGTCCTTTCAGTTTTGATGGCTCGTTTTCTGTGACCTTGCGTACCAGTTGCGTCTACACCACGGTGTATTAAATAGGTGGTCCGGCACTTTCCTATTATAATAATGGCTTCGTAAGTGCATGGTTTCTATTTACTTTAATAGATGGCGCGAGCAATAAGGTCCTACAATTACCTGGGCATGTGCATCGTATAACTAACACAACCTCAAAAGGTGTTTTCGTTTATTCTCATATTTAATGTTTGTATAGGCATTTTTAGCTCGGAGCCATACTGGCTCCAAGCAAATATTTAAAATTTCACGCAAATAATTTTTCAATATTGTTGATTAATAAAAATAGACTGCTAATTATAGGTTAGATTCCTAACCTGCAAAAGTGTCTTATTTTATTGTGACAAACTATTTAAAACTTCATACATATTACGTTGAACTTGACTTTGGTTGAAAGTACAGGAACCAGGCAGAAATTTTAATAATAGCTACGTAATACCTGTAAATCTTAAGAAATATATATTTTTGAGGTTAGCTGTGACGACACGTGCAATACTGCATGTAGTGTTACATATATTCTTTCAATGTTTTAATTTAGCTACTTAATGTCAGATGTCACTGGACTCTTGTCAAAAACAAGAAGCCGGGAATGTATGCAACACTGTATGTACGTATGCACAGAACCTGTAAAATTTTCTATCTATGCGTAAGTAATGAGAGAACTTATTGGTCCTGCCATCTATTACAAACTAGTTAGAACTTTATAAACATTACATTCAACTAGATTTTGGTCGAAAGTATGGGAACCAGGCAGAAATTTTAATAATAGCTACGTAGTACTAAATTTTAAGAAATATATATTTTTGAGGTCAGCTATGACGTCATGTGCAGATCCCCATTTAAGGATACACTGAAAAGACAGTGTATTTCGAGTTGGATTGAAAAAGATTACGATTTGAATTGCTTATAATCGGCACCTATTTTCAATTGAGTTGTACACTAGGTTTTATTTATGAGAATTTTAATTCTCGGTTAATGTTTTCAATATCCCAAAATGAGTGGAAAAAAAAATTCACAAATCCAAACTTAACACGATAAACATCAACAGTGTCAAGATAAAAGTGAGGTTGATTGTTAAACAATTAAGAAATGGCGATGAGTATACAAATTTGGTTTTGGCGGGAAGGCTAGCCTTCGCCTCTGTATAGTTACTGTACTCAGTGGTCTAACCTAACGTTCAATAGACTAGTGTGTTAAAGCGTGCAGACTGTATGCTGAGTAAATTTGAGTGTCAAGTGCATCGAGACATTACAAGTTTTTTCGACGTTCATAAAGCCCACGGAAGGTGTGAGAAGCCTTCGTGAACCGCTCACAAGCCCTACAAGTATAAGCAATCTCACCAAATTCAATTTAAGTCAAAACAAATGTATTAACAATTATTGTTTACAACAGTGCAATCTCACCGGAACGTTTTCGGTGAGTTTTTTCCAATAAAACTTCAAAAGTGACATTATATTTTAAAAACTATTTCCGCTACTTCCGCCATCCCGCCGGAAATTCTTCCGGCAACATAACCTAAAAATAGTGCTACATAACTTAAAAATAATTTAAGACATTGGTACCAACCTAAAATATTTTTTCGAAAACTGTCAAAAACCAAATTCCCCCAGAAAAACATTGAAACCAAAAATTTGACAGCTTACTTTCCCGACCGATTTAGTGAAAAATCGGCCGACGCCAGAAGATAAAACAAAATATATCAACTCAAACTTAAACGATCCACCATGAACACTACTCCGGCCACATCTGGCAGGGAAGCTGTCCACCAAGAGTTATATGGTTTTTCCAAAAGATGGCCATCCCTACCACCCATTACCAACGAACGGATGTTTTCGTTTAGTTGTTTCCCGTATCAATAATCAAAATTATTAAGTGCTCTTGCCTACGAACTTAGTTTTTATAGTGTTGTGTTTATTAACCTCCCCACAATAATTGTGGGAGGTTACTACAATTAATCCAAAATCGAAAATTGAGATAACATCAAATCTTTACGATTTCGAGGTCCCGGAAACCCAAAAAAGTGGTTTTTAACTAATGCCTGTGTGTTAGCACGATAGCTACGAAGCTACTAAACGGATTTGGATGAAACTTTTACATGAGGGTTTCTTTAGTGCTCCAGAAGATCTGAAAAGGTTTTGGTTGAGATCGGATTACGTTTAGTGCCATTTTGGCACAAGTTGTTTATTTTATGATTACTTAGAATTTGTAATTGAACCATTAAAAAGCAGTATAAATTCCAATTTCAACGATATATCACACTTGCACCCTTTCGATTTGGTTTCCGTTAAAAAAATTAAAAATAATTCGTTATATGCGCACATATGACAGCATCCAAAAAATATTATTGGTATTATTGTTAGGGGAAAACGTATTTTGCCATCTGTCAAAAATATTTGGGTTGGTAACCTTTGTGAATGTTGATTTATAGCTTATGGTACGTGACGTCACAGCTAACCTCAAAAATATATATTTCTTAAGATTTAAGAATATTACGTAGCTGTTATTAAAATTTCTGCCTGGTTCCCGTACTTTCTACTAAAATCTAGTACAGTGTAATGTTTATGAAGTCCTAAATACTTTGTCCTAATAAAATAGGACTCTTTTTGTGGGTTAGAAATCTAACCTGTAATTAGCAATCTATTTTTTTATTAATCAATCATTTTTAGGTCACATGGTTTTGACAATTTTGACATTTTGCTTGAGGGACAACAACACGCAGTTTGCGTGGTTTTATATATTTTTTCTGATTTTCTTGAGAAACTGTGTGTGTTTTCGTAATAATGTCATATAGTGAATATTATCCAACCCTTATGGGTGATGTAAAGTGTCGCTACGATGAGAAAATCAAAATAATAGACAATATTGACCCATACACCCTTGGAGTGGAGACTGGAGACCTTTCTGCAGATTTGTCTATTTTACCTTGTGTGTCCGTAATTAATATGGTAAATTACTTAGTGTCGACTCACAGCTTCTTCGCAGATCAGCAGTTAAAAGCATACAAATCTTTACAAGCATATAAATATTATGAGGCTGGATTTGTGCAAGAAGTTTGTGCAAGAAAGATAAACTCAAATGTATTCATTGTTATGGGCAAGGCAAGTTTACATTTAAATAACTAAGTGCTAGATTTCAGTGATATATTATTCGTATGTAGTATTCAATAGACTCTGCCAGAGAGTGATTTCTTTACCTTTCTTCTAAGCTTTTTTACATTCAAAATAAACCTTATCTCACAATCGCACCTTGTCGCAAAAAAAGATGGTGTTTTATTTTTATTTCACATTTAAAACTGAGATTACTTCTTTGTTTACATTGGAATAGAAAGTTTGGTTATCCCTCAGGTAATATGGTCGACTTATCGTGACGTCATCCTAAGATGGTCTATATAGAAAAATTATTTGCATGAGTTTTTTAACTATCTGCTCGGAGTCACTGTGGCTCCAAGCTAAAAATGCGTAGTCAAACATTAAAAATGAGAATAAACTTGAAAAACTTAAACATGTTATGTCCCTAAATATATTTCATAACCTAAAAATCAACATTCGTAAAGGTTACCAACCCAAATATTTTTGACAATGTCAAAACTTATTTTAGTTGTTTTTTTTTTAAGGTAATAATTGTTTATAGCCGTGTTCGGATATTACGTCTGATTGATGCGACACGTCACAATCGTTCATTGCAAATCGAGCTAACTGAGCTAAATCTTAAACGTTCGAATATTACAAAATAAAGGCCTCGGACGAAGCTCGACTTGCTCAACCTTTTTGATCGAACAGGAAGATTTTAATTTGATGCATGCGTAGTCTGCTTGAACAGTCCATAATGTTATTGACTTGTTGAAGTTAGAGTGTCATTTGGGCTAAATTCTGTGTTATTATTTTTTTTTCATTATCCAATATTTTACAAAATCTTCGAAACGTTATCTGTTAATACCCTTATAATATCCGGCAATTGATTAACATGCAACATAAACAAACATGAGAGGTTATGTTTTAACAGATTGCTTGTAGTCCGCTTCAGTTCGTTCGATATTTGTTGATGAAATAAATGGCTCCAAAGTCACGTGTAATTTATCTGTTTGCTTAGTGCTCTGATTTCCGATGTAATATCCAAATACAGCTGATAAGGATCCACCGTGTGGGGAGGTTCCAGCCGCTTCCAGTAGCTGCCGATTTTTTACTTCCAATACATGTAGGCTGTAGAATAGTGAATTAGTTTTCATTGACTAAACACACAACTGTAATTTTATATAAATAAAATAAAATAAACTTTTTTTTGCACCAAGATTATGACATCTTGGTGCAAAAAAAAGTTTATTTTATGTTCTATTACACATGCACGTAAATACTTATTTACCAAGATAGTAAATTTTAATAAAGTTTTAAGAAATCGTTGATACACTATCGAGGAGCCATATCGGAGAGACTGTCCATAATTTGAAGTTTTGCTAAAGGAACTTATTATTCAGAATAAGTTGATCTTCAACATATCAAAAATTCATCAAATTTGACAGGCCGCCTATTTACCTTCAAAACATGTGGTGTCCTTTTTAAATTTTACTTGAACCATTTAATATAAAATTACAATAAATTATTTTTAAAAATGTAACGTTCTGCTAATTACAGGCAAAAAAAATTAAACTTAAACAGAAAATTCTAGACGATCGTAGGCAATATCCGATTTAAAATTGATATTAATTAATAATCTAATGGCATTTTTTATCTCTAAACAATACTACTTAATCCTGGAGGGAGGCGGAACCTTCGCTTTGAAAGAGTTAGCACGAACACTAAAAGAGTTTAACCCTACATTCGAATACTGACGCTCGACGCGTGTTTCTTTAACCATGTGGCAGCATCTGGACATAAAAAACAGAGTTTTAATCATGGTTGGTGAAATGCGTGTCGAGTGATACTATTCCAGCGTAGTGTTCAAGTGTTTAGGTATTTGTGGAGACTACTGAGGATATTACTCAAAGAGTATAATCCCACAATTTCAAAATCAACATATTTTCTTCTAAAAATTGCAGTATGCAACTTTTTCATAAATTAAGTAGTAGTACTAAACGGATTTTTTAAGCATTTTAATATACAGAATGTGCCTCGCCGGATGCTGGCCCGGAGCCAACCAGACAAATATGGCGGCAGCGCCGTGGTAAATGTAGGGCTGGAGGGACAGGTCCGGTTTAGTTTAACAAGAACTTGAACAATAAAAGTTAAAACTCCTACCTGTCTATGGCAGGTTTAAAATTAACAACTGTTTAAGATAATCTAAAGAGAGGCTTAAGAATAATTAAAATTAACTTTAAAAGACTTGGCGATACACTAAAAATTTTGGTTGCTGGCATGGGAAAAAGAATTCAACCAAGAAACCCGTTCGAAGCAACTACCGCTCTGGTGGTCTTCCTTCCGCCAGGAAAATGAGGTAGAATGAAACACGTTACATAAATTATTTGAAATTTTGAGGGAATATTCGGTCTAAAAGGAATTTAGAAACAAAAAGAGGACAATAAGAACAAAAAGGATAAAAAACAAGAACAAATAGAACATACAAAGAGAATAGAAAAACTTAGATTATAAAGTTAAGAGAAAGTTCAGAAGTAGGGTAATAAGAGGTTGTGGTGCAGGAAAGTGTTTCTAAGTATTTCTAAGGAAGAGGTTGCCGGAAAAGGCAACGCCTGGTATGGTAGGGGGTGTCTTATATCGAAAAGTATTGCATTATGCTGTCTGATTCGTGTTATGTTGGAAGCTACACTTAATGCATCCTCGTATAAAATGATTTGTTTTAAAGTATTGAACAACCAAATCATTCAAACATTTTCAGGTTTATCCAGGTTGAAACAGCATTTCTCTATAAATGGTGGAATCAGCAACCAGACTCTGTGAAATCCGATGTAAGAAAGCTTATCAATGAGGGTAGATTGGAAATTGTGAATGGAGCTTGGTCCATGAATGATGAAGCATTAGTACATTATCAGTCCACAATAGATCAATACACCTTAGGTCTCAAATTCATAGAAGATAATATAGGTAAATGCGCGAGGCCTAGGGTAAGTTGGCAAATAGATCCATTTGGTCACAGCAGAGAACAAGCTTCTTTACTCACTCAATTTGGAATGGACGGAGTATTTTTCGCTAGAATGGATTATAGAGACAGGGAGAAGCGTAAAAGGAGTAAAACTATGGATTTACTTTGGACTGGAAGTGCTAACCTAGGTGATAAAATTATTTAAATATTCATTATCTACAACGAATAAATAAAACTTGTTGTTTTACGACTTTCACAAAACGTGTGTGTTGTTTTGTGAAAATCGTAAAACAACAAGTTTTATCCCTTCGTCGTTAATATGGATTTTTGTTAAGTAAAGGTCGAATAAATCAACTCATTATCTATTATTTAAAGCACTAATATACCGCATAATGTTTTCCTATAAAAACTTGTTGAAATAGCAAAGACGGCGCCAGACTGGCCAGGCCGGGGGGGGGCAGAAACATAACTTTTACTTAATAACATAATAACAAAGAAAGAAAACATGATGATTGGTGCCCCAGTCCGAAAATCCAGGGAGGGGGGGGGCACTTGGGGGAGTACAGTTCGTTTTGGGGGGTCATGTGCCCCTGCGGTCCCCCCCTTGGCGCCATCCCTGTGAAATAGTAATTTTATATTATAGTGGAGTCAATAGAGGCTGAAAATGTGCATTATTTCGGAATAATTACGAGAAGCTTTGATTTTCGTAAAACCTATATCACTTTTACTTAGCTTAAAATAAAAAGTTATAAACATATAATCGTGAGGAAATTGTTTATTAATTATTTAAACAAAAAGAAACCTTTTTTTTAACAAAATTGTAAATCAATTTAATTCAAACTGACATATAAGGGGGTTTTCGAGGTAGCTGAAACAGATTACGATGTCATAAAAAGGTAATTCAAAATGGCTGATCCAATATGGCCGACTTCCATCAAGCAATAAAATAATTTAAAAGATATCAATTAAAAACACAATTTAAATATTCACACAAAAACTTAAAAATATGCTGAGAAAATGTGATATTGTACATAGCATTATAAAAGTACTAAAACTATTTTTATAATGCTCTGCGGACACACACACAGCGCAGCGTGCGGGGCAGGTGATGCGATGCTTGCCGTGAAGATGATGTTTTAGTTTCAATCTCTTTCTGTTATTCAAGCATTATAATGTGACTCATGGCCCTGTACCAAGTGAATATTTTTAATATATTTTCGGTATTTTAAATAGGACAGAAAGTTTAAAAACAACCAACATTGAGTCGATTTTCCGAAAAAACTTGGTTTTTTCAATATTTCGTGAAAAGTATAGGTTTATATATATTCCAAAATTATTTCGTCATCAGATTTACTCATTTTGAGGCCCTACTATAAACGTATGCTGCATAGGTGGGCTAAATATTTTTTTTATAAAAGTTATTAATTTTTATTTTACCCATAATTACACGAATTTTAGAGCAAATAATTTTTTTATTTTCATAAAAAAGGGGGTTAATTCAATTTTTAAGTTAAATCCTCTTGAAGCATCTTAAGGAACACATTTCAAGCTTTAAAAATCGCACCTACAGATATTTAATAACTCGTTTTAAACCAGAGAAATAGGTGGTTTGGAAATGTACTTACATCTTTAAAAATAAATTTTTGAGATTTTTTTCACTCATCGAATCTTTCTATGCATTACTTCAAGAATAAAATGTGAAATACTCAAGTTTTTATCTTTAAATTTTTAGAAATGGTAGAGCTTTTACCTATTTCATCGTAAATCTCTTTATGTTTCAACTTCATATATGTACTATTCCTATATACATTCATTTTTATATTTGAAAATATAATAATTCAATAGCTACATATTTCTTCTTTCATTTGAGCTTTTGTGAGGTCAATTTCATTAATTGGTTCAAAAGTTACAACAAATTTAGTGTAGCGCGCCCGAGGCCGCGCGCGCTTCGCTTGCCGTACTTACGTGTCTCCGTGTGCCATTTTCGTGCGTTAAACAAAAAAATCTGAAGCCTACATTTTTGATCGTACAAAAAAAACTTCATATACATTTTTTATGTGAAATTTCCCGTACTTTCGAATGGCGCAATTACTTTTTAAAAGAAAAAAATATTTTAAGATATATTTGACAAAGACTGGTATTTTGCAACTAATTTGTTTAATAAAAAATTACGCTCAAGGACTATTGTTGATAACTTCTAGTATGTTATTCCTGACATATTCAGTGATTTATTCCCAAAAGTTACAGCTTTCCGGAATTTTTCCGAAGTGAAAATCTCTATTGACTCTGCTATTAGTACTGAAATGCGTAAAAGAGCAAATAAACAGCCATTTTGAAATGTAATTTTGATGGTCTATACCAACTATACCAACTAAGCATTTGATTATAATGACTGTAGACGATTTTTTTGCTATTGTGTAATTGTCTCTATCGACCCATCGACAGATTTATCGAGGTAATACTTTAACATGGGTCATGCTTTGTTTCGTGGAATATTTTCTACAAATAGGACCACTTGTGCTTTTAAATTTGATCTGTACATTTTTTCTCTAGCTTATTGCTTATTGTATTATATATGTAGTGATAAAATAAAACAAACATTACATGAACACAACGCATATAGTAGACAACTCCCAATTCCAAGGTCAAGACTCTCTGAAATATATAGGCTATGTATATACAAGTTGAGCACAGCTTTCAGTGTTTTATAATAACGTAATTACAAAATAGTTATCATTGCGACGGCGTCTTGGTTCTTGATTGCAGAAATGTATAACCCCTGATATGTGGTAAGGAACTTGCAGTGATTTAACGAGTTTCAGTGGTTCCTTTCGAATTGAAAAGAAGACGAACAATTTTTGCAGACAGTATTCTAAAAAAAATGGCTATTATTTTCAAATAAGTTCGGGAAGAAATAAAAAACACTTTTTTAGTTATATCAATATTTTGCTTTATTATTATTATTATTATTATTATTTACTATTACCAGAAGTTTGTCATATCCTTTTTATGAAGACGTGTTTTGAAATAGCCAATGATTTTGAAATTCATATCTGTTTTCAGTTTCCTAATACCTAATAGATTCAATAAAAATGCATTAGAGTGTTTTATTGTACACTGATCAAGGAGTTTCTCATTTTGCAATAAAGATCTAACCCACATTTTATCATATTTTAACACACATAATAAGTATTTAAGTCATACAATATATTGACAAACATTATTGACGCTGCAAACACAAACTTTTACACACCATTTTCTTAAATTTATATTTATGTAGGTTGGATACCTTTTGCATAACACGATTCAGTTAAGGTCACTAGCAAAATTTCTGACTAAATGCAGATACTTCTTAATGGGAAAGTGTCCTGTCAGAAGACCTGTTATGGTTCTCAACTGAGTCCTTTTCTTTGTGAGCAGTTCTTTAGTTTGTTTTGAGCATGGTCTATTGATAAGTGTATTCCCATGTCGATGTCCAGGAGAGTCCTTTGTTATGCCCAGCGCGGGTTCTGGGTTGTAGAATATATTAACTGCTTCTTGTGTGGCATGTTCATCAGGTTTTTCGTTGCCGCATATACTGGTATGCCCCTGCATCCAGACTTACTGTATTCCCCTCATCTCTGCCTCTTCGTGGCAGTCCCAAACCATTCTTGATGACATCCTGTTAGAGGCTAGTGCCATTAGTGCCGCCTGACTGTTTAATGCAATTAAGATCTGCTGGGTCACGTATCGTCGTTTAATATTCTGGCGTAGACATTCGAGTATAGCCAGAATTTCTGTTTGAAACACAGTGGAGTGCTGTCCAAGAGAGAGACTTATACTCGCTCTTGGCCTTTCACCATGTATTTCCGCTCCAGCTTCTGTGTCCATCCTGGATCCATCAGTATACCAATCCAGGCCTTTGCATAGTTATTAGGAGCTCCTATCATCCAGTCCTTCCTTTCTCCAATGGTGACAGTGAAGGACTTGTTTAATGTAATGGATGTGCAGTAGATTTCCCCGAGTGCTATGGATGCGCAGTGGGTTTCCTCGAGTACAATGGATGCGCAGTAGGTTTCCTCGAGTACTATGGATGTACAGTGAGTTTTCTCGAGTACAATGGATACGCAGTGGGTTCCTCGAGTGTACTTCCTGAGTACTATAGGAGTACTCAGTGAGTATGTAGTACTTCTTTATAGGCATAAGTTAGTATGTCAATGTTCTTGATTCCACGCGGACGAAGTCTTCCACGCGAACGAAGTCGCGGGCATTAGCTGGTAATTGTATAAGTTGTTTTCAGATTTACTCTGCACTCAAAAAATGTCAACGCCTTTGATCTTTACTGCGTCATCAAACACGCCGACATTTTTTGCTTGCAGAATAAATCCGTAGTCAACTTTACAATAATTACGTATTGCGTCAAATCTTTATTTAGTTCGTAACATAAATGCTCAAAACTATTGTTTTACTGTCAACATCTCGTAAAAATCTAATTCTGCTTTGTCTTTTTAGGAAACGACAGTAACATTTTTACCTCACAATTCTATGGGCATTACAGTGCCCCAAGTGGTTTTTGTTTCGATATAGTTTGCAATGATCCTGCAATTGTAACTGACAAAGAGAGTCCTGAATATAATTGGGAAAATAGAGTAAGTGAATATATGAAAACAGAAGGTAATATTGATTGATACACATTTTTCAGGTAAAAGATTTTGCGAATATCATCAAAGAACAGTATACGTCTTTTCCCACCAATAACTTATTAATTCCAATGGGAGATGATTTTAGATGGAAAGCTGCCCACAATGGATACATAAATACAGACAGATTAATAGAGTAAGTATGCGGTATAGTCCAGTCAACATATTATGTCTGGAAAAACGTTAAATATAGGTGAAAATTTTTCTCTTAGTACTGTAAGAATCTAAGTTTTTGACCTCGAAGGGGCGTTACTTTAGCTACCATCTTGTTATAAAAGGGAATAAAATCAGTTTCTTTAAAATAACCAGTTTCCTGTTGATTCTACGGAAAAAGTTATTATTTGTTATAATTTTGTAGGCGATAAAATTCTCGACAACTTTTGTCTAAATAAATTTTTTGTACGACTAATACTTTCAGTCATAGCGTCGTGAAAATTTAACAATTTCTTTTATTCGCCAGTTACATCTACAAATCGATCATGATACTGCTCTGGTCGCCAAGTCTGTCGCTAGTTTGACCCTCAACGTAATCTTCTGGTGCTCTCGAAATCGGCATTTTTATATACTCTTTGTTTATAAACATCGGACCAATTGAATGCTAGAAGACAAAAAAGGCGCATGAAAACAAAATTCGCTTCATTACCATGATAAAAAAGAATTCGAATGATTCAATTTTACGTAAGTACGTCAAGCTGCCGAAGACGTCGATGTTTTAATTATTCAAACAGCTATCCGACATGTCCTTTACGTATGAGTCCGTTGTCGTCGTGGGCTACCGAAAAATTATATAATGCTTGTTTTTATTGTAGATTAGGCTTACTGAGGATTCGACGTTAAATAAAATGCACCAATAACTCTACCTTAAGATGGTGTGGAAATAAGCTTAAAAAATTAGAGTAATAGTTTTAGTGTCTCCCTGGCTTCGTCTAGTAAGGCTCTACAGCATGAATATATGCTATAGTAATAATTTTGGATCAAATTAAAAAAGATTTATTTAAAATGGTAACATTTTCGTAAAAGTAGAAAATTAATAATGATTTGTTATTAATATCCATAGAGATGATATACACACATATATGTGAGTGAGTACGCTACAGGCTCCTCGATATGCAGTAGAGTATCCAAGTGTTGCTTGTCGCTTTCAATGGGAATGTAATAGTATGGCAGCCCGTTACTATCAAATTAGCGAGCTTCAGGGAAACTTATGAAATTGTTTCATACGACAAAAGTTCGAAAAACGATACGAGCGGTTGGCAAATGACTTTCCGTCTGTTGAAAAAAATGTCGTAATTTTTATACGATGATGATTTAAATGATGAACAAGACATGCATTAATCGAGAAATGCCATTTTTCATTGGCTTAAGTTCCAATAATATGAATCAAAGTCGTATCAAAATTATCAAAGCAGCGAGGCTAAAACATTTTTCTATTTATAGAGTGGGGTGTATAAAACGATAAAAAAATGTTAATTGCTCTTTTCCGTTGGCCGTAGCTGCACGAAATCGAAAGGAGTGGCATATACGGTCAGCGTGCTGGCGTGGCGGTTGATTTTTTTTTTTCATATTTTTTGCGTCTTAATGATATTTGGAATAGCCTGAAGTGGAGAACTGCCTCGCCGCGATGACTTCATCAGCCCCCAAAATTAAGCAACATACGAATGTAATCACTCGTAAATGAACTAGCAAAAAGTTCCGTTCAAATTTTCTTGTGGTCAATAGACATCGAAACTATATTAGCAGAACTGCCTCGCCGCGGTGACCAGAATTTTGACCGGTGGCTATTTGTCATTATTTCTGTCTTTATAACTGGGCGTATCAGTCAAAAGGGCAGTTCTCAATTTTTCCTCATCATATTTACTTCCCTCGACAAGAGGACAAAAGAAACTACATGGCTGCGAAGACCGAGACGATGGTTTTTCTTTACAGGTTCAAAGCTCGATTTGAATCCTTTAGGACAGGTAAAACGTTCCGTCACCCTAAACTTTTCTTCTCATCTCTCCCAGAACTTATGAGAAATGCTGGAATTATATTCACTAAAGTAATTCGAAAATCTTGGTGGCGGGCTGCCGTAATATAATGTGCTACGACACGTTTGTCCGTTGCAGATAATGAAGCATTTTCAACCCACTTTTCTGCAGCCACAGGCCGTGCCACATCCCGCCTTGTGTTTGCAAAAAATAAATTTCAATAAAGCGGGGGAGCTAGTACTTTTATATGGTTCACTGAAATAAGTTCATCCTTGGTACTCTGTCAGCCCCATTTCTCTGAAGATTCACTCACATTGTACCCATTCTATATTTGAAGGTAGGTCCGTAAGCAATGGTGTCCTGCTATTTCTGTTGTGAGAAGAAGTACAGCAAGATTTAATTTGTTTTTTGTTAAATATTTAGCGAAACGTTGACAACGAAGTCCAATGTTTCATTATCTGTGTCAGCTCCGAACAACGTGACCAAAAAGAGTTTTCCAACTGATGCAATCGTTTCAGGATCCATGTTTTGTTGCTTGAATAAGTCAACTGGTGTAATTAACTGTGGGTTTTTGTTAAGGCTGAGGATAAACTAGGTTTTTTCAATGTAGAAAATTTCCCGAAGAATAAAATTTCATGGCAACTATTTCTTTTCCATGTTTGAGGTAATAGATATTGTAGGTTCGAGAATTGCATCCTTTACAAAATTTATAACAAAAATTTCCGTAGAATCAATAGGAAACAACAAATTAATTTAACCCCCCGGCATGATAAGATAGCGGCTAAAGTAGCGTCCCCTCGGAGTCAAAAACGTGAATGGTTAATGGATGCCCTTCCCCGTAAAATAATGAAAAAAAGAGAATTCTCCTCTATTTAATGTTTTTTTCAGAATCTACTACAGGATCGACAAATAGTACAGTAACTAGAGGTTTCAACTTCGGAATAATGTAATGAAAACATGCTAGAGACAAATAAGAAAGCTACTAAATTGAGGATACATTTCGTTTTTTCTCTAATTTCGTTAGAGTTAATGGTTTCGCAGATCTGGAGGTAAATTAACATCGTTTTAAATTACAAAAGATTTTACTATTGCAACCAGTTCATTATATGCCTCTTTTAGACATATAATTTTTCTCCCTCGCCCCCCCCCCCCCCCGGAACACCCCCAATTTTTGGGGAATATCGCTTAAAAATCATTTCTTTGCCAATATCTCGGTTCTAAACGTTCCTACCAAAAAAAAGATTGTTATCAAATGTAAAGATAAGTAAATTCTCTATCGAAATGCTTGGAACATATTTTTACGTAGTATTAATATTCTTGAAGTTATAGGCGGGATAAGTCAAGCATCCTACCGCATCCGCGCTGTACATCTACAAAATGGTCCCTTGCTTCAATAAAACTGCGAGTGTCGATTTCGATATCCGATTTCATTATCGTCTGCATCGTATTTGTCAGATTCAGCCTCCTCGTGTTTATCGTGTTCCAAAAAAGCTGATACCTCATCTTCGGTTCATATATTTCCACACGATTGTCCTTGACATCCAGAACAAATTGCAAAACATAATCCAGCTTTTCTACAAGTGCGCATGCGGCTTTGCAGCCTTTTGTACACTTGCAGCTTCATGATTTTAATAGTTCTTGTGGAGCAGCTTCGTTTTTGGTAGTAATAAGAAACAAACCATTTTTTTTATCCAACTCCAATCTTGAGGACTTTTGGTATTTCCATACCACCGCTGAAAAGAGTGTTGGCATGTAGCAGACTTAGTAGGAGGTAACGAAGCAAGGTTACATGTACTTTTTGCCACTGACTTAATGAAGCATTTGTACCGGAATTCATTCAAAGAATGCTAATCGGGTTCTGCCCAATAAAGGGCTAAGATAACTTTTTAACCTGCTATATCTATAATATCAGGGTGAGAATTGAGGCCCTTAAAACATTCCACGTTTTTTTGTAATTCTGCAGATTTTTGTAATAATTTAACGAATTCTGCTTTGCATTGTGTAAATAATGGAGAAGTTGTCACATCCACTGAATGCGTGGAGGAATAATATGTTATCCGCAACTCCTTTTGAGTATTTAAAAGAGTTCGATGAATAAATTTGTCCGTCTGTTTTCTCCTTGCTTAATTTCATAAAATATACGTTAGAACAACGTGCGGATAATCCTGTCACAAGGAAAAATAAAAATGTTTCAATTTTTCAATGAAAATTCTTGGCCTGCGAAATCTGAAGATATCGATTACACTGTGTGATAGAAAAAGTGAATTTAAATAGAAAATGAAGAATGACTTTTCTTCGAAATGGAATGAGATTTCAAGTTATTAATTAATCAATATTTTAAAAATATAATTTTAAGGGGACCGTAGAAAACTTTAAATTAAAATGGCATTAAATTTTGAATCAAAGGGTTCTAAAGCCTGCTAATCAATAATACCTATTGCATTAGTTTTTCAATAAAAAATTGCCTAATATGATTTCTCGAAAAATCGACCCTTTTCTTTCTTAATAAAGATGCACGCCAATAACTGAAAAATATTACATTACATTTACGGCAGCCATATTGAATTCACCGTCTTAAATTCTTAATTTCTGAGATTAGATTCGGTATCAACTACTAAAATATGTAGCACCTAATGCAATTCGGATTAAATTTTATGTGGCCCTTCGCTAAATTATCTACTAAGAAAAATTGTATATATGTACATATAATTGTATGTAGATTATAAAACATAATTGCCTTTCACTAATAATCATATCGATATCCACGTGACAAACCCTATATTGTAAAATGTTGAATGAAATTATAGCAGGTAGAAAGCGTGGAAGTGTAGGAAAGTGTCGATATACAGCGCGGATGCGATACTAAGCTTGACTTCTCCCGCCCATAACTCCAAGAATATTAATGCTACGTAAAAATGTGTCTCAAGCATTTCGATAGAAAATTTACTTATCTTTAAATTTGATAACCATCTTTTTTTTTGGTAGGACCATTCAGAACCGAGATATTGGAAAAAAATTATTTTTAAGCCCCGGAACCCCCCAAAATTGGGGGTTTCCGGCGGGCGGGCGAGGGGGGAAAATTAATATGTCTAAAAGAGGCATATAATTAACTTTTTCCAACAGTAAAATCTTTTGTACGATTAAAAAACGGGATTTACGCATCCTGAACTCCCTGACGACTGGCCTAGGACACTTCGACAAAAGCACTAACAACCAAAATGATGGACCATTAATTACGCTTTCAAATGACTTTTTTGCTATTTATGTAGCATAAAAAACAAAGAAGCTATGACAGAAGCAATGTACTTTTTTAAATTTTTGTAATAAAAACATCGCCATTTTGTTAATGTAAATAGCCAGTAATTAAAAAAGATATTTCCATATACTGTTTTGCGTTAACATATAGTATGACCTACACGCTCAATTTTTCGTCAACTTACAGTACTTGCTTCCGAAACAAATTGCATTTTAAAGTTTTAGAAATCTTTAGGAAAAATGTAACATTTTTGTTTCATTGCGAATATCTCAATAAATATTAGTTTTAGAGAAAACATGGTAGACACCAAAAATGAAGCTTATGAACCGAAAATGAATTTATTTTTTTATAAATTTGTGTAGAGTTGATAGTTTCGGAGATATTTAATTTTATAGATGCATCCGACCGTTCTTAGAACGAAGTATTTAGTTTAAAATGTTAAATATCTTAGAAATTGTGACACTTACGTAAAAAATTAAAGATAATTAATCAATCTTTAAAATGATTTTCGTTTTGTTTCTATATCACAAAGAATAACGAAGTTATGGCAAATTCAATGTGAGTTTTCATATTTTTTTTTAACAAAAGGTCCCCATTTTGTTATTGTAATTACTCAGTAATTAATTGATTTTAAAAAAATGCTGTTTTTCGTTAATATACAGCATAGCCTAGATGCTCAATTTATTTTGTCCCTTTAAGTCACTTGTTTTAGAAAAAAAATTCCATCCGCTATGTTAGATCCGCCATTCTGGATTTTTTAATTTTGACTTCATATTCGTAATCAGCGATCCCCAACTTTCAACAATAAATTAGGAATACTTTACTAATTTAAGCGTGGCTTTCACCCCTTGAGGGTAAGAGCAAGTGTTCGGACCATATAGAAACTGAAGACGACACCCATTACTATAATAATAAAGAAAAATGATCATTACATATGAAATTATTCCGAAATTATACATATTTTTTAACTCTAGGTACTGTACTAAAACACTGCGGTAGTAATCTAAATAACTAATGTAACAAGTTAATATTGTATTCTATTATTTTGATAGAGGTTTCAAAAAATTTAATCCAAAAATTGATGATAAAGAAGTCAATTTAATATATTCCACGCCGTCATGTTACACTAAGGCAGTACATGATTATGTTGAAGCAAATGGAGTAAACTTAGATATAAAAACAGATGACTTCTTTCCATTCGCTGAATATCCTACTACAGTTTTGACGGGTTACTATTCTTCAAGACCATCATCTAAACGTTTGGAGAGATTTGCGAATAATTTACTTCAGGTAATTGTTTGATACATTATAATAAAATTAATAACACAGCCACACAAAAAAAAAAGTTTTCCGGCCTGCGGATCAGACCAGTGTATCCTTATGTATTTGAACCCGCTGAAACCGAATCCGTAGTCATAATTGTCAGATTGCTTCTTTTTTCACCCTAACCCCCCCCCCCCCAAAAAAAAAAGAAAAAGGTCTGGCCTGCGAACCATACCAGTTATCCTTATGTATTTCGACCCTCTGAAACCGAATCCGAAGTCAGAATTGTCAAATTCTAGTCCAGTGCAGTTACGAAATCGTACATGCAAAAATGGAACAAATTGCCCTAAAGCTAAAAGTTGCGAAATTTTGCAGTAATTTGGGTACCGTTTAATATATTAAAAGTCCCCAACTTTCCAGTTGCCGTAATAATAAAAATCAGTCATTTTTTCATATATTCGGCATTATCTTGGAAACCAAGAAAAATTTAAGAAAAAATGTAGAAACGATAATTAAAGAGAACAGAAAAATACAATTTTTTTGTGTTTACAAAAAAATGTGGTATCAATGGTTAAAAAGTTATGAAACTATAAATATTCAGTAAATAATAGAAAACAAAATTTATTTGAACATCAGATTTTTGCAATCAAAATACTTGACAGTTATTTATTTAAAAGCCACAAAACAATATTTGAACGTAAAAACAACACATTTTTTTACTGTCCGCCGTTCTAATAAGAAGTTTTGGTCTAGCGTATGGACGGACATGACCATAGAACAGGTACTTATGAGGTCATTAAAGACAGAAGGAGGATTGACACGAGGACGAGGATTGACTGAATGTACATTGGCAAAGTGCACCGTCAATGCCCGAATGTTCAAAAGTGTCTGATATTGTAGAAACTTTTACTGGAGCGAAAGTCACATACTCTGAGCAACGTTGAATTGCGAGAATCTAGAGAGCAACGAGATACAAATGACGTACAGAAACTTTTTGAATGACTGCAAATTAATTCGCCTTTAGGTCGAGATACACCAGAGCTGTTTTCATTATCGTCAGGAATAGTTGCTACAGAACAAATAAACTGTGCGTATTGTGAACAGTATCATTGGGCAAACTTTTAATGACATCAAACTTAAAAGGTCAAGCAAAGTACAAAATTTAGCATTTCTTAATAAAAGTGTAAAAGTGTACAACCAGATATCCCCGATTAATGCAAGTCAACTTTTTAATAGAATCATATGCACCTATAACTCTGAAAAAGATTTAAAGGAATGTTTCTGCTATGAATTGGCCCCATATCCTTTAGCTTTATTTGATAATGGACTGTTTCAATAAACAAGAAAATCTGCGTTGCTTGGATTATTGGACAAAAAATGTGCTTCATTAAATTCAACTCCTGTTGATACCGTTTTTGTAATTGACGGAGGATATTTACTCCATCAAATAATTTGGCAGTTTCCATCAACTTACAGTATCATCTACGGGCAGTATGTGAATTATATATTGCATAACTATGGTAAAAGAAGCATTGTTATTTTTGATGGATATGACGAAATTCTTTCCACCAAAATGCAAGAGCAAATAAGAGGGTACTGAAAACAAACTTCGGGTGACATATTATTTTCAGAAAACACTACGACCACTGAAAATAAGGATCAATTTTTTTCAAATAAAAATAATAAAAAAAAATTTATATATCAACTGACTCAACATCTTAAGACAGCCGGCATCTACGTCGTTCAAGCAGAAGGTGATGCAGATAGAACCATAATAGATACGGTCCTTGACGTTAGGAAATCAGAAAATTCAGTCACGTTAGTAGGTCAAGATACCGATCTAATGGTCTTATTATTGTTTAAAACAAAAACAGATAATGTTTACTTGTTACGACCTGGCAGTTTCGCAAAGCAAAATAGGATAACGGATATCAATCAACTAAAGGATAAGATAGGTTTCATGAAGAACTCAATTTTATTTGCTCATGCAGTTTCTGGATGCGACACTACGTCAGCTATGTATAAAAAAGGAAAACTGTCTACCTACAGAATTCTTGAAAAACGTCAAAACCTACGTACCAAAGTAGAAATATTTTTGGATCCCAATGCAGAAAGAGGTGCCATTATTGCTATTTTTTACTAGCTCTTTACGGTGCACAAAAATCAATGAAATCGTTAAATGACCTTCAATTCTCTAAGTTTCATAATATTACAGCGCGGCAAACTTTGAACAAAAATTTTGAATTAGCTACTTTACCACACAGGACGGATGGTGCAGCTCAACATAGCTTACGAGTTTACCATCAAATTCAAGAATGGCTGGGCAACAGTTTATCACCTATATCTTGGGGTTGGAAATAGCAAGGAGAAGTTCTTACACCTCTTACCGCAGAAAAAGCTATCGCTCCAGAATTTATTCTTAAGATGATATTTTGCAACTGCAAGACTGATTGTGGAAAGCTGTGTTCATGTAGAAAATCTGGTTTAAACTGCTCAAATTTGTGTGGACAGTGCCAAGGAAATTCATGCAGCAACGTTTTTCAAGTAACCGAAGATGACGAAAATCGAGTGGAAGACATTTAGTTTATTTAATTAACTTGTACAATTTCTATGTTCAACCTAGTTTTTTCTTTGAATGTAAGTACAATAAATACATAATTTGTTTATTATTTTAGTAACTACAGTTTACGTAAATGTTGGAATTTTAAGGGTGTTTTAGTTTTCTACCATTTTTAACTCTCACTGCACGCCACTGAATTAACCAAATTGTACTTTGTTATATATCAGTTTATAGGAAATGTAATGAGCTTTCATTTTGCTTTCTTTACTTTTTTCTCTAAAATAATTGCCAGTCGAGATATATCGCAAAAACTAAAAAAGGTATCTTTAATGGTGGTTTTAGGGATGTTCCGGCAACTGAAAGGGTGGGGACTTTTAGTATGTTAAAAAGGATGATATTTACTTTTAAAATCTGTAGCATTCAGCTTTAGGGCAATTTATTCCGTTCCCGACCTTAAATGCACTGGACTATTCGCTCGTTTTTCACTCCTAACCCCAAAAATCACCCACCACCCTCCAAAAAAAAAAAAGTGGTCTGGCCTGCGGACCAGATCAGTGTATCCTCATGTGTTTGAACCCGCTGAAGGCGAATCCGAAGTCAGAATTATCAGATTGGTTCGTTTTTCACCTCTAACCCCCCAAAAATCACCCACCCCAAAAATGGTCTCTCCGGAGGACCATACCAGTGGCAGTGTGTCCTTATGTATTTGGTAAGGACACACTGGTCTGTTCGACTTTTTTATTTTGGGAGTGTTTCTTGAGGTTAGGGATGAAAAACGAACGAATCTGACAATTTCGACTTCAGATTCGGTTTCAGCGGATCAAAATACTGATCTGGTCCACAGGCCAGACCACTTATTTTTGTGTCGGGGGTGTTTTTTGGGATTGGGGGTGAAAAACGAGCGAATATGACAATTCTGACTTCGGATTTGGTTTCAGAGGGTCCAAATACAAAAGGATACACTGGTATGGTCCGCAGGTCAGACAGACCACTTTTGGGGGGAGTGTTTTTTTGAGGTTGGGGTCAAAAACGAGCCAATAGGAAAATTCTTACTTCGGACTCGGTTTCATCGGATCCAAATACATAAGGATGCACTGATATGGTCCGCAGGCCAGACTACTTTTTTTTTGTTTTGGGGGGTGTTCTTTGGGGTTAGATGGTTAGGAGTGACAAACAAGCGAATCTGATAATTCTGACTTCGGATTCGGTTTCAGAGGTCAAAATATATAAAGATACACTGGTATGGTACGCAGGCCAGACCACTTTTGGGTGGTGTTTTTTGGGGGTTAGAGGTGAAAAAAAAGCAATCTGACAATTCTGACTTCGGATTCGGTTTCAGCGGGTCCAAATACATAAGGATACATTGGCCTGGTCCGCAGGCCAGACCACTTTTTTGTGTGGCTGTGTAATTATTGTTTATATTGGTTGTAGAATTTTATTAATTTTTCTGTTTCTTGTTGGGATCTGTGTATACTAGAGACACAGCTTTAAGAATATATTTTGTATTTTTGTTCTTATTCAATATTTGTCAAAAAATTCCCTCTAATTGCTCCTTTGACGTACAAATTACAGTCGTAGAGATTATATTCGAGTAAAATACCGGATAAATGTATTATTTTGTAAGTTTCATGGATACTGTTTTAGAAAACAAATACATGTGGCAGAGGAACCAAGCAAGAAACTCAAGAAAATTAACAATGAATAATAGCATAATTCTTGTGCCCTGTCAGAATTTTCTAGGTAATTTACTTTCCGTGCGATGTATTTTATAAGCTTAAAGTTTGAACATAATCGATTTTCGGTATGTTGACTTCGACAGTGATGTAACTTAAAAACAAGAAGCAAAATATTTCGGTTACATTTCGGAATACATCTATTAATTTTCTTAAAATTTTATAGAATCGTTCATTTAGTGAGGTAGTTTTCACAAACACTAAAGCTCTTAACCACTATACTCGACGCGAGTTTCGTTAACCATGTTGGCATCATCTGTAGATGAGTCATTTTATTTTATTCACGTCCAGATGATGCGAACATAGTTGGCAAGATTTACAAGCAATATATTTTCTATGATGTAATATGTGACAAACTTATATTTATTAGTAGAACTAGAAAGATAGTGCATTGAATTAAAATGTGGTTTAAAGTTTAAGAAACTTTGCTTTATGAAACAATGTTTTATGCGATTGTTAGTTTCTCCACACTAGAGCTGGCAACAGAACGTAATGGGCCGGGAGCGCGTGTATAAAACGACTGACTATCCGGTGAACTTTGACAATATGAAAAATGGATTGTTCTTATATAAGTTAGCAATGAATGGACCGTCAGCTGGTTGGCTAGCGGTGAGGGTGGATGTCAAAGGATTGAAAACACGTAAAAAAATTGAGAAAAAATAACTATCCGGCGAATGCTGAAACTTATATGAGGGCAAGATTATGTTATATAATGAAAGCAGAACATAGTCGGCTGGGCGGGGGGCGGTGGATTTAGCGTCAGCTGATCGATCAAACAGGTCCAAAAACATGAAAAATTTAAATTATTAGACGAACTTTAAAATTTTGGTATAAGATAATATTTATACTGAGATTCACAAAAAACATAGTCAGCTGCAAGCATGTGGATGGAAAAGTCGTCAGCTGGTACAGAACAGTGCTGAGTGTTGATCGCCTACGAGGCAGCGCGCATCACCTTTCTTGCATCAGCTGACGACTTTTCCACCCACATACTTGCAGCTGACTGTGTTTATCGTTAATCTTAATATAAATATTATCAAATTCGCGTAGGTACGCGAATTTCAAAGTTCGCCATAAAAATTTAATTAGTAATATCGAGTAATATCGATATTGATAACTTAATGTTAGAAAACGTGCGTGCGGCATTTCCGAGTTTCTTTTTTTAATTTGATTAAATATTCAATTTATTTTTAATATACATTATTTAGAATACAAATTAATGCATTCGTACATTTCAAAATTATACAGAATGATCTGCTCAGAAAATGTATTTAGTTTAGTGAAAATAAAAATAAATTTATTCGGCTTCCGATAACAGATCTTCCTCATTCTCATTTTCATCCAACTCATCACTCTCTTGATGCTCAGTGGGTGAAAGATCATTTTTCTCTTTGTCACTCGCATCTAAAAGAAATAATTATTTATAAAAAATTGATTAAGATTATGAAAAGCACAAATGATATATAATACCTGCAATATTTTCGGCATCTCGGATAATCATTTCCACTTATGGAGGTAACTGATCTCCATCAAACCACTTGCAAGTTAAATTTGTTTTCCTCAAGCTGTCACCCATAACCAAGGGATCTAATGTAGATGGCACTTGTTTGTGTGCGTTGTTCCAAATCGTATACATATATACACAGTTCTTAAAACCTGCTGTACAATAGGGTGGTCCTTAAATTAGGGTAAGAAATTTTTCCTTAATTTTCTTTGGGACACCCTGCCATTTTGATCTACTCTATTAAAAAGAATTGCTGTAATTTTTTGCGATTTTTTAACTCAGTTTTAGGGGTCGCCCCGTAAAGTTTCAAAATTAAAAAAAAAACTAGTTAGGCATTAATAATTAAATTCAGTTCAAGAGAAATTATGTTCATTAAACATGTGATTAATATGTACAACTGTACAGCAATTACAATGTAAATAAAATAATATAAATGAAAAAGTTGTTAATAAAATACAGTTGAGTTGAGGTGAAAGTGGGGGACAGTGTACTGTCCTATTTTATTAATTCAATTGATGATTAATGTCATTTTGATGTTCATTTGATTTACTTTGAAAAAAATTTTGCAAAAGCTCTCGATTATCTTGAGAATTCAAGACACGGTAGCGACCCCTAAAACATTATTTAAAAATCTGAAATTTTTATTGAAGTCTTTTTTTATATCATAGAACAAAATAAGAAGGTGCCCCGGGTAAATTTTAAAAGTTAGTTTTTGAGGACCGCCCTACGTGTACAAGTTCCAATTTCGACGGTGGCGAGAGAGATGCATCAAAATTTTTGTCTGGTAACTGGAATTCGTTATCATTTTCGCTAAATTGAAGGTAGCTACACGAGCATCTTTGACGTATTTTATAGCTTTAAACCCATCGTGCAAACAAACTTCTCTATTACGTTAACATTATTTAGGTTCTCCTCTGGTAGATTATTCAAACTTTCAATTGCTTCAATAACTTCTTTTAGAAGCTCTAATCAAGTTTCTTTCAATGTATTGGGCAAGTGATGAAATGGCTCCGTTCTTAGGTAATAAAACCCTATACCTGTTATAGTTATTGAGTTGGAAACGACGATATCCGATCTAGTGTCACTCAAGAAACCATGGAAAGCTTATCTTGTTTTAGTCACGAGGAGGCGGACACTAAAATGATTTTTCACGTATAAATGATAACACCAGTGTGGTCATAAGTTCAGATACTTTCTATCATCATGCTGGGAAACATGAAAAATGTACATAATAATGTGAAAATTTGGATAAAAATGGGCGTAGGAAATATAGAACGATTTTTATATCTAAAGGATTTGTATTCAGCACTTGGCGACGACTTGTGTAACGCGTTGCCCGCTTTCCACGGTTTAACGGGATGTGACTATAATCCCGCATTTTTCAAGAAAGGAAAAAAAAGCCTTTCACTATATTAAGAAAAGATCAAGAGTTTACTGAAGCGTTTAAAAGTTTCAAGAATTTACCGGAGGAGAACCTAAATAATGTCGTTAACATAATAGAGAAGTTTGTTTGCACGATGTATGGGCTTAAAGCTATAAAAAACGTTAATGATGCTCGAAGGTATATAAATTTAGCGAAAATGATAGCGAATTCCGGTTACCAGACAAAAATTTTGATGCATCTCCACGGCCGACTCTAGACTAGAGTCGGCCGTGGCATCGGCCACCGGAACTTGTTGAGCACGTTTTAAGAACTATGTTTACGATTTGGAACAACGCACACAAACAAGTGCCATCTACATTAGATCCCTTGGTTATGGGTGACAGCTTGAGGAAAACAAATTGAACTTGCAAGTGGTTTGATGGAGATCAATTACCTCCATAAGTGGAAATGATTATCCGAGATGCCGAAAATAATATATCATTTGTGCTTTTCACTTTTCATAATCTTAATCAATTTTTTATAAATAATTATTTTTTTTAGATGCGAGTGACAAATAGAAAAATGATCTTTCACCCACTGAGCATCAAGAGAGTTATGAGTTGGATGAAAATGAGAATGAGGAAGATCTGTTATCGGAAGCCGAATAAATTTATTTTTATTTTCACTAAACTAAACAAATTTTCTGAGCAGATCATTCTGTATAATTTTGAAATGTACGAATGTATTAATTTGTATTCTCATAAAATAATGTGTATTAATAATAAATTGAATATTTAATCAAATTAAAAAAAGAAACTCGGAAATGTCGCACGCACGTTTTCTAACATTAAGTTATCAATATCGATATTACGAATTAAATCTTTATGGCGAACTTTGAAATTCGGGTACCTAAATGATAATATTCATACTAAGATTAACGATAAACACAGTCAGCTGCAAGTATGTGGGTGGAAAAGTCGTCAGCTGATGCAAGAAACGTGATGCGCGCTGCCTCGCAGGCGATCAACACTCAGCAATGTTACTGTACCAGCTGACGACTTTTCCACCCACATACTTGTAGCTCACTATGTATTTTGTGAATCTCAGTATAAATATTATCTTATACCCCAATTTTAAAGTTCACCGAATAATTTAAATTTTTCATGTTTTTTGACCTGTTTGATCGATCAGCTGACGCTAAATCCACCGCCCCCTGCCCAGCTGACTATGCTCTACTTTCATTATATAACATAATCTTCCCCTCATATAAGTTTCAGCATTCGCCGGATAGTTTTTTTTTCTCAAATTTTTTTACGTGTTTTCAACCCTTTGACAGCCACCCCCACCGCTACCCAACCAGCTGACGGTCCATTCATTACTAACTTATATAAGAACAATCCATTTTTCATATTGTCAAAGTTCGCCGGATAGTCAGGGGGGCGGGCCTATAAGCTGTAATACTGATAGTTGCGGAGGTTTAGGCTGGCTCCACATACTGGGGCGAACGTTGGGACCAACGACGTCCGTTCATTGTGTGGATCGACAAAAGAGCATCGGTGCCAGCGTTCGCGCCAATGTTGAGGTTATTCGTCGCATGTCGTTTTTTCGACAATACATCAAAGAGATTGGCCCCAATGTCGTGTTACCATCCACACATTGGACGTGCGCTCATTCAGTCTTTTGAATGCGCAGCATGCCCGTGTTTCTTTTTAAAACAATGTCGTCTCAGGTGGAATGGTCCAACGAAAAATTGAAATTTTAGAATTTTATCAAGAGAAGCCAAACCATTATGGAACCCAGTGGTCACAGACATGTTTACTTGTTCATGTTGGCGTAAGCTATTTTGATGTCATTTTCTATTTTGGTTCTCAAATTATTATAATCAATTTTATACTGTTCTAATTTTTTTTTTTATATAACTTTCGATTTCTTTCTTTGGCCTTCTTATTTTTCGCATAACCGATTCTTAGATGACTCCATTTCTTTTTAATTTTTGACCGGTATTTGAATCATATGTTGCATAATAGTTAGGCAAAATATGCGTGAGATTTTTATTAAGAAATGCACACGTACTCCATTTCTTGGTGACTATTATTTTTAATATATATGTTCCATTTGTAAAGACTTTAAGGTATTTATTACACAGGCACACACAAAAAAAAGACGAGTGCTAGAAGGCAGACCTATGTATTCCCATGCATTTCGACCCGCTGAACATGAATCCGATGTCCGTTTTGCCCGATTGGCTTTTTCATTTTTGTTAACCTCAAAAAACACCATAAAAATGCTAGAAAAATCCCAAACAAGTAAAAAAAAAGCTTAAATGAGCTGATCACTATATCTATACGTAATTTGTTGCGCTAAAACTGAATATGAGGTTAGAATTAGCCGATCAGTTAGGAATTTTGACATAATCTCAAAAAGCACCTAAAGAATGCCCGAAAAATCCCAAACAAATAAATAAAAAACTTACATGAACTGATCACTATATCTATACGTAATTTGGGGCACTGAAACCGAATCGGTCAGAATTTATGCGCGACGATCGAATATCTTGGAAAATCCATATTTAGGACGAAAACGTACCCAGAAATTACTGAATCAGCCCGAAATTGACTTTACTCTACATAATATCTGAACATATTTCCGACGTATTTTCACGAGCTGAACACAATACCGTAGTCAGAATCGAAGCGCAATCTGCAAACTTCATAGAGAAATATCATTCCAGCGTATATTCTCATCAACCCTATTAAGCGGAAATGAGTAACTTTTAAATTTTCAAGTATCTAAAGGAAAATATTACTGAACAGTGACATTTTTAGGACAAAATTTTCGGCCAAAGTTTGCTCTGTTGAGAGAGGAGTATCGTTTGGACTTAACATTTACCTACACCCTCCTTTGATGATTTTTGACTTTTTTTCTTAGAGACGTTTAGAATTGTATAGTTTTCTTTATTCTGTTTGACTGTCATATGCCATTCAATTTACTACAAACAAAACACAAGGAATTCGCATTATTTACACAGTTGTGCAAATTTCTTGTAGCCCTATACTCATAGGAAGTCAAGTTTCCCACTTCACTAGAGCTGCGGTTGCATAATGACGACGCCTGCGGTCCCGCTTTCTCAACCTGACCGGCTGCCGATACTGGGGTTTCCCTCCCCTGCATCGTAAATTCTTTCTCTACTTTTGCCATGACGGCATTTTTTTACCTAGGAACTTAGCCGAAATAAATCGTTGCCCGCCGCCACCACAGTCGCAAAAATAGAAAAAGAAACAAATGGCATATGATGACAAACAGAATAAAGAAAACTGTACAATTCTAAACAGCTCTAAGAAGAAAAAGTAAAAAATCATCAAGAGAGGGTGTAGGTAAATGTTAATCCAACGATATTCCTCTCTGAACAGAGCAAACTTTGTCCGAAAATTTTTTCCTAAAAATGTCACTGTTCAGTAATATTTTCCTTTAGATACTTAAAAATTTAAAAGTTACCCATCTCCGCTTACTAGGGTTGATGAGAATATATGCTGAAATGATATTTCTCTATGAAGTTTGCAGATTGCACTTTAATTCTGACTACGGTATTGTGTTCACCTCGTGAGAATACGTCGGAAATTATATGTTCAGATATTATGTAGAGCAAAGTCAATTTTGGGCTATGATTCAGTCATTTTTGGGTACATTTTCATCCTAAATATGGATTTTACAAGATATTTGATCTTCTCGCATAAATTTTGACCTTGGATTCAGTTTCAGTACCCCAAATTATGTAGATTTTTGGGGCATTTTTAAGATGTTTTTTGAGGTTACAAAAATGCAAGAGCCAATCGGGCAAAACGGGCATCAGATTCGTGTTCAGCAGGTCAAAATGCATGGTAGTACATAGGTCCGCCTTCTAGCACTCGACTTTTTTTTTGTGTGCCGGTGTTATTAATTAAAACAACTTTGAGAATGTTTCCATATTTATTAAGCTATCTTTAATAAGCATAGCCTAAATTACTGCTCTTTACAAATTATTTGCATTGCCCAAAACATATAAAAACAGAGCTTTTTAATATTAAATTCTTTCTACTAGTATTATACTGTACGTACTATAAAAAATATGCAAGAATGTAACGTGCAAAATTATTTTCTGATACAATTTTTTTGGGAATTGCATTTTCGTTCCTAATACATTTCACTGTTTAGTCTTACTAATTTTAGGTTGCAAGACAAATAACAACACTTGGTGGGAAACCATATGGCACTAACAATCTTTTGAGTCAAGCAATGGGTGTCATGCAACATCATGACGCCATAACTGGTACGGAAAGGGCGCACGTGGAAAAAGATTACCATAGATCTCTTGTGAAAGGAATGCAGGTGGCGATTTCAGAGATAAATAGTTCTTTCTTGTAAGTAAAACTATTTTTCTTAAATTGAGCCGTTTCATATTTTTACATGTTTTGTGATAGATTAGATATTAGTAGTCCATTTGGCAAAGGTTTTAATCTCGATAAAAGAGGAGAACTGCTGAAATTCGGCGCACAAAGTATGTGAAATTTGGTACACCTATGTATTATAACAAGAACTATGACTAGATTATATTTTATGCTTATTCTGTCGAAAGGTTGTGGAGTAAATGAGGGGAAATTGGTAGAACAAACAAGATTCCATAAAATTGGGATTTTTGTATGTACGAGAAGCATAGATCTCAAAATTATTTTGGCATCTGCTACCCCCACTATCAACCCCATTATCCCCCACTCCATTATTAAAGGGGGCACAAATATAAAATTGTGATTTAGTGGGTATATGAGAACAAATAAATATAGCGGTGCTATAGCTGTGACATAGTTTTTAATTTCACAATAAACAATTTTTTAAATTCACTTTTATGCGGCCACGTTAAAAATGCATGTTTTTTGTATTTTTTTAATAGTCCACCCGTCAGGTTATATAGAAAGGCTTTACCAGGAATTAAGTCGGGAAGTTTTGAAATTTGGCAGGGTTGTAGATTTAGGTATCTACAGTTAAAATTCACATTTTGCACAAAGCAATATCTGCCGCCGGCATAGCCATATTGCTAAGACGGCCGCCAAAAACAGTTTTGTTGAAATATCTCCTTTACCTTGGGTTTTAGAGTTAAAAGACTTATTACAAAAATGAAAGAGGAGAAAGAGAACTTTCCTACAAATTAAGCTATATATATATATGTTCTTTGTAAAATCAATGGTTTAGACACAACAGTCGATTAAAGGTAAACATATTCATTTTATTTTCCCTAACGATATGCTTAAATTTATTAGTTTCAGATGGACATTCAATTTGGATTATTATTTGCAAACCTTTTCAACTGAAATTCTACCTACTTCTTACCTGCGCCGCGTCTACCTGTGATTAAAGCAAACCTCCGCCGGCCGGGCATCGTCGTTTTTATAACTTGAATAGTCTCTGCTTTTATGGCTTTTCAGTATTGCTTTGACCATAGAGCAAGTATAACAACGTTTCCTATCTGTTATTTTTGTTATCACTACTCTGGGACATATTATTTTGCAGACTGTGTAATTTACAGAAGAACAACGCCTGGCCATGGAAAACATACTTTGTAATTTGAACAGATCTACGAACTTCTCAACCGATCACCAAGGTTTGTTTAAAACGATTACTAAAAAATTTGAAGAAGGACTAACAAAACTGCAAAGTAATGGACCTACCGCTAAACTGTGGGTGTAATATTTTCGCATGGTAACTTTGGTGAAGTAGTTTATAGAAGCAGAAAGAATGGGTAATTGGCAACTTCACCTAGAAACTGCCCAGAAAATGCTGCCTTATTTCCACGCAATCTGCCATCATAATTATGCAAAGTCGTGTCATTTATATTTGCAAGATATGATATCCTTAAAGGACAAAATGCCTCCTGATGAGTACAATAAATTTACAACAGACGGCTTTTTCACAATTAGGCGCACCAATAAGTTTTGGTCTGTTGCTCCGATATTACCAATGAACAATGGCTAATGAGGACGATGAAAGCTATTGGAGGGCTTATTCATGGACGAGGAATCACGGATAGCGTGCTAATAATGTGGACATTAGGAATGGTGTATTTACACAACGTATGCGATGAGATTGAAAGATTTTGCAACGTTTCTTTTGCATCTGCAGAACAACACGTGGATATGAGAAGATCACGTATTATTCAAGACAATGATGCAAAAAGGTGGCGCAAAAGCTGTTGGCTTGGCTTACGCAACACCCTCCTTTTCCAGACGTAAACGAAATAATGTCTATTTCCTCAGGAGTTATTGGAGATGAAAAAAGTGCCTTTAGACGGAATTAAATGAACATTTTCAACTTCACTCGACTGCTGTACCTAAACCGTTGATTTTAAAGAAAACATACATATGACATGTTTTATAGGAAATTTCCTACTATTTTATTTTGACTGTAGAGGGTACGGTAACAGAGATATTTGATAAAAACCGTTTTTGGATGCCATCTTGCCAATTTGGCGGCTCGAGCGGCAGTGCTTACTTTGTGCAAAATGTGAATCTTAGCACTATCTTTAGAATTATGACAAATATCAAAACTTCTCGAGTTAATTCCACCTAAGACTACGTGACGGATGGACTCTAAATAGAATTTTCTAACTGTATAATTTTAGGACTGTACCTAACTCATACATTTTGTTCATGAATCCTCATACTTTTAACTTTTAACAATCAATTTTGAACTGATTCTTTCAAAAAAAATATAATGGGTTTAAAGGCATGTAAAATTCTGTATGAAAATGCAGCATGACTAACATAGTATATCCTGCCTGTCGAGATATTGCCTGAACTAATTGCTATATAGGAGGAACAGGACAGAGATAATTGCAAGAATCTGCAGCAAAACACACATTTTTGCTATTCTGATGGCTGTAAATCCTAAAATATTAATAACAGAGTCCCGGCGCCTCCACCAAATGTTACGACCACAGTCACGGTAGGGGGGCACTTGGCCTACGAGAGGTTTCCTAGTTGAAAATCATTAAACACATTTAAAGAGTTAGCAATATTTATTAATTAAATAATAAGTGGTGGCGGTCGGACAATGGAGAAAGAAGTCAAAAATAAACAACACATACATTAAACAATAGGTAAAGAAACTGGTAACGATATTTTTGTGGAAAACATGAATTAATGATTATAAAAATTATACAACATGATCTACCATGACATGCGGAAAATTTAACAGTAGGTTGTCCCCACCGAAAGGAGTTAAAAAAATGAAAAATTGAAAGAAAATTACCAAAAAAATTACCTTATTTTTTGTAGAAATAAGCCGCCAATGACTTTAACTAATCTAACGCAATGCGGTACAACCATATCACTTTATCAGACACTACTGACAGCAAAGCTGGATAAGATAGAAGTGACTTTTTGGTTTTAATCAAATCACACTACAAAAATAGCGAAATAAATCGAAGCAAATCGAAGACATTGACCATATAGTTAAACCGGTCAATGACTCTTTAGGGGTCTACACACGATGCAGCGGCAGAGAGCCAGCCTTGTCGGCATGCTTTGAACTCATTCGTAAAAGTGAACTGGTCCGCTGGAATTCCAATTATCTTCAAAGCGTACCGACAATGTTGGCTCCCTGCCGCTGGATCGTGTCCCTTTTTTTGATCTCGCTGGCCGGCTTCACTTTTTATGCCAATTAAGGAAATGTAAACAACTCGAATACGTTCTTTCACAAGTAAGTTCGTCGACCTATTCAGGAGTAGGTCAGGACTTACTCAACATCAGTAGTGTATCTCTCAATTACTAATAATTTAAAATACTAAATTACCTCAGAATCCTCTAAAATTTTGCAGGGGCTTTCCCACATTGAAGACTAGTACATTATTTTATTTTCCGAATTTCTTGGTAGATCACGCTGTATTAATAAAAAAATTGTTGTAGGAATTATTTACGGGTGCTCCTCGATTTTTTGCTCTACAAACTGTTTTATAGGTACTTTGAAAATATTGTGTATTGAATTTCAGCTGTTCAGGTTCGAATTTGTTTTTGGTAACAGGGCTATAAAAGTTTTTAGTCAATTTTATTCTATATCTTCACAGAAAATGAATCCACAATGTTGAAGGTACTCAACACATTCGGCAACTATCTCTTTTGTAACTAAACTTATTAAGCCAGGCACTAGTTATTTTTAACCTTCAAAATGACACGGCTTGGTTTGGATTTAGAAAAAATACATTAAAAATGTAGAATTCTTCGAAACTAGGAACTACAAATAATTTTACAAATTGGGTACCAAGATATGGTACTGGTGCAATAATTTAGTTTTCTGTTCATCTGTTCATTCTGTTCTATGCAACTTTTTCCTCAAACCAATTAATATTCTCTGCGAAATAGCCGCATGAACTCGTCTTTGCTAGTTTGTATCGGTATTGTTATATCCCTAAAAAATACCAGCTCACTTGATATTTACGACATTAAGGCTGGTAAGTTAAAAGACACAATCAGCATTATTGCTGTACTTACCTTTAGTTAAATACTTATTTCGATAAAGTATTTTTCCTGACCTATTAAAATAAGGTCATACCAATTTTTGAAAAAGGATGCATATCTCTCCTTGATAGCCATCATCCAATATCCATTATACCAATTTATGAGAAAACCATGGAAATTCTGGTCAAATATATAGAAATTAACAACATTCTAAATTTTCGTCAATTTGGCTTTAAAAAATTACTACACTGTAAATTTCATGTATCAACAACTGTATAATCGGGCACTCGATCATAATTTTTACTCTGCCTGTATACTGTTTGATCTGAGTAAATTTTTTTATTGCGTTTTTCATGAAATATTTATTAATCCAGAAACTTGAATTTCGAGGATTATCTTTACCTTTATTTGAATCATATATTGATAAGAGAAGACAGTGTGTTTAATTCAATAATAAAATCTGTGATATTAAAATTCTTAAACATGCAGTTTCTCCGTATTAGGCTGCAAAAGGTGATAGATGATTTCATTCTTATTGGTCGGGTTTCGAAGTTAAAATCTTCATCGACTCGACTAATATAGACTGACTAATTGTTATATACGAAACTGAAATAACTTCTCAAAATGCAGCCTCCACGATATATGATACAGTCATATAGCTTTTCGTATTTTTTTCTATGATCTATATGTGCCTTGTCCCTAGACGAATTTGTTATTCTTGAACTCCTTAAATCATTTCTTGTTTTAGATCTATTCTTGGTCTCGCAAATGACTTAAATCTGAAATCATGCCTCTTAGCAAATGTGAGCGTGTGTAGCGAATCAGACAAAGATGAATTTACTGTACTGATTTATAATCCACTGGCTAGAAATACTTCGCATTACATTCAAATACCTGTAAATGATGGTACATGGAAAATCACAGGCCCGTTAGGTAAAGAAATTATTAATGGTTACGTACCAAAATAAATATATGATTTTATTTATTAGGTGAGGAAGTGGAGACCCATTTGACAGAACCAATTAGAAATTTTGACTATATTACTAAGGACATTGACCAGAAAGTTTTGGGGAAAGTATTATTTTTTAGAGCAGAAAACTTGCCAGCACTTGGTTACAAGGTATACAAATTCCAAAAAACTAGTTCAAAAAGCAATTCTGCACGGGTAGAAGTGACAAAAGTTGATCAAATGGGATTTGAGGTAAGAATATTATCAATATAAAAGTAACTTGAACTGTTGAAATTAGTTTGATGAAAAAAATTTGAATAGTCTTATCGCTGATGTGGGTATGGGGGGAAGCTACAAATTATTATCGAAATTGTAAACCAAAAGAAGTCGTTTTATCATATTTTGACAAAGTCCACCGAGGAAACTAATATAAAAAGATAAAAGGTATAATATGGATTGCTTTTGATTTCAGTAAAAACTCCAATATTCACTTGCACTTGTTAAATTTTATGTGCACCTAATGCTACTCCAGACATTTGGAGGAGCTTTGCATTTGAGACTCTATCCCTAAGGGTAACACCCAACTTTGACCTTTCCATAACTCTTTGTGTAACACGTATTTTGTTAACAGTCTTATCTGTTATTGTGAGAGTTTCTGCTCCACAAATAAGCACAGGAAGTACACATTGATTAAAGATTTTCTTCTTTAAACAAGGTGGAATGTTAGATTATTGTTAAGCTTCCCACATGCTGGCCAACCAATTCCCCCATTTCAATGATTTGCTTGTCTCTTTCTATGGAATCTCGTGGGGTAGATATTTATATGAGCTTACTTGTTCTATGTGGTTATCACCCAGGGATATTTGTTCGCTTATTACCAAATTTGTGATCTATTGTGTTTCGCTGGTATTAATCTTTAGACCCACTGCTTTAGAAGCACTGTCTAGTATCTTTAATATTTCTTTTGCTTCGTCAATACGGTCAGTTATTATGAGGTAGGTGGTTTAATGTCTCGCCCTTTATGTTTACGTCCATGTCTTTCAAATCGATTTTTTGAACATATATTCTAAAAGCGTCGTAAAAAGTTTTGGGGATACTATATTATAATAATAACATTTTTGACAGTTGTAGAATGCAAGCTTTCACGACCCTTGTCGAATGAAATAATTTCTTTCGGGTCTTACCGTGGTCGTCGAACTTGACTTGATGTTTCGATAAATCAAACTTCTTCAGAAGGATTCTAAAGACTGATGTTGTCTTCTTGCCCTCGTTATGTACGCTGCTTCGCTTCACTGCTTATTCGTCATTCTTGATTTTTTGTGACATCCTAAAATATTGGTACCTGACAAAACCAGTATCCATAGTAGTAGTCAGTTGATGACCAATTATCCAATTTCTCACCCTCTTTTTCATAAATGCTAGTGATTCTCTAATAAATAATTCGTCTCTAATATTTTGACGTTCTCGTAGTCAGTTTTGTGATTCTAATTATGATGAGCATGCTCTGCTACTGCTAACTTATACGTAAATTCGAGTTTTGGGGATCTTTCATAGTGCACTAGATATCCCGCTCCACTTATCCAATAAATCTCATATTGCATGTACATTTGAATTGTTAATACCGTTCAACTACAGTTGAGGATGGGACTTTGTTTGAGAGAAGCATCTGCTGTATTTTCTTTATGATTCCGAACGAAGCAACACCAAGGACTATAGTGAGGAGTAGAATATAACAACGTCAGTTTTTAGAGTCCTTCTGAAGAGGCTGACAATGTGATTGTTGTAGAACTCTCCATAATCGTAGTCCGTCCATAGTCGAAGACAGAATCAAAATTCGACTTCGGCAAAAATTTCATTTAAAGACATTTTTTAGAGTCTGGGGGACTCAAGAGGCCCAGACTAGTCCATAAGAATCGTTTTGGGTTCTATAAGGCGTTAGAAATGACCAGGTGAAAATTCGAAGAAACACCGAATTTTCACTTAGGAAAATATGTTTTGGTTCAGGATATGAGAGCGAAAGTATATAATGACAAAGATTTATGAATAATATACTTTTTCAGAGGTGCAACAAAGTTGGACTTTGAAAAATAATATTTTTGAAAGGGCGTCGAAATTTGGCTTGAAAATCGATTTATCAAAAGTACGCCAAAATTTCACTTGCAGATAAATTTTTCAAAACTGCGTCGAAATTTGGCTTGAAAATTGATTTTTCAAAGGTACGCTAAAACTGGACTTAAAGATTAATTTTTCAAAAGTACCCCGAACCTAGTTTAAAAGGTACTCCGAAAATGTACTTTAAAAAAAATATTGAAATATTTTCCATTTTTATTCCTCAACCAAAGACATTGACCATTGAGGAACAGTCATTGAATGCCCTGTTCTAAAGTATGAGCATAAAATTTTAACGATGCAATGCATCTAAAAGGCGAAACCCACAATTTTGTCAAACGACGTAGCGCCGGTAAGCCAAAAATTGATAAAAATCAATGCAATTTGGTCGGGCGCGTTGAGTACTTCATGCAAAGCGATGGTAGGAAAGCCAATAGCAGGGCTTTCCAAATGATTAAGTTATAGAGGAAAACGCCTTGTGCATAAAAATCCAAAAAGTCAATTTTGCCTAAAAGTCGCTCGGAGGTGGGTTGCTGTCCTTTCGACAATATTGAACAACTGCATAGGGGCAAGTAAGTTGTGGACTAATTGAACGCCAAACAAACTTATGCAGTCATAAGTTCTCATGAATGTGTTCGAGTACGTGAACCGCCACGATATGAGAACTTTAAAGCTAGGTAGTCTCTAGCGAAACTAAATTTTTTTAGTAAAACTTTTTTAAGTTATAATCAGTCAGCTGTAATTATAAAATTACATAGAGTCTAAGACTTTTCTAAAAAGCTCGCATTTTGATTCTGAGTAGGTATGCATGAATCTTTTCTACCTAATCGATCGTTAGCGTGAGCACTCTCGCTTGTATGGTCTGAAAGCCGTTTGTCTTAATTGGGGAAGGCGCGATTTTTACAATAAGAATTTTGCCCTTTTTTGTATAACAATATCTGTTAAATAAACGGATTCTTTGAACTATTGCATCTTAATTGATCTTGAGACTTGTTGCTAGTCTATAATCCCTGGAATTTTCGTACCGAAAACCGGATGTGTAGAGTTAATGCACCACACTCGACCTTCTAGTTAATGTACGGAGGTTCGAAAGGGATTTTTTATGCGTTTTTCTCAGAAATCCTCGGGTGTAGAGTCCGTTATTAGCAGATAAAAATGTGATCAGCACGACAAAAATTAATCCCATCGGAGAGAAATTCTCCGATCGGGATTTTTTTATGCAAAAATTTAGCTTTTCAAAAGGTACAAAAACCTAAATTGGGGAATTCACGGCCAGAAAGAGCGCCGTTAAGATCTGAGGCAGTGCAGCCTTGGTCCATTATTCGGCTATCTTCAGTACATCTTATCTCGAACCCGCCTGGGAGGTAGAAGAACGGGGTAGCACGCGACTGGCGCCCCCCGAGAAATAAATTGGTGTCGCGTCATTTTGACGCCCGTTAGTACGTTCTTCTACATGATAAGTGAAACGGTCACGAAAACACAAGTAAGAAGTTACTTTTGACAGCTCTGTTATTAAAAATATAGAGTAAGTGCTGTGCAATATTTGTCAAACAATGATAAAGTATGTTTTAAAACTTTACTTACATTTCAGAAATATCTTTGCCAATTATATAGACCTTAATTGTATAGCGATCCTTCGTCTTAGATCTATACTGACTAGTTTGGTTTTTGAACAATAGATTTCAAGTGCTTTCATAGGAAGTAATCGAATGGTGGTAATTATGATGACTTCACTGGTCACTCTTCCAATTTACTTATATGGATGCAGGCCATTTGGCTGACGTGCTTAATAACGTAGGCACCGTCTTATCCAAAATGAAGTATTCCTTATTTAAAAATCAGTTTATATGTTCATCTTGTTCCTTTTCGAAAACTTCTGCCATCTAACGTTCGTTCTAATGGAAAACGCTTTATATTTTTAGGGACTTGGAAAGAGGGCAATTTTCCAACTAAGACGATATAGGGTTTATTGCGGTTATTGTGAATATTCTTGAAGGTAGCAAGAAAAGGTAAATTTGTATATAAAGTAAATTGTACAAAATTAACAAATGCTCGAATTGCTTCCCTTGTACTGTCTGCCTATCCGATCCTATGAATAATGACAAGACATTCGAAGTGTTACTCTATAGCTACTGGGAGAAATGTCAGCCCAAGAAGTCACTATTCTTCAAATCCTTCAGAATACGGGACTTTTGTTTGATAAATAATGAATTTTGTTTATCACCGGATAAAAAATTCGGAGAAGTAAGATAGTAAGAACTTGATGTTCATTCAAGTTGTTCCCTTCTACGAATAGGAAAATAATTATTATATACTTCTGAAAATTTTATCCGTAATGTGGAGACGCATCAAGATGTTATTCTGCCAATATTTTAACCTCTAAAAATAAAATTGTGGGAGATTACTGAAATTGGTCTAAAATCGAAAATTGAGATAACATCAAATCTTTACGTTTTGAGATCCCAGGAATCCAAAAAAGTGGTTTTTGAAAAATGTCTGTGTGCGTGTATGTATGTTAGCACGATAGCGTCGAAACTACTAAATGGATTTGGATGAAACTTTGCATGAGGATTTCTTTAGTGCTCGAAAAGATCTGAAAAGGTTTTGGTAGAGATCGGATTACGTTTAGTGCCCCTTTGGCACAACAAGTTTATTTGATGATTACTTACAATTTGTAATCGAACCATTGAAAAGCAGTAAAAAATTCAATTTCAACGATATATCATACTTGCACCCTTTCGATTTGGTTTTCGTGAAAAAAATTAAAGAACAAAATAACAATCTATAGAGTCACGCTTCTTGTGTAAGGTATATTTTATAACCTAACGTTTAGTAGACTAGTGTGTTAAAGCGTGCAGACTATACATATCTCATACTAGCTGTGATATTTTGCAAAAAAAGTGCAGTTAAAGTTAGTGATAGCTGTGTAAGGCCTACACAAATCATCTACACATCGAGCCCTGCCTTAGAGGGCCTGCTTACTGCCTTGAAAACTCACTAGAGCAGCAATTATTTAATTTCAGTTAAACTATTTGCGCTTATTATCTCTTTTCGAGCTCATGCCCTCCAAAAATCAGCTGGGGTAACTTTGCAGCTGAACCTCCATCTTATCCAGACCTGGGTTGCACCATTGCCACATTGCGTGCACCGAGACCAACGGATATTCCCACTAAATAGAGATATTTTATATTAATAGAGAACATGGATTGATTTTCAATAACTCTAAAATAAAATACTGAATACTTATGGTTTTAAGGAGCCCGTGTGGTTACGGACGGTCCTTAACAGGGCCCGAAGTAAGTTTTTTGCCCAAAACTATTAAAAATGACAGTGGCATTAAAAATCTGAGAAACTTGAATCCATTTCCGGCACAACGCCGGAAAAATTTCCAGTGCACTACCAACCTAAACATTTTCGACAACTGTCAAAAAGTAAAATCCATCAGCAAAGTTTAGAACCAGAATTTTTGACAGCTGTCGGTTTGACAGATTTAGAACTAACAAAGTTTAGCGACAAAAAATTTGACAGCTGTCAAAAAATCTTCTTCTCCTGAAACCATTTCACATCTGTCATTTTGAGTGCTCTTTTTGGCTTCAAAGGTCCACCGGGTGGGGAGGTTCCAGCCGCTTTCCATATTTTAGTTTAAGAAATGTCAGGGGTGGAGAGTTTTCTAATAGACAAAATGCATACAAATATTTACTGTTTCTGATTTAAATTTTTTACAGGACCGATATGTTAAATTCGATCTAGACACGGGACTTTTAAAATCTATTACTTTGAATGGTGAACATATGGCGGTTTCTCAGAAAATGATGTATTACGTAAGCGGAGGGTCTAATGCATACGTATTTGATCCAGAATCTAAAACAAATGCTGTTGAATTTGGTAACGTTGAAAGCTCGATTCTTATAAACGAAGGAAATCTAGTTAGAGAGATAAAGCAGGTATGGAAAGATTGGGTCACACAAATTATTCGCATATACAAAGAGGAAGACTTCATTGAATTTGATTGGTTGATTGGACCTATAGATATATCGTAAGTATACGAGAAAACATATTTGAATGTTTCATTTCAATTAAAAACATAAATTTAGGGATGGAAAAGGCAAAGAAATTATCACAAGATACACCACGGAACTAAATCCTAATGAAGAATTTTATACTGACGCCAATGGTAGAGAAATGATATATCGCAAGAAAAATTTTAGGCCAACTTTTCAGTATTCTGACGAGGAACCTCAAGCTGGAAATTATTATCCAGTGGCTACAAAAATTCTAGTCAAGGATGGAAAACGCGAATTTGCAGTATTGCCTGACAGGTCCGAGGGAGGGGCAAGTCTGTCTTCAGGAGAAGTGGAGCTAATGGTATACGAAAAATAATATAATAATCCTGGCAATGTGGTGTGAAATTTTAGTGTGTACTGACGATGAAGTAGCTTACACATACACCAAAACACTGAACATTGCACACGAATACACTTGACGCGTATTTCGTCAACAATGTTGGCTAGGGTGGTCCTTATTTTGCGACACTGGATTTTTTTTCAGTCTCACCTTGTTTTCCAATTATTTTAAAAATGAAGTGTACAATATTTTAACTCGATCGGATAAGCTAACCCGTGCCACAAGGCCAAAGTCACTAAAATACGCAATTTTCATCTATTTTCAATAGTATCTCGTGAACTGTTGATTACATCGAAATGTTAAACATACATAATTGGAAGAAAATTTATTTTAATAAAATGTCATTTCTTTGCATTTTTCTCATACATTTAATAGTTGAATAGGAATAATGAAGCATCGGTTGGCATAAACAGGCACCAGAACATATATGTTCTCGTTGAAATGCCAGGATACACGTTTTGTGTCCCATGAATTAATGAATTATGCCCCGTGAATTAATCGAATTAGCTTCCCGTTATAGCAACACGGTATCTGTCGCAGTTCTCTGCTAGGCGTATGACCTCAACAAACTCATTTCCATTGGCCGTTTTTTAACAACGATTCCCTGCGATATTTCCATCTGCTGCAGCTGAGGCTCGAACACAGTAGAGATAACAACGACTAACCACGTTGTCTCACTCAATCATGTTTAGGCCATTGCTACAGTTTCGTTAACTCACTAAAAACGGCTCTAAACATCCATACTCTAGCCAGAAGCACTCGAAGGAAATCCGTGGTCTCAATGCTAACACGTAAGCACTGAACCACTGGGTCGGTTAAGTTTCTTTCACCATTTGCCATCTGATTTTCCATGAACCGTTAACCGTTTTATGTTTCAAATTATCGGCAGTAAGTTGCCATTTAGCAGATAAGTTTTAAGTGAATTTATTTCAATTTCAGAGAAGATAAAATGACAAAAGCGTTTTGCATATTATTTGCGAAATATTAATACCTATTTTGGCAAACAATCTGGATATTAACGTATAATAAACAACATTGTCCAGAGGTGAAACCTTATATTCGAAATAGAGATGTCTATAAAAACATTTGAAAGTGCAGCTAAAAAAGAAGAGAACTTTTGAGGAAAATGAGATAAACTGTCATTTTTTGGTCACATCAACCGAAGAGTGGACAATATAAAACAGCTGATATTTCGAGAAAACTAGATAGCAAAAAGCGAAGAGGCCCATCTGCTGAACGTTGTGCTGATATCAGCAAGGAGCTGATGGGAAAAACTTTGGAAAGGTTGTGCGGCACTGACAATGCCGGTGGGTTTGGATGTATATCTACGGACAGCCTTGGTTTTGGATTTGGGGATTGTCTACATATCTGTGGTGTGCGTTTATGGTGTGCGTGTTTGTGCGCAATACTTCAGAGTTAGATTTGATGTAAATATCTGAAAACAGATTTTTTTTTTATTTCAAGCAATACAAATTTGAGAAGATCAGTTTGAGGTCGTTTGGAAACGACGTAGAAAATGAGCAAATAATGTTTAAAGCCAAAATTACACTATGAAAATTTGAGAGGTCCATTTTTTATGGCCAATAGTACAAAATTTCGATTGTAAGGTATTATTGAGAAGCCAGTTCGAATAATTCATGGGATCTAAAACATGTGCTAAGACGTCAATAGCGAGAATATGAATGTTCTAGTGTCTGTTTGCGCCAACCAAAACTCCATTATTTCGAAAAGTATTAATTGTACAAGAAAAATACAAACAAATGAAGTTTTAGAAAATGAAAGTTTCTTTCTATTAAAAATATAGAAAATTCCCATAGGATCAACCGGTAACGAGATACTTTTGAAAATAGGTCAAAATTACGTATTTTAGTGACTTTTAATGGCCTTGTGACATGGGTTAACGTTATCCGATCGAGTTAAAATACTATCTATATACATTATTTTTTAAATAATTGGAACCACTTTAGGAGGTGAGGCCGAAAAAATTATAAGAAAAAACTATCGATGAAAATTGCGTATTTCAGTGACTTTTAATGGCCTTGAGGCACGGGTTAGCGTTATCCGATCAAGTTAAAATCTTGTATACTTCATTTTTAAAATAAATGGAAAAACATTGGGGGTGAGACCGAAGAAAATCAAATGTCACAAAATAAGGTCCACCCTAATGTTGGCATTATCTGGATATGATTCAGACTAAATTAATTTTTTTCCTGTTTATACTAAACCGTAATCTAGTTCAATAAATCATCTTTATCTAAACTTTGTCAAGCCTCGACGAGCACTGTCCTACCAAACAATAAAACAAACTACTTGAAATACATCCTTTATCACCACTTGCTATTTTTATATTTTATTGTTTCCAACTATTCAAAAGTATCCATATGTCTATTATTTCTTACGTTTCTAATTGCAAAAACCTCTTAATATGGTAAAAAATGGAATAGCAACTACCAACACAAAGGCTATCATATTTTATGTGTATGCTTAATTTTGATGGCTATAAAGCTGTATACTTCAGGAACCATTTGTGTCACCAAAAGAGACAGCTAAAGCTCCCGTAGACAGTACATGCTTTTTTGGGAAGACTAGATTTAATGGAATAATGAAACTTTTGAGTATACTGAGTATACTTAAGTTCAGGCTCAAGCTTCAGTAGGCTTCAGTAGAGCAATACTGGCACATGGTATATGTATAACTATTAATAATAATAATTAATAAATAGAGTCATCAAATAGCATCCCGAGGTTAGCTCCATATAAGATGAAAACCTCAAGTAGCCTTGAGTCACGATATAAGTTAGATTTAGTCTCTCTAGTTTTACCAGATGGCTAAAATGGTTGTAGAAATTCGTATTTTGTATAACATTAAACTGTAGTATTTGGTATTTGGAGATTTCAGAAATTACTTCATGACTAATATATTCATACGTTAAACATAACATTTTTAAATATTCTACAAGAATTTTTTCATAGTACCTACCAAGCTTTCAAGTGTATTCAAAGTGTATCTTTAAAAAATAATACGTATAAACTCACGATATAATATAAATGATCCTAAATGACAGTAATTAATGATTTTAACTCCAGTTAAGCAGAGCTTTGTTAACTAAGGACGTTCTTGATGAAAATCTTAATGAAGAAGAATACAAACAGGCGTTGGTAGTTAGAGGAAGTCATTTTGTTACGCTTGGAGATTCTTCACGAGGAAATGGTAATAAGTACTGTCGTGAGCAAAAAAAATAGGACAACTATTTTTGTCTAATGTAAATCTGTCTCTATTTGCACACTTGAAATGAATTTTGACAAATAACTGACAACGTCACAAAAATTAAAGTTAGATGTACACAACTAGACTTTAGCAAAAATGCGTTGTCCCATTTTTTTGCGCATGACAGTACCTACTATATTCTAACACAAATCTTTACTCTTTATAATGAGTGTCCTATTTTCCATACGACAGGTAATATCTTCATTTTGTGCAGAAATAAAAAAACGGGCTAGGTCAAATTGAAAATAACTTTTAGTACTCCTTAAAATATAACCGTTAGAAGGCACCCCTAATCTAATTTTTTTATGCACTGCTCCCATTGTTTTTTCACTGCTAAATAAAGCACCACTAAACGTAGACTGGTAATTGGTCCCTTGGTAGGGGATCCTTATGGCCTCCACCTCTTTGGTACTTGCCATGGGTTGTCGAACATTACTATTATAGAACATTACTTTCTTAGACTGCTTGTAGTTTAAAATTCGGCATCAGGAGGTCTTGAATGCAACATTTCCTAGTCGTTTCCTAGTTAGTTTTTACTGGCTGAGAATTTAGTTAGGTTATGACATTTTAGCGGTTATGACATGCAGTTACGTTAATGGCTCTTTTTCACAACCCCCAATTCCTCTCTTATTAGAGGTGGTTTTCGTATGTATTCAATATTAGTAGTTTGGTTAGTTAGTATTAAATTATTATATAATAAGGGTCATTTTATAGTCCAAATGCTTATTTTTCTGTTTTTCGTAAATATTGATTTTTAATCCCCTCGTTAGGGGTGGTTTTCTATTGCACATAGTGCAGTGGGGTTCATGTTCATTATTCATGCATTATTTTGTTGCAATTATTGTTAAAATTAGAGTTATAATAATTGTTTTGTTTTTACTTTCGCATCCAGTGGAAGTATACTAACGACAAAAAAAATTTTTAAAAATTTTTATTGTTCAAATAGGCTTAGAATGTCATGAAACGTCGAGATTTTAAGTTTGAGAGAAAAAATTTCTGTCTGTCTGTCGGTCTGTCTGTAACTTTTTTTTGTGCGCACGTTTACTCTGGAACCGTTTGAGATATTGACTTGAAATTTGGTACACATATGTACTTTAACGAGATCTAGAACTAGATTATACTTTCATCTTGTTCCGTCGAAGGGTTAGGGGGTAAATTGGGGTATATTTGAGGTAAATGGGTAAATCAAGCAGGTAAGAGCCCATGAAATTGGTAATTAGTATATACAAAAGAAGATAGGGTCTCAAAAAAAATTTGGCATTAGCCACCCCCACCCCATTATTAAAGGGAATGAAAAAAAAATGTGATTTAGTGTGTATACAAGAATCAGAAACCTCAAAATATTTTTTACACATCCACACCCACTACCAACCCCTATCACCAGCCCCCACCCCACTACCGATGTGGGGTATCGTGTTATGGATTTCAAATATTATATTATTAAAGTTCCATAAACAATTATTTCCACATACAAAATTGTTTCGTTGTGAGTGACTTGGATAGAAAATCTGGATGTGGAAGTACGGATTCATTGGGCAGCGGTTTTCTTAATATTTACTGTTTAATTATTTTCAGCTCTTAAATAAGGGATTTTTCGCAAAACGAAAAGATATCCTCGCCTTACAAGTTCCCAAAGATTAATTTGAGACCAAGGGGATCAATGTCGCACCTTTCCTTCGCACTACGCAAAAAAGGCGAAATTTGCGGTCAATCTTCACAACCTGAGTTTTTATCGCAATTTCTTTCCAAATGTGTGTGATTTTTGGTAACATTTGTACCTTGTCGTATAGCTAACAATACAAAGAATTCATTTAAGTTAATTTGTATGGTAAGTGTCATATATATATTTTTTTAAGAAAATCACTTCCATGTTAACTTAAATTTCCATTTTTTTATCATCATATATGAATTCAGACCCGCCACATCAAATGTTACGGTAATTTTGAGGATTTATTTTTCTTAAATCATTCACTGATTTTTTTAACTAGCACTCAAATAGGTGCCCAAAAATTGACAGTTTTTTAAATTTAATTGCCGTCAATAGGTACTTTCTATTTTCAGACTTAAAAAAGTGTGAGAATCTGCGAAAAAAGAAGATATTGCTCGTCATATTGAATCTGATACTCGGTATACCAAGTAACATCCACATTTTGGAATGATGGGTATTATTTCTTCATACCGCAGAATTTATTCATGTTTCAAGTGGTTAAATCATATTTTATTCAAAATGATTGTTTTAAATGCCTTACAGTCATGACAAAGAGTAGGGTCATGATCCAAGATCTTGTACGAAATAAACAACTATTGCTCTATTATATGGGGCATTCCATGCCAACCGGACCACTCTTACATCAAAAAATAAGAGTAAGAAAATTATCCAGGAAGAATATTTTCATTAATAATAATAGTAGTTTCGGAAGCATGTGACAATTTTGAAAATTCAGTGTGGCGGCTAGAATCGGGATCAAAAAATAAATAAACATCAATTACACAGCAAATTTCTCCGCGAAAATTCTGAAACTGTTCACAAAATTTGCTCTTGCGTAATACCTTTTAGGCGCCATATTTGTTTCAAAAAATGTAATATGATGGTTCCAGTATGAAATTTAAAATTATGATAGTACAGATACTAGAGATTTTAATTTAGAAAAATTGTCATACGGACTAAATTATTTTTTTTTTTGTATAATTTAGTAGTACTACTATCAAATAAGCATTTCTATATTATTGCTGTTTTATATGCGGTGGCTGTCACTTCTTTCCTTTGGGTAAGATCCAAAATAAACCGCTAAATCTGAAAGAGAACCACGTTTTGAGAAAAAAATTTCCATACAGTATATCATATAAAATGAAAATGTTTAAGTTATAATCACTTGAAAATCGCATTTTACCTTAAAACAACAGTTATCTCAAAATGGTGTTTGTCGAATAACTAATCACATTTAGCGGAAATATGCTATAGACAAAAGGGGAAATCTTTATAAACTATGGATGCGTTTAGTTTTTGTCATAATTTCTGTAAGGTTGATTAATTTTGGAGATATTGAAGTTTAAAACGGCATTAGAATTTTTATAAGACGAAATAACTCATTATCTGTAGCCCATATATCCGAAACCGTTAATTCTACAGAAATTATAAAAAAAAATGTAAATTCACTCACAGTTTATCAGCTTTCGTTTTCGTCTCTAGAATTTTTTCGCTAAATCTGATACATTTAGAGTTATTCGACGAAAACTGTTTTGAGAGATATATTTACTCAAATTAAATTACAAAGGAGGAGGGTCGATTTGGGCGGTTTTTGCTCCGAATTATTTTTTTATGAAAAAATCAGAAAACATTTTTTTAAGTGTCTACTCACAATAATAAGTCGATTTTACTCTAAACGGACGATCCCCTCCCCCAATCCTGAATATTAGTCCATGTCAAAGTTGCAAAAACCCCAAAAGTGCAGGGGTAGCGACCAAACATGACTACCCCCCCATTTTCGAGGACGGCCAATACGATGGTGATAGTCGCGTGGTCCCTACCCCCTCGAACTACTCCTAAATGCAAAAAACCACCCTTTTTTTCCATTTTTCGTTGTCAGGCATGCAAGGACTTGTTGGATCGGGTTTCTATTAAGGAATCTGAATATGTCCTGTAAAATTTCGCAACCAGACATGCTAACGACCCACGGGGGTTGAAACCACCCCCTCTCTCAATGCCGAAACATGCAAAATCATCCAAACGTGCTGAAAATTGTTTTCCACACGTTTTCAAGGGCGGGAAATATGATGGTGATATTATTCAGCCTCCCACCCCTAACCTAAATGCATAAAACCATTTTTACCATTTTTCGTCATGCGAGGACTTGTTGAATTGGGATTTTTTTGAATAAACTCAATATGTCCTATAAAATTTTGCCACCAGACCTTCTAACGACCCCAGGGGGGGTTGAAACCACCCCCTCTCTGAATCCAGAAGTGTCACTTAAGGAGAAGAAGGTATCCCCAGTTTTCAAGGGTGGAGAACACGATAGTTGCATCAGTTTCTCTCTTAGTCCTCAATAGCTACCCTTGCATGCCTAAAACAATCGGTTTTTCTTATAGTGAGATCACAAGCGCTCAAGGAGTTTGATAGAACGGGCTATGCGCATGTATACAGGGTGGACCATTAATAATAGGCCATAGTTCAAGGGTAGATTCTTTGGACCAAAATATGAGGATATAACCAAACATGCTTTAGTAAATTGTTGCTGTGGAAAAAGATACATGGTGTTAAAATTGTAATTTGATTTTTCTGCAATATCTCAACTACTACTTGACCTTTCTTCTCCCAATTTGGTAAGGAAGCATTTTTTAAGCTAAGAAACAATAATTTATGTATTACATCTCGCTAGCCCTTGGAGGGCGCCTCATGAGCTATACCTGATGATGAATATTTTCTCTCTTTTTTTCTTACGAAACGTAGTGGCACTTTTAACTAGAAAATCTCATGCAGGAGTCATTTCTACGTAAAAAAGGTACACTTGATAGAACTTGATAATTCCAACCGTTTTCGAGAAAACTGCCATATAGGTGGTCTCAAAACAACTTTAAAAACAAACCCAATTTGAAAAGGAAACATTGTATTTATTGAAAAGTGTGCTTTGATGACGTCTTAGTTCTGTAAAAACATAAACACACCACAGATATTACATAACCCCCCAAATCCATAACCAAGGCTGTGCGGAAGGGGGTTACACATTTGGAAAAACGCAGGCATACATCCACACGAACCCGAAGTCCGTTAACCTGTATCACATCAAGTTTAAGGTCATTTGAAGGTCAAATTGGGAGTTAGTGTGGTATTTTATCATGCAAATATAAGTTTGAAAGCGATATATCTCCCCAAGAACGCTGTTAGCAAGTGATGGCATATTCAGGATTGAGGGGGGCTAGGGGGTGGAGGATCGTCCGTTTAGGGTAAAATCAACTTATTATTGTTAGTAGACATTAAAAAAAAGTTTTCTTATTTTTTCATCCAAAAATAAAACCGCCCAAATCGACCCTCCTCCTTTCTAGTCGTTATAATTTAAAAAAACTATCAATTTATGTGAAACGTTGTATACTCTTTTTTCTCAAAATATTATTCTCTTTCAGTGTATCACAGTTTCGTTTTTCTTAATAAAAATTTTGGGCCCCAAAACATTTTTCCAACGCTCTTAGTTTTGCGTTTAGGTTAATATAAAATGCGGCATATATATTTGTTTACATTGAGCTATTAAAAATCTCTACTTCATGTTCTAAATTCAGGCGGAAGAACCATGGCTGCAGTTGAACGAGATATTGCTCAAAGAAAGTTACTTCAACCCTGGGTGTTTTACACTTCAGAAGATATTCCTGTAAAACAGCAATCATTTCTGAATCATGAGCTACCAGTGAATGTGCACCTTTTGACTTTAGAAGCTTGGAATAACGAAGAAAATAGTTTTCTTATCAGATTGGAGCATATTTTAGAGAAAAATGAGGATCCCAATCTGTCTAAAGAAGTTACAGTAGATATATCGGTAATTAATATAAAAATGAATTACGTAAAGTATGAGTGCAAAAGAAGCAATTTTCTAGATTTGTTCAATACATCGCACAATGGTCCGTTTTATGAATCTAGCTGAACAAAAATAATATGGCATGATGTAGGTAAAATTTGTGCCTTTGTATTATAATGTTTAAATATCACAGCCCCACAAAAAAACAAAAAGTTCAAAGCAGCGAACCAGACCCATGTAACCCTATGTATTTTCGGTCGCATTAGTTGGAGCCAAAAAATACCCCTGAAATGGGGTAAAAAGAAGAATAAGCTACGAGAATAGTTTTTACATCTTAATCAATCGAATTATACAAATTAAGGTTAAACAGCAGCGTATATACAATAGATATGAAACACAACCCAGGGAGGGGTGAAAACTAGCCCCCATATATAAAAAAATCGATCCAAAGCAGCAATGACTGCTGCAAAAGCTCGAAATATCTAAGTTTTGTTAAAGTGATAAGAAACTGCATCAGGTTCGACGTAATCTTCATAAACTTCCCCTATAGCAACACCCCCAAGTTTAAAGGACACGAGAAAAACAAAAAAAAAACGTAAAATGTAACAGGATTTCTATTTTCATGGATGCTATGATTGGCTAAAATTGCGTAGTACTCTAAAATAGAACTAGAAACTTACGTACCATCAACATCCTATCAACATCCTACAGTGTCAACCGTCAGAGGGTGTGAAAACTATCTCCTATGTAGTGACTGCTGAAAAATCTATACTGTTGCTTATTCGTTTCATTTCCATAGCTTTTTTTTCTTTTTTTTATATAGGTGGCGTCTCGCAACCCCGTGGGGGTGGCTTTTAAGCATAGCGTCGAACATAGTCTAGTTTCTTCTCTCTTCCACACAACGCAGGTGTATCGAATTTTTATAGAAGTGACTGTAACTTTTATAGTTAAATCTTACATAGGGGGTAGTTTTCACACCTTCTGAGGGTTGACACTGTAGGATGTTGATGTTACGTAAGTTTCTAGTTCTATTTTAGAGTTTTATGCAATTTCAGCCAATCATAGCATCCATGAAAATAGAAATCCTGTTGGATTTTACGTTTTTTCTTGTTTTTCTCGTGTCGTTTGAACTTAGGATGGGTGTTCTCAAGGGGCAGTTTATGAAGATTACGTCGGACCTGACGCAGTTTCTTATCACTTTAACAAAACCTAGACATTTCGAGCTTTTTCAGCAGTCATTGCTGCTTTGGATCGGTTTTTTATATATGGGGGCTAGTTTTCGCCCCTCTCTGGGAGTGTGTCATATCTATTGTATGTACGCTGCTGTTTAACCTTAATTTGTATAATTCGATTGATTAAGATGTAACAACTACTCTTGTAACTTAATCTTCTTTTTACCCCATTTCAGGGGTGTTCTTTGGCTCTAGCTAATGATTTTGGGGGTGTACGATTTTTTTTGACCCCGGATTCGGATTCAGCGACAGAAAAAATACATGGGGATACATGGGTCTGGTTCGCTGCTTTAAACTTTTTTCTTTTGTGGGCTGTGTATTTAATATACACATTCACACAGTTATTAAATCTTGAACAATACTTAATATGCACCTGAATATACATATGTATATTTTATCTTATAATGGTGGTTTCATACATATATATTCATTATCCACAGTGAAATCATTATCAAGTATCTAGAGGAGCCAGTCATCTTGGGCATATATAGGGCAGTAATTTTCAAAAGAGGCAACTTCTGGCAACATTCTATTTAGAGATTTCACATTCTCTGTCAAAACTAGCTCGCATCACTGCTACTGAATTTTAACAATAATTGTATTTTATTTTTCTTAATTTTTTTAATACTCAGAGGTCACTTTCTCTTGAAATGAATGGTGTTACTTTAGTTCTATCTTAAGGTTACTTTGTTGATTTTAGTTTCAAAGAGTCAGTGATGCCTTTCAGCCACAATTTGTTGTTGCTTAAAAAGCTCATGAGTTTTTTGTAACATTTTGTTTATCTTTGGGAAACTATGTATCCAAAATCTCTATTTTTTTTATGATGTACCTTTGTAAATTTTTATTTACGTCATCTTTATTAAAATATTAAAGTATGTTTGAAAATGTACTCAGGGAAATGACATACAAAGGAGAATAAAAAAACGAGCTGCAACTGGCTGCATTAAAATTAACTGTAAATAGAAACAGTAACAAATCACCTTTCAAGCAGAGAAAGAACAATTAAAGAAATTCACATCAATCGAACTGTAGGTCTAACATTATACGAATATTTGGAAAAACTTACAGGGCAAAACTGAAACTATTCCCAAACGTAAAATAGTGAGGTTCACATAAAAAGAAGTAGGTAGGTCCATCAGCCACAAAACCTAATAACTTACAGATATTTCCATATTTTAGCAGTGAAAACAAGTGATTGATCTCTATTAATCCCTATTTATTTGTTTGTTTGGCTATATCCCGATTTCAAACCAGTTTGAAAACTGCTATTTGCCCGATTTCTAGGAAAATTTTAATGGAATGTTGTATTTTGATATGTTTATTCTAGGAATAATTTAGTTCAACGAATTTTTGAGAACATCAATTTTTTATTTTTGTCGAGCTAGATTTGTGAAATGAATCATTGTGCGTCGTTGGGTTCATTCTTAGGCCCGTTATGCATTATGCATTTATTCGCGATGCAAGTAATTCGTGAATATTATGTAGGACTGGTTCATTAAACATTTTTTTAGAGAAATTGACCCACCTTCAAAAAGAAACTGGACCAAAAATTATTAAATAAAATTTCACCCAGTTGCAGTCGCCCAGTTTTTATGTCGATTTTACGTCTCGATTTGCGAATAAATGCATAGTCTGTATAATTCTACTCTACGCTTAATCAGTATGAAGGTAATATTCTTCTACATTAACTTATTATTTTAAGGATCTCTTCAAAACTTTCAAAATCAAATCAATGAAAGAATTTATTTTGGCTGCAAATACACCATTAGAAGAAAGTACAAGATTGAAGTGGTCTCAAGTATCTGAAAAAGAAGATGATTCAAGTTCTCTGGGTGTAAAAAATAGATTAAGCCGTGATGAAAACGACTTGAAAGTTACTTTGGCTCCTATGCAAATTAGAACTTTCATCGCTACCATTGAAACATAAGAATCGAAGTGATTAAGCCAGAAATAATTGTAAAACACAAACATTGAATTACTTTTGTAGATAATAAACTTGTAATAATTAGTTGACCGTAATATAATAAAATTTCTAATAATCCTTGTCTTATTTCGTGTTCAACTTTGATATTAAATAATTTGATTACTACTTATCATTAGAAGATACACTTAAATTAAAGTGAACTTAATTCGACGATTTCTCCTACTTCCCTGAACCGACTCAAAAAACTTTTTGATGGGCTTTTAGAAACAACTTTATAACTAAAGAAGGAAAAAAAATGTTTTCTCGTGCGAGAATCAAAAAAATTTTTTTGTTGATTTCAAAAGTCTGGTTTAAGTTAAGTTTTCTCAAAAAGCCTATCAAATAATTTTTACAATGGGTTCAGGGATGTACGAGAAATTGTCGAATTATGAAATTTTCTTATGCACGGCACCACTACCTTTAATATAAAAATTGAGACATAATCATTTCATACACAGTCAAATTCCCTAGTTGGGATGAGTGGGAATACAATAAAAGGCACCTTCTGAGTCCCGAATGTTTAGAGTAGATAGATCAAAGACTCAGGAAAAACCCCATGCTAGTACATAATACAAACCAAAGGCTCGTGTGTCAGCGCCATTTAGTAAATATTCAAGATGGGGTATGTGGTATTCTTCTATGTTCAGGCAAAAATCTTATAAGAGTGTTTACTAGCAACAGCCAGGTATCTTAAAGTACTCTTAAATCAAAGATATAGACTTCTAAGTTAGTACGAAACGGCGTCAACATACATTGAGTGAGTTGTAAGATCACAATCAAGTCAAACTTCTACTGATGCCCAGATATATGGACAAAGAAGACAATGAAGAAGCATTTAGCTTAAACCCTCTAAAAGGGAGCAACAACTTCTTCCCTTGGCCCTGAGCTAGTGTTTGGTTTGCCGAAACATCTGATCAGCTATTGGGTTCAAACTCCTGAAGACGACAGTCAAGACTCCATGTAAAGAACTTACTCCACCGTAAATTGGCCGATAAGGCTCGATAGAAAACGGATGAGATGGATAATAGGTCTAAAATGGGACAGTCTTTTAAGCAGGCTATTTCAAACTTCTGGAAGGAGACTGTTAAGGCTCCATGTAAGAAGGATTTCCACCGACTCCACCGTAAATCGGCTACTTGGGCTCCATAGAAAACGAATGAGATGGATACTAGGTCTAATAACGGGAGGCCGTCTTTTAATCAAGTAACCACAGGCAATGATATTGAAGGAAGCCTGTCTGTTGGATACGTGGATTGGATGACGAAACCGGCACTCATATTGTTCAAAACGAGCACCTAGCATATTCAAAAAGTTAGAATTCCGAGGTGTGGACTATACGTTGCAGTGACTGTTTTCTTTTGCCTTCTAATAAAGCGGAATGAGATCAAAACGAAGATTCGAGCGTTTATTGGCATGAATGCACTCAATGAATGTACAACTTATGGCAAAATTAAGTTTCCGTTTGTTGCAGAGAGAGCTAGAATTATTTGTTTTAAAATTGTAAATAAACACGAGTTCACACATCAAGCTGTACAAATGGCCAGCTATCAGAAAACGTAATATAATGCTAATCGATTTTGTGGTGATATAGTGCCCCTGAAGTTTGTATATCTGCTTTTCTTATTAACGGTCGTATTGTTTCAATTCATGCCACAGTCATATAATTTTTATTTATTACTGAAAAGAATCATCTAGTTACTAAATGCGGAGGAGGGAAAGAAGGAATGGCTACTACTACAATTCCAGATGGTCACATCATCTATCACTGTAGTTCATCTTTTCAATGTTCTTTTGTTCTATAGTATCACAAGGATGCACTTTTCAGAGATCTACGTTAAAAAAAAAACTATCTAAATCAGACCTAAAATTATGGGGGTGGTTCCAAGCAAAATGGGACACACTGTAGAAAGCGAAATTATTTTCATAAAATACAATAGAAGCACTTCAAAGAGAGAGTGAGTTCATTGATTGATTAATCGATTGATTGATTGATTGATAAACTTCTCTGGCATGCGGTTTCGATGGTGCTATGCGTTGACTGAGGCTGCGAACTGAACTTCTAGCTGCGAGACATCCTTGGCATGTTCGTACCCTAACTTTTAGTTATATCTTGTCAACTTTTTACCTCCTTTTTCTCTCTTCCTCCGTCTATTGAAAAGTGTGGGAATTTAGAGGTTTTCAGATTTTTTCCCTTTAGTAATGTTTTAAATCCTACCTGATGTGTTCTAAGTTTTAAGTTCTTAGGTTCATCAGAAATTGCCTTCAACAATTAGGAGCCTCTACCAGACTGAAAACCAAATGCAGAAAGCAGTCATTCTTGGCACAACATCCACAGTCAGATCATTTCTTATTATTTCCTCGAAAGGCCGATGATATTATTGTTATAACCTAATAAAAAGTGGTGAAAAAAAAAACGAAAACAATAATAATATTGACTTCATTTGGCATTCAATCGAAAGACTGATCTCACACTCAATCATAAAGTTAATGTGGGTGCCAAGGCAGGAGGCAATTGAAGGAACAAATTAGCCATGAAAAAGAAATGTGCTGAAGAACCATTTATCGGGTTTGAACCGTTTTGTGGCTTATGTAAGGGATACGATGGGGAGGTCCTGAAATAGGAAAATGAACAGAAGAAGTCCTACTGGGGGAATAATTGAGACGAATTCAAAAAGATTGCCCTGAGGCTGATGACAAACCTTCTAATGGACCATGGGACATGTAGATACTTCAATACAGAAACTGAAACTTCGGAATATATGCTTTGTGAATGCAAGATACTAGTCCACATTAGACTGAAGCACTTTTTTTTTTTTCCTTATGGGTTGCGGTGCCGAAGCCTCGCTGTACTGAAGCTTGAGCTTATTGTACCCCATAGTCTCGTTATCCCATTAATCCTGTTCCTCTCCAGAAGGAGAGTATATGGTCAATGGGAGCTCTGGCTATTTCTTCCGGGGTTACGGTTAGTCCCCCGAAGTGTGAGAACCTCCCAGCCGCTAAGGCTGGGCATTCACATAGTATGTGGTGAGGAGTTTCTTCATCCTCACCACACATCCTGCATTCTGGATTATCTTTCACACCTATGTTAGTTAGGTGTCTATTCAGTGTGCAGTGTCCTGTTAGGATTCCCACTGCACATCTCAGCTGTTTTCTGCTCAGCTTTAGCAATTCGCTGGTCTTTGTCATGGATGGCCCGCCGGTGATGAACATGCGTGACTGCCTCATCCCCGGCGCGCCAGTCCAATACAAGATATGTTTCTGACTCAATAGTTCCTTTACCATTCCTCTTGCGGTATTGTATGATATCCCGCAGGATGGCTCAGGTCCCATCAAGACTGTTTTTGCGCCTTCTTTGGCCAGCTTATCTGCTTTTTCGTTGCCTTCATTGCCCTGGTGTCCTCGCGTCCACTCCAGTTGTATACTGTCGTGTTCCGCCAGTTTCGCTAGGGATTCAAGGCAGTCTTTTACCGTTTTGGAACGTATCTCTACTGCATTCAGAGCTTTGAGAGCTGCTTGACTGTCAGTGATGATGCGGATTCTTTTGTCAGTATATGACCTCCGTATCATTTCTTGTGCACAGATTTCTATGGCTGTGACCTCTGCTTGGAACACCGTTGCGGTACTGCCCAGGTTCAGACTGATGTCTGTCCCTGGTTGATCCCCCGTAACACCTGCCCCAGTACTACTTGACGTTTTCGATCCGTCAGTATACCATATGGTATCATTTGGATGTCTTCGCAGTTGCCTTGTTCCTTCCTCTTCCCTATCGGGTATGTATACCCTGAAGGTCTTTGTGAAGTTGTGGCTTATGCTGATTCTATCTGACTGCATATCTAGTAGTCGATTTTTTCCTATTTGTTGGAATATTTCGGTGTGGTATCCTATTCTTGGAATGGTCCCATGTCCGTTTGTTTTCAGCCTGTACGCCGCCAACAGTGCCTCACTCTCCACCACTAACTGTAGTGGGGGCAGGCAGAGTAGCGCTTCCATGGCTGCGGTAGGCGTTGTTGACATTGCTCCCGTTATGCCTAGACATGCCAGTCTTTGTACTTTCCGTAGTTTTCTCATTGCCTCCCCTTTTCCGGCTTTATGCCACCAAATCAGGGAGGCATAGGTTATTATTGGTACTACAACACTTTGGTACAGCCAGTGCCCATTCTTGGATGTAGTCCCCAGTTTTTACCTACCATTCTTCTGCTGGCCCATAAGGCCCGCGTAGCTTTGGTAGTCACTCTATCTAGATGTGCATTGAAGTTTAATTTGGTGTCTAGAATGAGTCCCAAATATTTCACTTCATTGCTCACCTGCAATTCGTTTCCCCGGAGATAAAATCTTCCCAGGTTGAGTTTTCTCTTTCTTGTGAAGGCGACCACAGTGGTCTTCCTTGGATTCACGGAAAGACCTTCCTGGGTACACCATCTGTCTACCATAGCGAGAGCTCGCTGCATCTTTTCTGATGCAGCGCCCTCGTGTTTTCCTGTTACCAGGATGGCGATATCGTCTGCGTAGCCTTGCGCATATATTCCCCGCTGTTCCAGTTGAGATAGAAGCTCGTCCGCGACCCGGCACCACAGGAGAGGAGATAAGACCCCCCCTGCGGGCACCCTCTGGTCACGGACACCTCCTTTGTCGTGGATCCTAGCGTGGACTGAATTTTCCTAGTTCTGAGTGCTGAGTCGATCCATCTTGTTATTGACTTTTCGACTCCGCGCCTCTTCACTGCATCACTTAGTGAGTCGAATGAGGTATTATCAAAAGCACCCTCTATGTCTAAGAAGGTTCCTAAGACAGTTTATTTGCTGTCTAGGGCCCTTTCTATTTTTTGAGTAAGCTCATGTATTGCTAACTCACAAGATTTTCCTGTTTGGTAGGCATACTGGTTTCGATGTAGAGGTTTTGTACTCAGTTTATCGTCCCTGATATGCCTATCAACCAGCTTCTCCAGGGTTTTCAGGAGAAAAGATGTTAGGCTAATAGGTCGGAAGGATTTGGCCTGGGCGTAGGTATCACGCCCTGGTTTTGGTATGAATACCACCTTTATCTTCCGCCAGCCGGCTGGCACATAACCCAGGACCAGACTGGCCCTGAATAATGTGCACAGGGGCGTTGCAAGTATTTCCACTCCCTGTTGAAGTAGAGCTGGAAATATTCCATCCAGCCCTGGTGACTTGTATGGTTCAAATGATTTGATTGCCCATACAAGTCTTGTTTTGTTTATTATTTTATTTGCAATTTTCCAGTCCTCCTTTGACGCCCTTCTTATTGGTATGTCTTCGGGTGGGCCGCTTCTGTCTTGTAGGGCGGTTACACTGCCTAGGAAGTGTGTCTCTAGTAATAAATCTAAAGTCTCCTTCTCAGTGTTTGTGTACTCGCCTTGTTGTCTTTGCAGTGATCCAATCTTGCCCTGATTGTCTCTCTGCAAGATTTTCTGGAGTCTAGCAGCTTCTGGAGTATTTTCTATCTCCTCGCAATGCTTCCTCCATGATTTGGTTTTTGCTTCTCTAATGGCGTAAACGTATTTCAGACGGGCCGTTTTGTATTCGTCCCATCTGCCAGTCCTTTTGGCCTGGTTGAACAGTTTCCGAACCTCCGCCCTTCTGGAGGAGAGCTCGCGGTTCCACCATGGGGTTTCACGCTTGGCCCCTCTCTCTTTCAGAGGGCAGCTTGACTCGAAAGCTGTTATTACTGCTGTGGTTATTAAGTCTGAAGCACTTAGAAAAGGCGGATTAACGCCTGACGACATATGTAATTAGCTTCCAGGAAAATATAAAAGTTCTGAGAATCCTGAACAATAATTAGGGTAATTCACAAAAGATTTTTTATATCGAGGAAGAAAAAGGATAAAAAGACAAGCGTGCCCTTGAACAATTTACAATCCGCAACATATTTGTTTCTCGTATTTTCTTAAATATTAGGGAAAGCACGTTTTTTGGCTACGAGTATACCTTAATTTTACCCCAGGAGGTGGTTACCTTATCTGTGCAAACTTTATTTCATTTTAATTTGTATACAATATTTTACATGCATGGAGTATTTCTTATGTTTGTTGGGTAGTTTGCCACTGTAAAAATATTAAAAAATTTTGATGGCCAAAAGGATCAGACAGAGGCTGGCTTTTATAGTTCTCACACCTAAAAATATATAAACTAAAACAAAATAGTACATGATAAATACAAAAAATTAAAACGAAGGCAGTTTGACGTTTCGGAAATTTTCCGTTATCAAAACTTTATAGTTATTTATGTACCAAGGGTCGTAAGTGCACTTTTTTGATCGAGAATACAGTTTGCAATCCGAGGCCCGTAGGGTCGAGGATTGCAAATATTCGAGACCAAATAATCGCACTGTTCGACCCGCGGTGCATATTAAATTTTTCGTCATACCCATGAATCATTAAACCAGAAAAAAAAGTGAGAAAAACTATGATTATTTAACTAAAGTTTCATGTTTGTTAAGCAAATAGTAAAAGTAGCGATGCTTAGAATATCCATGGCAACCGTCAATAAAATAAATTTAGGACGCGGCTTCTATTCAAATGACAACTACTGTCAAGTTAAATTAAATCATATTATTATAATAATAGCTCTGGACATTTTTGAAAATAATGTCGGATATAGAAAATATGGCAACTAAGGCTTGTCTGGATTTATTTGCAAAACAGTTAAAACATTTAATTTAACACTTAACAAAATATTCCCAAATTCATTTTATTTCCCTAGGGACGTTATGAAAAATAACAACCCGTCGCCAATGGCAACAAGTATTTGGTACACAAAGCGTCACTTACGATTGACAAAACAATGGAATTAGAGTATACTTTCGAGGGACGTATGACGAAAACTTTTAAGCATGTCAAACAAGACAGTTTGTTGTTTCGACATGCTTAAAACTTAAAGTTTTGATAACGGAAAAAGAACTATTTTCCGAAACGTCAACTGCCTTCGTTTTAATTTTTTGTATTTATCATTTAAAGTTTTGTTTCAGTTTATATATTTTTAGGTGTGAGACATTTCGTAATAGAAGTATAAAAACCAGCCTCTGTCTGATCCTTTTGGTGCAGAGGTTTATTTCATCAAAATTACTTCCACATCCAGTGGAAGTATAGTAACGACAAAAACATTTTTAAAAATTTTTATTGTTCAAAATAGGCTTAGAATGTCACGAAACGTCAAGATTTTAAGTTTGAGCGAAAAAAAAATTTCTGTCTGTCGGTCTGTCGGTCTGTCTGTCGGTCTGTCTGTCTGTCGGTCTGTCTGTAACTTTTTTTATGCGCACGTTTACTCTGGAACCGTTTGAGATATTGACTTGAAATTTGGTACACATATGTACTTTAATGAGATCTAGAACTAGATTATATTTTCATCTTGTTCCGTCGAAGGGTTAGGGGGTAAATTGGGGTAAATTTGGGGAAAATAGGTAAATCAAGCAGGTAAGAGTCCATAAAATTGGCATTTAATATATACAAGAGAAACTAAGGTCTCAAAAAAAAAATTGGCATTAGCCACCCCTTGTTACCACCCCCATCCCATTATTAAAGGGGATGAAAAAAAATGTGATTTAGTGTGTGTGTGTACAAGAACCAGACACCTCAAAACGTTTTTTTACTTTATCCATCCCCACTACCACCCCCTATTACCACCCCCACCCCGCTACCGATGTGGGGTATCGTTTTATGGGTTTTTGGGGTAGAGGATTTCAAATATTATATTATTAGTTCCATAAACAATTATTTCCACATACAAAATTTTTTCGTTGTGAGTGACTTGGATAAAAAATGTGGATGTGGAAGTAGTGATTCCTTGGGCAGCGGTTTTTTTTAAATATTTTTACAGTGGCAAAATACCCAACAAACATAATAAATCATGAATATGCCACAAATAATAAATTATAAACAATACATGAAGTATTTCTTGTGGATAGGTTATAATTCGATGTTATAGTGCTAATCTGTGTTCTGGGACAGTATTATGTGCGGTAACTAAATATACAAACATTTTTCCATATTTTGGTACGATAAAAAGTTCCGCCTTTTATTTAAGGGATTTTGGTAGAATTTTAAGCACATTTTCAAAATAACTTATCTCTTTGAATACAATAGTGCGGCTCAAAAGAAACGTCTTATCTCAACTGATGCTATCAGTAACATTTGTGTTAATATAATACATTTGTATGAGGATTTTCTTAACACGGTTATTGTATTACTTTTGTTTGATGGACAATGTAAGTAAATAATGATTGTAGATACATTTGAATTTTGTTTATTGTGACATCTGTGTAAATTTATCAAAAAATGTTAATTCAATCTTACACTCACAGTCACAGTCAGTGTGTACATTTTGATCAGTCGTGGTTAGAGTAGGTGCCTTTAATTAAACTAGTCACAAATTTCGCAGCTTAACTTACATAAATATATTTTTTAGATGAGGTTATTATTTGTAGTACTTCTCTACTGTACTGCTTCCATTTATCCTGGGAGGCCTCATTCCCATCTTGAAGATGATAATTTGCGATGTGGATATCAGGTAATAATTAATTTTAGAAAAATTTGCTATTCTCCAGATGCATTTTTCTATATATAATTTTATATTAAACGAAATTTATACAAAGAGTGTATAAAATTAAACAATTTGTTTATTTAAGGTGCTCCTAAAATTTAAAAAATAAAAAATAAATTATAATAATAATAATACAATTCATGAAAATATTAATATGATATATTACATATTAAATTAAAATTAAAAATTAATAAATAAAATGGCAGCTCAGATGTGGCCGATTTTAAAACCAAAATCACGCAAAATTTTGTAAGTATGAATAAATAATTTATATCAAGGTTCAATACAGCACAGGTTTTTCTCAGACTCCTGACAACTAGAGTGACGTTAAAAAATAAAATGCAAGAGAGCGGATCCAAAATGTCTGAATTTAAGTTCAAAATAATAATAATAATGGAAAGTTTAATAATAGCAGCATTGGACCAAGCATTAAACACCGGATACCACCAGAGGATGATCTTGAAACAGCCTGTTGACAGCAGCAAATGTAGGATGTGCTACATAACAGAAGAACATGTCAGTTGCGTGGTGGCGGGATGTACTACGCTGGTACCATCAGAATACACTGACAGACAACGGATTGGCCAGATATCTCCACTGGGTTATGTGCAAGCAATTCGATATGCCAGTACTGTCAAAATATGATGATTATACTGTAGCCCTGAGAAGGTGCCACTAGTTGTAGAAGCCCTTAGAACTGTAAAAAAGGGCCATTACCGGAGTCTACAACAAATGCCTGGTGAACTGATCGCACAAGAAGTGTAGAAGAAAGTCTTAGAGTAGGAGTCTGTGATGGGTCTAGATTCTGAGCTGTTGGAGCGAACATCACCACTGTCTCACAGTGATGGAAAATGGAAATAATTCGAGCCACGTGGCAATTTCAATCATACAGCAATACATTTTTTTTATTCTCTTTGGAATAACATGTATTTTATGAGGAAAGTGCGGAAAATGTAAAACAAAAGAATATATATATTTAAAAAAAAACAATGGTGAAGTGTTGATATGGTAATAAGCTTATGAGATTAGTTTCTTCTACTTTTCAACCTTAATCGCATTATTATTTTTTATTAGCTTTGTAGATATCGATTTTCTCGGATTTAGGTACATCCATGCCGCGACTAATGCGACTAATGGTTGCTTCTCAGATTTACGAAAACAACTAACCAAGTTTCACATTTTCCGCACTTTCCCCATGATATATGTTATTCCAAGGAGAATAAATAAAATGTATTGCTGTACGATTGAAATTCCCACGCGGCTCGAATTGTTTCCATTTTTGATCACTGTGCGTCACCTGGAGGACCCAAAACTTGAAACGGGCTCCAACAGAGCTGAATCTCAATCGCGCACGTAGGATCGGTGAATAGTTTCCAGCTACGGCTGAGAAGGTTACCTTTTGTTAAGTCTATAACAATAATACAGTATTTATTGGGAAATCATATACATACAATATATCCATTCGCAAAGGTAAAGTCTAACCACAGCTATTTAACTTATAGTCCAGTCAACGAAAGAGTTGTAGAAAACATTGAGGAGGGAGAATATTCCTCTTCAGGAATGTGTTGGGGGTAGTTAGGAGGTAAACATACTAAAAGTCCCCGCCCCTAGCCCCGCCGCTTCAGGAGGAGAGGGAGGTCTGATCCTTTTTTCGATTCTTCGCTTGGACCTCGAAAACCATTCGTCATACGGAAAAAGGTAATCTATGCAAAATTAAACTTAATTAAATTTAATATAAGAATGCCTATATTCATTTTCTTCCTATGTTAGTTTCCGAGATATTCGCCAGCGAAAATCGATAATTAATAAAAAAAAAATCAATTATGTACCTTTAATATATGTGTCAAAGCGGTTTACCGTGGTCTGCTAAGAAATCACACTCACAAAACAATCTTTATTTTACAACGCTCGACGTATTTACTAACGTAATATTTTGTCGAAATCTATACATTTCTTTAAATATACAGTGTGACTCACTTAAAATGAAAATACCATTGTAACTTTTTCATTTTCTTTCCGATTTGAATCAAATTTTACTCAAGTATAGAGCAAATTAGGATCTACTTATGAACAAAAATAATTCACCTGCTATAAAGGCAAAGCCACCTGCGGTATCAAAATATGCGGGAAAAGTTTAAAAACCGCTGCCCAAGGAATCACTACTTCCACATCCAGATTTTTTATCCAAATCACTCACAACGAAAAAAGTTTGTATGTGGAAATAATTGTTTATGGAACTTTAATAATATAATATTTGAAATCCTCTACCTCAAAAACCCATAAAACGATACCCCACATCGTTAGCGGGGTGGGGGTGGATGAAGTAAAAAAATATTTTGAGGTTTCTGGTTCTTGTACACACACTAAATCATAATTTTTTGTCATTCCCTTTGATAATGGGGTGGGGGCGGTAATGGGGGTCAAATTTTTTTTGAGGCCTTAGCTTCTCTTGTATATACTAAATACCAATTTTATGGACTCTTACCCGCTTGATTTACCTATTTGCCCCAAATTTACCCCAATTTTCCCCCAACCCTTCGACGGAACAAGATGAAAATATATTCTAGTTCTAGATCTCGTTAAAGTACATATGTGTACCAAATTTCAAGTCAATTTCTCAAACGGTTCCAGAGTAAACGTGCGCACAAAAAAAAGTTACAGACAGACCGACAGACAGAATTTTTTTTCCCTCAAACTTAAAATCTCGACGTTTCGTGACATTCTAAGCCTATTTGAACAATAAATTTTTTTTTAAATTTCTTTGTCGTTACTATACTTCCACTGGATGCGGAAGTAAAATCATTTTGATGGGTCTTGACGAATTTCACGTAGCCACCACAAATTGCGGAAACTGAGGATCCCCTTTGCCAGGTGAACTTATGTATGAGAAATCCCCCATCAATAACCAAATCAAATCGGGTGCATTTTTTAGAATTGTTAACATTCAAAATGTTTTTATTTTTTTCAGCATATTTTGGTACCGCAGGTGGCTTTGCGTTTGTATCAGCCGAATGATTTTTTGGTCATAAGTAGATTCTAATTTGTTCTATACTTGAGTAAAATTTGATTCAAATTGGAAAAAAATAAAAAAGTTATAAGGGTATCTTCATTTTAAGTGAGTCACACTGTATATTTAAGGAAATGTATAGATTTCGACAAAATATTACGTTAGAAAATACGTCGAATGTTGTAAAATAAAGATTGTTTTGTGCCTGTGATTTATTAGCAGAGCACGGTAAACCGCTTTGATAGAAATATTCAAGGTACATAATTGATTTTTTTTTTATTAATTATCGATTTTCGCTGGCGAATATCTCGTAAACCATAACACATAGGAAGAAAATGAATATAAACATTCTTGTAGGAAATTTAATTATATTTAATTTTGCATAGATTACTTTTTCCGTATGACGCATGGTTTCCTAGTTCCAAGCGAAGAATCGAAAAAATGAATCTTTCCACCCCCCCCCCCCCCCCTCTGAAGCGGCGGGACGAGGGGCGGGGACTTTTAGTATGTTTACCTTCTAACTACCCCCAATACATTCCTAAAGAGGAAAATTCTCTCCTCCTCCAGGTTCTCTACAATCCCCTTTTGGGCATTCATTGATTGGACTATTAACCTTACCTAATCTAACCTAACTTAGAAAACATGACAATAATAGTTACTATAGGTGCATAAGAATTAAGTACATAAACAAACATTAAGATATATTACAACATCAAAATCAAGCAATATTTCATAAATAATTATAAGTATTCAATTTATAAAGTTAAAATATTATATGATGGTTTATTACTAAGAGCCGTTTTCTATGGAAATTGAATTTCGGTCAAAATGGCTAAATTTTTAATATGTTCTAGATTTCGACTTTTTGATCAAAAGCTCTCAAGTTAAAGAAAATCCTACTTTATGAATGATTTTAATATAATTTATATAATATTGTTATACTTTCTAATAGTGATTTAGAATTAGTCCAGTCAATGAATGGTTTCTAAAGGGAAATGCTGAAATCACAATTTTTGACTAGAGGGCTGTGTTTGGACTATTTAGGAGGTAAACATACCAAAAGTCCCCGAACGTAGGAGGTGGGGGAGGGGATGCAGAGGGGCACGAAGAAGGTGCTGGTTTTTGGTTTTCCGCTCATATCTCGAAAACGGTTAGCATTCATCAAAAAGTGGCTGAATGCAAAATTAAAGCTGACTAAATTTTTTACAATAATGTTTCTATTATTTTTTTTCGTATCTGTTATGGTTCAGTAATGAATTGTATATCTTTTGACTGTGTTCTAACTTTATTATAAATTCATTATAAATTGAAAACAAAATTTAACAATCATCGTAGAAAAAAAATTCTTGTACAGATATCCGTTTCACAGCAGACTGAACTGAAATATCGAATCAAAAAATATCTTTGAGCCTGTAAGTGTGTGTGTGCGTGTCTATCTATGTGTGCGTGTATACCGCTTCTTGTAAACACGATAACTTCTGTTAGACTTAAAATATTTGATTACAATTTGGAACATATGTAAAACAGCATACTACAATAATCCCTATTAAAATTGGGCCATATCTGTAATATATGGTGATAACCAGAGGTCTACAATTCTCATTTCATAATAATGTTGTTAAAAATACCGTGTTCCATATTTTAGGATAACACTGATATATCATCTAATTTAAATAAAGTTGGTTTGCCTAACATACACCCAATATATTGCGGTTTAGAAATCTTATACATCTTCTTATTTTTGTATGCTTAGTAATATTTTGCTCTGAAATTAAAATAAAACGTATTTTACGTATATAGGCTTCTGGTTATCACCATGTATTACAGATATGGCCCAATTTCAATAGGGATTATGGTAATATACTGTTTTACATATGTTCCAAATTGAAATCAAATATTTTAAGTCCAACCGAAGTTATCGTTTTTACAAGAAACGGTATACACGCACACATACGCAAATACACACTTACAGACGCAAAGATATTTTTTATTCGATATTTCAGTTCAGTTTGCTGTGAAACGGATATCTGTACAAGAAATTTTTTTCTACGATGATTATTAAAATTTATTTTTAATTTATAATAAATTTATAATAAAGTTAGAATACTGTCAAAATATTTACAATTCATTACTGAACCATAACAGATACGAAAAAAATTAATAGAAACATTATTGTAGAAAATTTAGTCAGCTTTAATTTTACATATAACCACTTTTTGATTAGGGCTAACCGTTTTCGAGATATGAGCGAAAAACCAAAAACCGGGACCTGACTCCCCCCACTTCCTACGTTCGGGGACTTTTGGTATGTTTACCTCCTAAATAGTCCAAACACAGCCAAGTCAAAAATTGCGATCTCGGCTTTTCCCTCTAGACCTCCTTATTGAACGTTCATTGACTGGGCTAAATATTTAAAAATGACATTTGAAGAAAAAATCGGCCAAATTAGCTAAAATTCTTTTTACGCAAATTTTGTGGTTTTCTGATCAATAAACTCTTATTGAAAAACTTTCGGAAATGGCTCATTTGACCTCTGAAATACTGTATACAGTATAATAATGATCATATTCAATTTTTGATATTTTGATGGGGTACTAGCGGCCAAGGTCTGCATTCCTAAAATACCTTTATTGTTTCCACAAAAAGTTATTTTCAAACTTTAAACAAAAAATAATAAACGGAGAAAAAGAAAATTCTCCGTGATCGCTTAGCTGTAATAGTTTGCTTAAAGAAGCTACAATTACATTGTTCCGTATTCCTTAAAAACAATGACACTAATTATAAAATATTGTTTTTTTTTTTAATTTTAATCAGATTCAAATGGCAATAGAAAATGCTGTAATTAAAATAAATTAATGCAATTGATCCCGTTTGAAAAATAATTGAATAAACAGTAGGAACCCAGGTAGCAGGGTGACGTCATCATGACGTCTTTTAAAGGTGATTTTTCGTCGCCGACGTCATTGTCCCAATAAATGACGTACCAGATACGTGATATTTATAACGTACTTCCGACGTCATCATGAAGACGTCAAATACACGTTTCTTTTAGGTCATTATTTTGACGTCATTAATAAATGACGTACCAGAGACGTGATATTTAAAACGAACTTCTGATGTCATCATGAAGACGTCAAATACACGTTTATTTTAGGTCATTATTTTGACGCCATTAAAATGACGTGAAATAAATCATTATAAAGTAAAAATAAATAGAAGTATTTAGTGACTAGTTCAATTTTCGCCACATAGCAATAATAATTTTGTTTTACTATTTCTAACTAGGTATACAGCATTTAAACATATTTAAATAAATATGCTCAATGGTTCAGTGAGTTAAGTGTTAGGTTGCGAGTCAAAAGGTCCGCGGTTCGATCCCTGCACATTCCGTTTTTTTTTCGTCAAAAACTTTATTAATAATTGTAGAAAAATATTATAATGAAAAGTTTGCATCCCTTATCGTAAAATTTACTGATTACCAATACGTCATATTGGCGTCATATGTATGACGTCATTGGGCTGTGACATGGTTCCGTCTTTTTCACGTCATTTTTACGTCATGCTGAAGGTGAAATTGACGTAATTAATGCCGAAAAAACGACGTCATAATGACGGCACCTTGCTGTCTGGGAATTTGTGATATTTTGTGTGATATTTCGGATAATTAATTTAAGATAAAAATAACGTCATGTGTTTATATAACTTTTTTTGATAGGAGATATTCATCCTTGAACACAGAGTGGGAAAAGCGGTTTCTGAATAATAACTTGATTGTCCTCCTTATTCACCTGATTTGAATCCTCTAGATTTTTATCTGGAGGGCAACCGAAAACTTAGTTTATTCAGCTCCAGTAGAGACCAGAGAAGAACTACTACAACGAATCATGTTTCATTGCGATGAAATACAAAACAATGGTGAGGTATTGTGGAGAGTGCAGCAGTCTTTAATTATCTAGCCCGGAAGTGTGTTGTGTTGAGCCTTGTTATGAATTTTTTAATTATACACAAAAAATTTTAATTTTTATTCAGTTTTATGTCAGTGAAGTAATACATTTTTCTTGAGAATATTGTTACACGTGCAGTAATTAAAAAAATAATTCTTAACATTTTTCTCTAAAACTGTTCACTTTAGCGATTTTAACAAAGGATACTTTTTTTTCTTCTGATGGTATAAAGAAGACATTTATTTTAAGAAAAAATCTTATAGGATATAAAATTGAGAGTAAAATATTTTGAAGATAGTTTACCCCCGCCATCCCTGATCTGTTATTAAAACAATAAATTTCGTCATCCTAAGGTATCTGAAATCAGAACAACGGTTACTGAGCTATGTAATTTTAAATAAAATTGTTTTGCCGGCCATTTTTTTTATAAATGGATTGTTTGGGATTTTAATATGCTTTTCATCCATTAATAGAGTGATCCATTGCGACAAACAAATAACTGTTCCCAAATACTTCACTCAAAACCTGCCTGGTCTACTATTATGGCTAAATCCAAAGATAACAAGCTAAAAACGTAGGTACTCTTCGCCAATTTACTGAGCTTTTTATATAATTGTTACACATTCTATAGGATACTCTTCGCAATTCTCTTGTAAATAATGTTGGTTTTTGAACATCCTAAATTTTGTGACACCAATTTTGTTGTGAAAGAAAATAAAAAAAAGAAAAAAAAAACATCCAACCCGAGATCCAACCTGTGTGGGATTCGAACACACGATCTTTGGATTGCAAGTCAATTCAATTCAATTCAAGCAAATTTATTAAATATTAGACATACAAATATGCGCCCGAGTCGGATTCCGGTTCAGAGCCGACCGCACAACCACATCGCACAGCGTCGTGGTGAACGTACGATCGAATTAAGCGGGTTCGACCCAAGCTGGAACAACAGGTGGAATGCGAAGTGAGGACTGTCCAAAGGAAAAGACTTAAACTTAACAGTTTCATTACTATAACTAGAACAGTTTTAAAAACAATTAAAAATTAAGGAAATGAGTTTTTGTTAGCACGCGCGCACTGACGCACACGCGCACTATTTTAGGAGGATTGCAAGTCAAAACTTTAGCCACTGCGCCATCACACCTTGCTAGATAAATTGACTGTCTGTAGTATATATCTTTCGAGAATCTTATTTCAACGCATTAAGTATATTATTATACTCTTCGCAAAAAACGAAGAGTATATTGCATTTGATCGGCACATTTCTAAAACCGTAAATATCGCTCGTAGAGAAAAAATTTTCATATCATTGTGTTAGTGAACGAATTCTGAACAACTGTTAAAATGTCCGTCTGTCCGTCTGTCCGTCCGCTCGTCCGCCCATCACGTTACTTGTAAGCACGATAACTTAAGAAAGAAAAGTCCGATTGTATTGAAATTTGGAAAATAAATTAGTGTTAGCTAGAGAAAGAACACTATTGTTTTTGAAGACAATCAGTCAGTAAATAAGAAAGTTAATATATATAAATAATACAACAAAAAACTAAATCCTCCATTCATAGTATTCCATCAAAATCTACAAAGCTTACGAAATAAAACTCATGAACTAGAAGTGTTCCTGTGCGACTACCATCTAAGTAATAACTTTCCTATTCAAATAGTTTGTGTAACGGAACATTTTTTAAAGCAATCAGAAAGTGATTATTATTCTCTAAGTGATTACAAAATAAATTCCTGTTTCTGCAGATCAATTAATAGTCATGGTGGTGCTCTAATTTTTGTGCATAATAGTTTAAAGTTTAAAAATATGTCAAAGTTAAAATCTATACCAGTGGAAAAGGACTTTGAATACGCGGCAATCCAGAACCTCGACCTAAAAATTATAGTTATTGGGATCTATAGATCCCCAGCAGGTAACATAAACACATTTTTTTCTTTATTTTTTGAGCTCCTAAATGAAATAACGAATTATTATAATAATTTTGATCTAATTATATGTGGAGATTTCAATATAGATCTTTCTAAAGAAAGTAGACAAAAAAATGAATTTGCAAATATCTTAAACATATTTAATTTAATAAGTACAGTAAATGAACCCACTAGAATCACAAAGAGTACGTCAGCGACCTTGGATAATATTATAACTAATATAAAGCAAGATTCTAATACAGAGGTAATAGAAACTGGCTTATCTGATCATCGAGGTCAAATAATTAAATTTCACAATTTTAAAGAAATGGTTGCTCCTAGTTTTTCAAAGAAAATAAGAATATTCAATGATAAGAACCATAAAAAATTTGAATCTTTAATCAATAATATTGATTGGTCCCCTATATATAGCGAAGATAATATCCAGAATGACTTTGAATTATTTCATAGTTACGTAAACTCATATTTCGAGGCTAGTTTCCCTGAGAAACAAATTAAAACTACTACAAAAAAATGCAAAAAAAAAGACTGGATGTCCCAAGGAATTCGTATTTCGTGTAAAAATAAATGGAATTTAACATATCTCAAAAATCAAACTGATGACAAAAATTTCATCGAATACGTCAAAAGATATTGTAATACCCTCAAAAAAGTCATAAAGTCTGCAAAAGCACTAAATTTCTCAAATGATCTCTCAAATTCAGACAACAAAATTAAAACTACCTGGGACTATATAAACTCGCTCACAAAAAATCCTGTGCAAGAACTTGAAAATATCACAATAATTGACGAAAATGAAATGATCAGTGATACCAACAAAGTGGCGAATAAATTTATATCTTTTTTTCCAACCAGGCTCTCACATTAATCTCAAACCTAAAAAGTAACGTGAGTCATACAGGTTATTTAAACAACGTTCAATATCATAAAAGCAACTCATTTTTCTTTCAGCCAGTTAATGAATACGATATATGTAATGTAGTTAAATTACTTAAAAATAAAAAATCATCTGGATATGATAATATTCCTATTACTCTAATAAAAAAATATATTGATTCACTAAAGAAGCCTTTGGCGTATCTAGTAAATCTATCACTCCAATCAGGAATTTTCCCCGACCAACTTAAAATCGCGAAAATTAAACCATTATATAAAAAAGGTGATAAAACATTATTATCCAATTACCGCCCAATTTCCCTATTAATAACGTTTTCGAAAATTTTTGAAAAAGTAGTTGAAGAACAACTGGTTAGTTACCTTACATCCAACAATATTCTTAGTGAGGCTGAATTGACGCAATTTCGCTTTAGGAAAAAAAGAAATACTAACGACGCCACATATTCATTAATTAATCAAATCCATAAATTATTAGAAAGCCAAGAATATGTGATTGGCATATTTTGCGATTTGTCAAAAGCTTTTGATTGTGTTAATCACGAAATTTTACTAGAAAAATTACAATTTTACTCGATAAGGGGTCTCCTCTACAATGGTTTACGTCATATTTGACAGATCGCAAAATATACGTCGAAATAACTGAACATACTAATAACATGCTTAGAAAGGAATGCTCCAATCATGAAATAATGAATTGTGGTGTCCCACAAGGATCAATATTGGGTCCGATCCTCTTCTTAATATATATATAAACGACCTGGTCTCTAATTTTCCCGAATTGTACTTCTCACTGTTTGCTGATGACACAAGTATAATTGTTAACAACAAAAATTTTCCCTCGCTCATTACACAGACTGAACAAAAATTAAATGAAGTAGTAGACTGGTTTCATGCAAATAAGTTAGTGTTAAATATAGACAAAACAAATAACATATCATTTCAAAAATCATACATTACTATTCCAGATGTAAATCTTAATACCTCATTTGGTGAAATCAGTTCTACAAGAAATACTAAGTTTTTGGGGGTGTACATTAACAAATACTTGAAATGGGACTTTCACATAGAGGAACTAAATAAAAAACTTTGTAAATCAATTTTTGCACTAGCAAAAATAAGAAGAGAACTAGACCTAAAATCGACAGTGAGCGTTTATTATGCTTATTTTCATAGTCTGGTTCAATATGGGATCGAATTCTGGGGATCATCTACGCTGACCAATACTATACTTGTAACACAGAAACGAGCCATACGAATAATTTGTCGATTGCACCCAAGAGAATCATGTAGACCATATTTTTCAAAATTAAAAATATTTACTATTCCAAATCTCTACATATATAAAGTGAGCTTGTTGATATTTAAAAACAGGAATTCCATACAAACTGCATCTGATATACACAATTACGATACAAGAAATAATAAAGAGCTTCTATTACCAAACTACAAATATAACAAAATTAGACAAGGTCCGTTGTATTCTGGTATACAATTTTTTAATCACTTACCGTCCAGTGTAAGAAATGCCAAAAGCATATCTTTATTCAAAAAACACTTAAAAGCGTTGCTTCACGTGAACGTTTTCTATAGCATTTCGGAATTCCTAGAAACGCAGTTTTCATAGTCCTTTTCCACCATCTCTATTTCCATTTCATGCATTTTCACCTGCTATTCGATATTCGATAATACATTTATGTCAGCTTTGTTTAATTTGGCTGTTCAAGCGGTTGGAGCTGTATTGCACATGCGTAATATTTTAACATTTCTAGAATTTTAAAAGTTACGCTGAGCTGTCAAATGGAACAAAGCCATTGCGTTTGTGTGCAATATGCATTTACGTATGTGCGTATATGCAGCACACTTACGCAGTTCCCTTTTCTCTACACCTTTATATAGGTTCTATTGTACTTGCTTAATAAGGTAAAAATTGATGTAAGATTTTATATAAAAATGCATCTATTTATACTCATGTTTATATATGTGTGTGTGTATATATGTGTATATATATATATTTTCATTTTTGTACTATTCACCTTGTTATACAAGTGTATTTGAGAAATAAATGTTATTATTATTATTATTATTATTATTATTATTATTATTATATTAATCGTTTAATTTCAAAAAAATATTTTTTTTTCATTTTTGTTGCTTGTACTTAAATAGAAATCTTACGAAATGTTATCTCTATAATATTTTTTTTTTTGTTTATACATTTTACTAATGTTTATTTCATAATAATATATTTAATGCATTGAAATATAATTCTCGAAAGATATATATTAGACATTCAATTTCTCCAGTAATGTGTGATGGTCCAGTGGAAAAAGTTTTGGCCTTGCAATCCCAAGATCGCGTGTTCGAATCCCACACCGGTTGGATGTTTTTTTTTTCATTTATTTTTTTTCACAACAAAGTTGGTATCACAAAATTTAGGATGTCCAAAAACTAACAGTATTTACAAGAAAACTGCGAAGAGTATCCTATAGAATGTGTAACAATTATATAAAAAGCTCAGTAAATTGGCGAAGAGTACCTACGTTTTTAGCTTGTTATGAAATATATATTAGTAAAATGTATAAAGAAAGAAAAAATAGTGATAAGATTTCGCAAGATTTCTATTTAAGCACAAGCGACAAAAATGAGTATAATAATGAACCATTATAAAATAACATTTAGTTCCCGACAGTTGAGAAACTAATGCTCTTCTTCTAACATATATTTCGTTTTTTTTTAGGCTTGTCCGCTTACTGATCCCAATAAATTAAACGTACATTTAATCCCATACTCTTATGAACCTTTGGGAGATAAGGGGATAACAGTAGAGAAGTTATTTTATAAAAGTAAGCATATTTATTTTTAGTTTCTAAATGATATTAATCCATTAACATTTTTTAGATGCTCAATATATCATTTCATCTGTAGTGGATGCTTTAAAAGTAGATCGAAATAGAAAGTAAGGATTATTACATGATACTTAGTCTAGCGAAATGTTGCCAGATGTTAAAGAAATTGCCATTTAAAAAAAATTACTCATTGGAATGAAGGGGTAGAGTTACTAAGTTCGTGAAGTTAACTTGTAGTTTATTAAAACTGCGAGGAACGTTCACATAAATTAGGTCCTATTTAAAATCGAGTTTAATTTTAATTTGATTTTTCATCATTTGGAATTTTTAATCATTTATTTATTGTTACACCGTTCAACAGATTAAGTAAAAAATTACAGAACAAGAGCAAAGGAATATAATGCATCATTTAGGTTGGCAATTCGCCATATATATACAGCAAAATAAAGAAAAAACATAAAGAAAACAATAACAATTTAAACCATTTAACAAAGAAAAACTTAGCTACGTGAGAGATCCCTTAACATTTTGACTGTTATTCATATATGTCGTACCAAACTGTCGATGATGTTTTGGATGATGTATGATGCTTTCATAATAATATTATGATGTATTGACTGTAAAGTAATTTTCACAGCTGTAAAGTAGGTTGAGGAAGCTGTAACGTAAGTTGTGCATGCACGTCTATGGACAGGGATAGCATGAACAATACCGATCACGTCGATAAGCTTTGTTGGCAGTCCTACTTAAGAGTGCCGGTGCCGTGCTTAAGAAAATGATTTCGTAATTCGACAATGCTTCCTATATCCCTGAACCGATTGAAACATTTCTATAATAAGCTTTCAGAGAAAACTTGACAGAATCGTACTAGACTATTGAAAACAACAAAAAATAACGTTTTTTATTTTGGTTCGAGAAAAAAAATTCCTCCTTTAGTTTTCATTCTATAAAGTTGTCTTTAAAAACACAACAATTTTTTTTTTAATCAGTTCAGAGACGTAGGAGAAATTGTCGATTTATATTCACCCACCGCCCACCTCAATTTCGCATATTTGACAAGCGGAATGCAACAGCGAGATGTGAGGGTCTCTTGTAAGTCTCTTGTTCGTGTTCATTACCATAATAACAACCCGCCTATGTCAAGTTCAAAGGCTAGCTTGCCTACGAGAACAGGAAAATCAGGACTACTTCAACAGCTGCAATGGAGACCATCCTTGGACTCACCCCCTTGCATGTCGAGGTGGGACTGGAAGCCATTAAAGCAGCAGACTTTTTAAGAGCGGAATGTGGAATGCAACGGGACAAATGATGGAGCATTCGAAAGCACTGGCTCTACTTATAAGAGACAAGGTCATCGCAATCAAACTCATGTGGGTGCCCAGAGACAGTGGCGTGGGTAGATGTGGATGGAAGAAGCAGACCGTTTGGTGAAGCCTTTTCCCTAGCCTGGAGCCAGCCTTTGGTCTGAATAGAAAACTGATTCAATCAGAACTGACACAGTTTAGCAACTATTGGGCTCAGGTCCCCGAATGAGACAGTCAAGCCACCATATGAAGGGGCCCTTAACTAACTCCACCGTAAAGTAGTTGCTTGGGCTCGATAGAGAACGATTTCGGTGGATGGTACAATACAACAGGACACTGTCCTCTAAAGAAGCACCTACACCTGCATACAATGAGATTGAAAGATGATCCTACTTGTCGGATGTGTGGAATGGAGGATGGAATTATCACTCATATTCTATGCAATTGTGCACCACAAGAAGCGTCAATGTATAGAAGACAGTATTTACAGCCGGAAGAACTATGGGATCTACCTTGGAAAGGACGGCCCTCATTCGTAGAGAGAACTGTTTTTTTTCTAGAGAATTTTAAATGTAGCGAACGTATAATGGGCCCATTGGCCTGAGTTCTGCGGATACACGGATCTGCTCGTGTTTCTAATAATAATAATAGTTTTCGTTAAAGTCCTTTTTTAACAAGATCGATCAAGAAATAAAAAAATTAATCACCAATAAGCGATGCATACTGAGGTTTCTATCTAACAAATGATTAACGAAGAATCTTGAATAAACAGTATTAATAAAATAACGACTGGTACAAAATATGAATCCAATGGTATGAAAGGCTTCAGAGACAATGACATCGTTGTGATAAGTAAAGGACAATTTGCTGTCAACTTTATGCCGAAGTCACGAAACGCTACGAGTCTCTGAAGCATGACATTATCCAAACGATATTCAAAAATAATTGATGCTATTTTTAAATAAAAGGATAATACGTTACGTTTATTAGTATTCAATAGTAATTTAGTTATTATGTACTGTAACGCCTCCTAGCTTAGGCGTTCCAATACATAATAAATCCGGTAGTATGGACGGAACTATTTAGTCGTTTTCTGTAAATGTAGGCTAGACGTAAAATTTCTCGGGTAGTTAGTTGCGAGGTCAATGCAGCGCTGGAATCGCCCTGCGGTGATGCGACCAAGACGACACGGTGAGCGTTCTCTTTGGTTCACGCGATGACAGAGCAAGCAGCAAATGGCTCGCCGTTAAATTAAAAATTAAGTGTTCAATATCTTTATTGGAGATGGGATGTAAGTTAATTATTTTCTACCCCATTTTTCCAAAGCTAATAACGTTTTCATTTATTTTAGGTTTCTCAAATTGAACTTATACTTATACTAATTCTTACACTTAAACTTATACTTATATGTATACTTATAATTATACTTATACGATCCTTGGACAATAATTGCATACTACTTGTATAATACTAGCATATTACTTGCGAAATATCAAGTAATACTTTATGATGTTCTAAAACAGAAGTACCGTCGACTATTTCAATATGGTTACTAAATATTACTGACTGATTTCATCGCTAACTTGCTGACAACCCTGTTGCTTCCACATCAACTGTAGTCAATACGGCCAAACTCGCAAGAGATTGTATAATCACTAATACGGGGAGGCAGTTGCGACGTTCGATCAATAATTATTGGGAACTACGTTATAAATGGTTTTAATTTGCTATTTAATTTCACCTGGGTGGATCACGAAGAATTTTTCTTTAAACGTAGTAGCCAAGATCTTATTGCAGCCATTTTCTCGTTACGGGCGTGGAAACCACGAGGTGTATTGATATCAGTCAACCGATTCCAGCTAGAGCGATTTCTCGGAATGTATGGTCAAATCAGCTGTTTCACGAAGTTAAGTACATATTAGTAATTTATGTGTTTCTGAATATCACCTCTCTAACAACTTATAAAATTTAATTGGCCTATGCCAGATTTTATTATTCATTTAATTAAAATCGCGCGAGCTACCCAATCGTCGCATTAACCTAAGAGCAAAACTTTAGAGTGCCCTATGCATTTGCTAATTTTATTGATGTTAAAATTTTATGTATTTTAAGATACAGGGTGTTTATAATCATGTGGTAATGGATGTTTCCAGTTAATTTACCGATGATTGAAGGTTTGTGTTAGACGTCGACACAAAGCCTACAAGGGGTGGAACTTGTCGCCTTTTGCGCCCACTTCCCTTTTTTTGAACTTTTGGTTATTACCAATTTCACCGTGTGTACATATTTTTGTTATGTTTCATAATTCTGCCGTGTGGTATTTTTAATGTAGAGTCATTTAATGTTTATCCTTCATTGGTTATTACCAAATTTTATCTTGTGTAAAGAAATTGTTGTTACATTTTTGTAACTTTGCCGTGTGGCGTATTTTAGAAATTTTGTTGGCCGTTACCAAATTTTACCTTGTGTAGATAATTTTTATTACATTTCATAATTCTGCCGTGTGGTATATTTTATAGTAGAGTACAGTAAATTTTAGTTACATTTTTGTAACTTTGCCGTGTGGCGTACTTTAGAGATTTTTTTGGTCGTTACCAAATTTTACCTTGTGTAAATATTTTTATTCCATTTCATATTTCTGCCGTGTGGTATATTTTTGTAGTAAAGTAAATTAATGTTATTACTTGTAGATGTTATTAGTTATTACGGTTAAGTCAGTGATAAGTTTTTTTGCGATCGATTTATAAAGGTTGCGTAATTAATCACAAATTTGTGACCATTATATTATCTATTATAGATTTCTGATTATTACGTAGTGTTTATGAGTTCACTAGTTATTGCTAAAATTGTTGGATATCAAGCAACAGACTGTGGAATTAAATTGAGTACTAAATTGTTATTTTTATAGTAGGGTTTGTTGGCCCGGTATTTAGCTTCAGTATCTAAGTGCAGATTGTAGATTCTTTCGTCAGTAACTATATGGTAATAGTTTTCTTTATAACATATCATTTCATAACATCGGTTAAGCATTCTGCCTAGTTTAAGATAATTTTATGGATAAAATTCTGATTATATCTCAACCATATTTTATGGCTACAAATTCTAGATAGATCGAATCACATTTTAGCATTATCGCGCTCTCATTATCATTTTTGATCCCATTATTTTTGCTTGAACCCCTTACTAACCCACACTGCATATCATAGGATGTTAAATTTGAATCTCTAACCAATTTTGTTTCGATTTTACATCGAGTCTGTACTATTGTCCCAAATCGATATTAAATCGATACTATCATTACTTCTTGTTTTATTTGTGTTGTGTCGTATTTTCTTTATTTCACGGCTTACTAATAAGCCTGGCGCCCATAAAGTTTTGAGTTTTTTGCGTACCAAGATTTGTTTTTTTTCTAAAATAATTAGTCAGTTCCCAACCCTAACTCACGCCCTTGCCTCCAACGACACTGACTAGCCTGGGCCTAATCTTACTTGAGGTTGGCTTTAGTTTACTTGGTAACAAACGGCCACCCCAATTAGATTAGCTTTTGTCTTTTTTTATAGGTCCAAGTAGCTTGATTAAACTTTATTATTAGAGTCACGTGAGTGCTATAATTTTTCTTATGTTATAGTTGACTTACATTATATACTAGAGTGTAATCTTTTGAACATTTTAATTTTGTCGAGTGTCAAGCTACGAGGACATTTTACTTAATACTAGGAGCCATTTTTACAAAATGGCGCCTTAATGCTTGGGTAGAAGGTAGCAGTACCTGTTATTTATATTATTAAAGCAAGCTTGAAATTGAAAGTAGTCGTCGACACCTTGTATGACCCGAAATGATTCTTGTGGAATTCCAGAGGCGGCAACAAATATACTAGATTCGAACACATTGAGGAGCACCTACTGAATCCTATTTATTAGATCAGATTTTAATAAAACAATTTATGAGTGTGAAAAAATGACTTATTTTTCAAAATTACTTCATTAGTAACTGGTGATCAAGTCTGTGAAATGCTTTGCGAGGGGCAAACCGCGAAGGAAATCTGGTGTACATCCAGAAGGAAATCCGAGGAAATCTGGTATACAAAATTTTAGGTGCGGTTGACCCTGTGCTTGGTGAGCAAAATGCATATTGGTGTTAACTGATCATTATTATTTTTTTAAATTACTAATTAGTATACACAAGTTAAATGTAAAATACTCTAAAGTAAGAATCAGAATATGCGAAACGGTACGAGAGACTTTGAATCACGTTAGCTAAGAAAGTTTTGCCTCTAAGAAATTAATATTTGATACTTAAAACGATAGCGCAGTGGACTAGAGTGCGTTACATGACAAAACGTGTTACCTATCTCTCTGGCCAATTTCCAGCTAAAATAGTGTCTGTGTGTCTATACTTTCTCAGCAATATAATCCCCTCCTATAATGGTCTTTCTCTGCTTTCTGGAGAATTGTTTTATTTTATGTGGTGTACGTCTTGTATTAAAAATTGGAATGTATTATAACACATCTGGCAACAGTGCTTTAACATGTAATACACGTTCCATACACTATAAAATTCATTAACTAAATTAATAGTTCTGATAAACAAGATTTACATATTCTCTTTTAGGTTCGTTCAAGTCGAGGCAGCCTATCTTCACAAATGGTGGGAATTACAGAATGATGGTGTTAAAAATTCTATAAAACAGTTAATTGACGAGGGAAGGCTGGAAATAGCAAATGGTGGTTGGAGTTTGAATGAGGGAGCCACAACTCATTACCAGTCTATCATAGATCAATTCACTCTAGGGCACAGGTACAACGTAATTTTAACGTAATAGGTAATAAGATAATAGATATAATAGATATACAACGTAATAGATAATAAGCTTGAGAAACTTTTAGAAATAAGTGTTCGTAGTCGGCAAGGTTCGACTATAATTTATAATGACTCGTAATAGTCGTATTCAAAATATCTTAGTAAAATTAGCTCGTGTCTGGGAGACGTAGAGTATATTGCAGTTTAGATATCTTGAACATCTCCGTTTTTTTTGTGACCCCGCTGTATATTTATTTTTTTAACTAAAGGCCTATCAGGTTTCTTTCCTTGGCAATATTGTCAACTGCATTCTAAGTATTATTTTCCCACGTCGATTGCCTAATTAACTACACTTTCTGTCGAAATAATCTACCACGATCAATATTTCTTTCAGTTTCATTATAGATAAAAATCAATAATCAACCCAAAAATTCACTTAATTCGAAACAGCTAACGTTCTCAACTCACAATTATTACAGCCACGCTAAATTAAATATTAGTCAATGCCAACTAGTACAGTGAAAGTTTTCTATAATATGCGGCGACTTGCTAATTTATAGGGGCGAATGCCACTCCTTTTGAGGAGTTAATAACTAAAAAAGAACAAAAGGAGCTGAAAGACAATTAAATTTTAAGAAGAAAAGATTCTATGCAACTTTTCATACAAATTGATAGTCTTTAAGTTGTAACAACTAGAAAATTTGAACGTTAGCTTGCAAAAATGGACTTTAAATAGGTTTTCGTCAAATAACTCGAAAGGTATTACATTGAGCGGAAACATGCTAGAGATAAATAAGAAACACAGTAGGCTAGAACCACCTTTAAATGAAATATTCATGCACTCTCTCAATTCTTACGGGAAATGGTAGCTTTATCTGTCCCGAAACAATTCCCGTAAAATCTGAAATCATTCCCTTGGCCGTTTTCTAGAAAATTCACTTTTAATTTTTTTTTTAAACGATTTTTTGCATGGATAAAAACAAGAATCTACTACATTTTTGAAGTCTCTGAATACCCGGACATATTTCAAACAACCTATCAGTTAAATATCAGTTATCTTCTTCAATCCCCGATTCTTACGTTATACAATAGACAAAGACAATATCTATTTTCATCGTGCGTTTTTGCATGATTGCTTTGATTTTAATCATGGTCACAGAAAATTTTCACTCTTGGGTTCTTGGATTGTTTGCCTAGTGAATTCTAAAGAGTAACTGACCGAGCGACGCCAATATTCTTTGGCAATGATTGTCTCAGATATCTAAGGTCGAACAGGACTACTGCTCTTTACCCTAGTACATCGCTGTAGGCCTGGACCGGCCTCGTGCGGGGCGGGCGAGCTTACTTTACATTAACCCCACTCACAAATGTGAGCAGTGTGGATGATTTCGGCCCACTTCCCCGGGTCCTGGCTTGATGGACCTTGCTGGCTAAGTTTATCTTCTGGCGCTCTTCTGTCTTGATGATCTTTCTTCGCCAGCTTGTCACCCCCGGGGTAGTCATCTGTCTGTTCGGAAATTTTGGGGATTTTTGACTGGGATTGACTGCCGGTACGCAAAATGTCAATTGACATCCTGCCATCCAGATCATCGGGTGAGGGATGAGCTATGTAGCTCGAGGAAGTGCAGACCTAAGTGCTTTGGTAGCACTTTCGGTCTGCATGGAGCTAGGCGACTACGGATACTGGACGGCGTTTCGTCCGGTTCCTGTAGGGTAGTGGGTGCGGGTGGTTGAGTTATCGTCATGTCTCTTCTGTGGGTTATCTTCATTGGCGGTGGTATGGTTGTCATACTCACCCGTTATCTTACTGAACGAATGGAAAGTCTACTCAGACGTCCAGTAGAGGCGCTCGGATTTCCCTAGCAAATCTAGTTGCGCAAGTAGTAATGTTATTCATTGGTTACGGAAATTTTGGTAGACAAAAATTGCTGTCATTCAAAATAACATAGGAATAGATCTAATGATTTTGTCTAAATTGACTACTTGGAAGGTTTATATAACCCGATTATTATCAAAACGTCTGGATTTCTCCAGCATGAAGGTTTCTTGTATGTTATTTCCCCAAACTTGCCTTAAGTTTAAATTTGTATTGGAATGTTTAATTTTACTTTCTTGATTGACATTTTAACTACCTTACCAATGCAAAAAATCAATTTTCAAAAAAAAAAATTAAAATTGAATTTTCTAGAAAACGGCCAAGGGAATGATTTCAGATTTTAAGGGAATTGTTTCAGGACAGATATAGCTACCATTTCCCGTAGGAATTGAGAGAGTGCATGCATATTTCATTTAAAGGTGGTTCTAGCCTACTGTGGAAAGCTACTAAATTGAGAATGAATTTCGTTTCTTTCTAATTTCTGTAGAGTTAATGGTTTCGGAGATCTGGAAGTATAAATGTGGCATCCGAAAATTTATAAGAAGAAGCATTTAGTTTAACTGATAAATATCTGAGAAACTATGGCACTTAGTTAAGAACGCTAGCAACCAAAATGAAAGACTATTAATTAGTATTTCAAATGATTTATTGTCTATTTCTATAGCATAAAAAAACAAAGAAGTTATGACAGAAACAATGTACTTTTCCACATTTTTTAATAAAAACGTCGCCATCTTGTTAATTTAAGTAGTCAGTAAAAAAAATATATTCCCATACACTGTTTTTCGTTAACAAATAGTATGATCTAGATGCTCAAATTTTTTTGTCCGCTTACCGCGCTTGCTTTATAAAAAAATTGCATTTGAAACTGTAAAGGGGGGCAAGCGTAGAGGCGACTTCAATGTGAATGTCAGTCGATATTCCGTTGAAGCAACGTCGAGCGCGGTTAGTAATTGGATGGGTGACCCATCTTGGGAAATACAGCGTTCTCGTCCCACCTTCTAGCGGCTTGTATATCAGTGTATACGCGGAAGCTACGTAATTTCAGACGAGGATTACGTAGTGGATATACCATCCTTCGGAGGGGATGTAAAGCAGGCGATCCCTTGTCTATTAAATGTTAGGCAAGTAGAAGATCCCTACTCTTCTTAAGGGAAGAGGTTCAGCAAAATTTCCAGGTTGGGGGTAGCTCGTCTCCTGGCGTCGGTGATAGGCCCTGGTAGCGGAAATAGGCCGACGTTAAACAGTTAAAAAAAAACTGTAAAGTGATTTTAGGAAAAACGTAACGATTTTGTTTCTCTACAAATATCTCCATAAATATTAGTTTTAGGGAAAATATGGAAGACATCAAAAATTAAGCTTATAAACTGAGAAAGAATTAGTTTTTTTAAATATTTGTGTAGGGTTTTTTTTTTGGCGAGGGGGGGGAACCCACACGGGCTGCCTATTCCAACTAGGAATAGGTCTGAGTGTCAGGCTCCAACTGACTAAAACCCCTCCTCTTAGGGCTCGTCTGTATGGAATACTCCGAATGCACTGCAGCCTCCTGGGCTTATTGTGCTTACCCTGTTTTTTAGTTTTTTTTTAGTTTACACTTGTCCATTTTAATATTCCTGTGTCACTGACAAGGTGATACAGGTCTGAAAATGGACGAGTCTTGATGGTTTCCGGGTCTGTTTGTGTTTGCCCGTAGATATTATACCTTCTGCGGACCAATGCCTTGCAGTCATGTATAATATGTTCTACAGTTTCCGCACAGTCTGCAGTTAAGGCGCCAGCAAACTTTCCAATTAAATGCAGGTACTTCTTGACGGGAAAGTGTCCTGTCAGAAGACCAGTTATGATTCTCAGCTGAATCCTGTTCCTTGTGAGCAGTTCTTCAGTTTGTTTTGAACATGGTCCATTGATAAGTGTTTTCCCATGTCGATTTCCTGGAATATTTCTCCAGTAGTGGTTGTGTTTACTCTTGACCCAGTCTTTAATTACCCTTCTGGCTGAGCCTTTTGTGATACTCAGCGCAGGTTCTGAGCCATATAATATATTCGCTGCTCCTTGTCTAGCAAGTTCGTCAGTTTTCTCGTTGCCCTCTCTACTGGTATGTCCCGGTACCCAGAGTAGTCTTACTCTGTTCCGCTCACCCAGAATTATGAGATCTTCGTGGCAGTCCCAAATCAGTCTGGAGGACACTTTGATAGAGGCTAGTGCCCCAAGTCCCGCCTGACTGTCTGTTGCGATTGAGATCTGCTGGTTCACGTATCGTCGTTTAACATTCTCGCATACACACTCGAGTATAGCCAGAATTTCTGTCTGGAATACAGTGGAGTGCCGTTCAAGAGAGAGACTTATACTCTCTCTCGGCCTCACACCATGTATTCCTGCTCCAGCTCCTGATTCCATCCTGGACCCGTCAGTATACCAAACCAGGCCTCTGCGTAAAACATCAGGAGCACCTGTCATCCATTCCTTTCTATCTCCAATGGTGATAGTGAAGGGCTTATTGAATGTAATTTTTGATGTCATGTAGTCCGACCTCATGCTCAGTAGAGGATCCACTACATTGTTTATTATCCTCATGTGCCCTGAGTTGCCTCCAAGAGGAGTCGGGTTCTGAGAATTTTGTAGCCTGTAGGCTCCCATTCTGGCCTCCCCCTGAATCACAAGACTCAGTGGAGGGAGGTCTAGTAGGGTCTCCATGGCTGCTGTTGGGGTGCTTTTCATTGCACCTGTAAAACCAAGACTGCGTATGTGATGGTGGGTCTTATCACGCTGGTATAGAGCCAGTGCACCATTCCAGGCCTAAGCCCCCATCTCTTACCATACAATCGTCTGTATGTTGCCAGTATGGCAACAGACTTATGTATTACTCTGTCCAGGTGTTGGTTCTAGGTAAGTTTGGAGTCTATAATGACTCATGGAACTTTACCTCCCCCGACATCTGAAGTTGTGTGTCTTGGAGAACTAGAGGACCCAATCCCTCCAGGTTTCTCCTTCTGGTGAATGGAACGATGCTGGTCTTTTGAGGACTGATTTTCAGCCCCTCCTCATCGGTCCATTTCTTTACCATATTCAGGGCCTTTTGTAGACGGTCCCTGACTATGTTGTTAAACTTCCCCCTAGATATGATGACTATGTCATCAGGATATCTTTGGGCTTCGAATCCCTCATTTGTGAGTTTATTTAGTAGGCCGTCAACTACAAGGTTCCATAGCAGAGGGGACAGTACACCCCCCCCCCCTGCGGGCATCCCCCAGCAACTTGTGTAGGGTTGATAGTTTCGGAGATATTTAATTCTATAGATGACATCCGATAGTTTTTAGAATAAAGTATTTACCTAGTTTTAAAACTTTGAATATCTTAGAAACTGTGACACTTCCATCAACAATTCTAAGGAACAAAATTAAAGATGATTAATAAATCTTTAAAATGACTTTTTGTTTGTTTCTACATCACAACAAATAAAGAAGTTATGGCCGATACAATGTGCGTTTTCATATTTTTTCTAACGAAATGACGCCATTTTGTTATTGTAGTTTATAATATATTATATTATATATCGTATATATCGTTAATATATAGCATCACCTAGATGCTCAATTTTTTTGTCGGTTTAAAATACTTGGTTTGGAAAAAAAAATCATCCGCCATATTAGAACCGCCATTTGGAATTTTTTAATTTTGACTTCAGATTCGTAGTCAGTGATCCCACAAATATAACTATTATACGTTTCAAAAATAAATTAGTAATACTCTTTTTTTTTAACTATTTAACGTCCGCCTATTTCCGCTACCAGGGCCTATCACCGACGCCAGGAGACGAGCTACCCCCAACCTGGAAATCTTGCCGAACCTCTTCCCTTAAGAACAGTACTTGCCTAACATTTAATAGACAAAGGATCGCCTGCTTTACATCCCCTCCGAAGGATGGTATATCCACTACGTAATCCTCGTCTGAAATTACGTAACTTCCGCGTATACACTGATATACAAGCCGCTAGAAGGTGGGACGAGAACGCTGTATTTCCCAAGATGGGTCACCCATCCAAGTACTAACCGCGCTCGACGTTGCTTCAACGGAATATTGACAGACATTCACATTGAAGTCGCCTCTACGCTCGCCCCTTAGTAATACTCTTACAAATATTGAATTCTTAAATTTAGTTTTCACCCTTTGAGAGTAAGAGCAAGATCCGGACCATATAAAAACTGAAAATAATACCCGTCTCTACAATGATAACCCATAGAGAAAAATTATCATTACATTATTCCGAAATTTTACATCTTTTTTACCTTTTTACCTACTAAACTAGATTGTCGGAAACTTTTCCTGAAATTTTTTAGTATTAACAGATGAGCTTAATAAAAATATTGCAATTTACTCCAAAGAGATAGAACAATGGAAATTGTTTAAATCTTCTTTCTGTTTGTTAAATTAATAAAACATACTTTGCTTTCTCTTAATATACTGTGGTAAAATAATTATGTCACTGTAAAGAGAGAAAATTAGCTTTCAGATCATACTAAGCACGACAAATCATGCCATTTAAAAAAAGTCAACAAAGTCATAACTCCGTCATTATGGCGCCAAAAAAAAAGTCACTGCATTCAACTTTTTATGTAAATTTTTTTTTGACAACACCAATATTTACCAAGATAAATGAACCAGGTCCATATTTTTGAACAACGCTGTATTTTGTAAATATGAGCTCCACTTATCCAAAAATATATTGATGATATACACTTATCTATACTTACGTATAATTTTTAAGGTGGTTATTGGAAACATTTGGTAAATGTGGAATACCAAAGGCTGGATGGGACATTGAAACTGATGTTCACAGTAGAGAACAGGCGTCAATATACTCACAGATGGGTTTCGATTCAGTCTTCATAAAGCATTTTGATTATAGAGATAGAGAAAACAGGAAAAAACATAAGACTCTGGATTTGCTATGGAGAGGAAGTGAAAATTTAGGTGAGATATAGATGACAAATTTGATGAAACGTGTTAGAGTGAAATTACTTAGAGAAGATAACTACGTCACACGGCTTCGCGCATCGCGCATCGCGCATTGCGTATAACCGTTGGCATAATATCAGTGCCGTGTCATCCATTTTTTATCAGCAGGGCGGTTTATATATTAAAATCCGAACGGGCTGTATGTACCCTTACTCTTTCCAAATTTACAATAACAAAGGCTTTTGTCACGCTCAATTCTCTGGACGCGGAACGGTATTGACGGATATACAATAAAATTCTTTATGGTATAGGCTATGTTTCGTCGATTCCTTTTAACGATTAACTTCTTAATTAACTAATTAAATCCGCCAGTCTCTTTCCGGATGCATTTTTACGAACCTCGCTTTTTATTCACGATGCTCCCTTTGTCGTGTCGTTGTATTTTGCAATTTTGCTGAAATGTCACAAAATGCCACTTTTCATTCGTTCGTGCCGAGCCGAATTTTCGATTTGCCCTATGCAATTTACGATGGGGATCAACTTTCTCTTTCCATCGCGACATCGTGCGGCCGTCCCGCTGGTGTATTTCGAAAAATATGAACATTTTAAGATTGCATGTTTTTCGACTCCAAAACGAAACTTTTTTTTTCCATTTTTCCATTTACATCTCGGAAATGGCTGCAGCTAGCTCAAAAATAAATTTTCACAAGAGTCCAGATAATTTCTTGAGGAATCGCCCAGTTCCATCAGAATTATCCTAAATACTTTCATTTCGGAGAAATCGATCCAAATGTATGGCGATGCACGACTCAAAATGGTACTTTTTTCGCTTAAAACCTCCATAACTCCTAAACGGTGGCTCCTAGGCCAAAAAACTCTGCCCTAACGAATTTGTACAGAATTAAATTATCTAAAAGTCTTTTTTTTAAATTGTCATACTCCAAAAATTAACGAGACAGGAGCGGTCAAAGTGGAGGCTTTTTTAAATTTTTTTTCATCCCGGCCGTGCCTACGTCATAGCCAAATATCGATTTTCTGAATCGTCCAATCAGATTCGTCCACTGCTGTCAATCTGCGAGACGATAAAAAGTCATATACAGGGCGATTTGTCTAAATTGACATTTGTTTCGTGGTTTTGCGCGATGCAGATTGAAACCAAGGACAATTGTATAACCTGTCGATCTGCATAAGTGTCCTCAATTTTACTTGCCAAATGGTAAACAACCGTTCAATAGATGACACCAGCCGGCAAATTTCGATCGATAATAATGTCATTTGTTTTACCGCATAAGTAAAGTGTGACGTACAGAGTGATATTTCTTAAAATGGCAGAGCCTCCAATTGATTTCGATGATAACTCGGGAACGGTTGTAGATATCGAATTGAAATTTGAAACGAAGGTGGAAATGTTGTAGACGGACGGAATACAAGTGAATTAAAAATACACCTACGTCTACGTGACGTCGCAAAGAAAAATTTTTACAACAGAGGAACAGGTAGAGACATCGACTTCATATTTGAGACGTAGGTGGAACCATTGAAGAAAAAATAAATTCGAGTGAATCAAAAATACACCTACGTCACAAAAATGAAAAATTCTTACGACGAACGGATACAGATATCGACTTGATATTTGAAACGTAGGTGGAACTATTGAAGAAAAAACAAATCCGAGTGAATCAAAAATACACCTACGTCACAAAAATAATTTTCGGAGATATGTCACTTTTCAGAAAAATGTCAAATTTTCGGAGAAATGTCACTTTTTAGAAAATGTCAAATTTTCGCAAAAATGCCGTTTTACAGAAAAATGTCAAATTTTCGGAAAAATGTAACTTTTCAGAAAAATGTCAAATATTCGGGGAAATATCACTTTTTAGAAAAATATCAAATTTTCGGATAAATGTCACTTTTCAGAACAATGTCAAGTTTTCGGAAAAATGTCAAATTTTCGGAGAAATGTCACTTTTCGGAAAATGTCAAAAATTTGGAAAAATGTCAAATTTTTAAAAAAATTTCACTTTTCAGAAAAAATGTCAATTTTCGGAAAAATGTCAAATTTTCAGAAAAATGTCAAATTTTCAAAAATTGTCCAATTTTCAGAAAGATGACAAATTTTTATGAAACTTTATTACGATCTCAAAATCCCATATAATAAAATGGTCCCAGGTATTACAAATCCTTTTAGTGAGAGATAGAGAGAGCAATAAAAGAACAAATAAAAGAATTTCAGTTTATTCCTTGTACAATTTTTAGCAACATACAAGAAAATTTATCATACAATTTAGTAAAATATTGATATAACAGCCTTACAATGGTATCTAACAATCGTTACTATGAAGCTAGGGGGAAAATAGTTTAACTTTTAATTCAGAGAACAAAAATGTTTATGATTACATACAAAATATAGTACAACTTAACTTTTAAAACACCAGAAATCCAGCAGCAGTTGATCACAAGGGGGCTCCGATTACTGGTAGGCTAAGACCATTGCCTGGAATCTCCTGCGTTGAATGCAATATAAAACTTCCAAATAATCTCCAGCTCTCCAAATTTACAGAATACCAAAATTACCAAAATTACAGGTCCTGGTCGTAGGTAACTCTCCGTTACAGTTATGTTGTGTCGCAAGGTATTATTTCATAATTTTAAACTCGTAACCAATAGTCCTTCATATGATCCAAGTCCCAAAATATTTCCAAAATTACACAAAATGACCCAAAGAGGTATATGATAACGGCTGATGGTTGTTTTTCTCCGTATCCCAAAAAACGTCTACAATAAATTACCAAAAATTATTCTTAAATTCTAACTAATTTCGAGCACGTGTTTTGCTCGTAGATCAAAGAAATTTAAAACTTACCCAGAAAATTCTGGACGTAACTTGCCAAACAAAATCCGATTTAAATATCGAAACCCAATTAAATACACCAAAATTTAATTGAAAAATGTGTTGAAAATTAGTCTAGATCCGTTAATCTATAACGATTAGCCAGGTGTGCCGTTTGAGTAATTAACACTTAGCAAGGTTTTAATCTCAATTCTTGATTGAAAAAGGACGAGTATTACTACTTGCCTGGCATTTATAGAATTTGCCTTTCACAAAAAATAATTACGGAAGAACGACCATCATTTCCTTTTTCTTGACAGTTCACCTTGAAACTTCACCGTTGCCAACCTCTAGATTTTAAAAACCAAATCTATATTATGGACTTTTGATCATATTTCACTATATATGTAATAATTATTAACAATCATTACGCATAAATATCGTTCCCCAAAATAATTATACTTGTCATATTGTAAAATGAAATTAAGCAAAAATTAAATAATTAGAATTTGTTGTAGTCTTCGCCATCTATTGGTGAATAGCATAACCAGACGGCCTGGTACAATACTCGAACTATTTGAAATGTATTGAGTTACAGAATTCTCATTTTTGCGTCGTGACAACTTTTGAAAATAGACGGAATCTGGAAAAATTTAAAATTTTCAAAAAATGTCAAACTTTCAGAAAAATGTCAAATTGTCATAAAAATGTAAAATTTTCTGAAAAAGTCAAATATTCAGAAAAATGTCAAACTTTCAGAAAAATGTGAAATTTTCAAAAATTGTCAAATTTTTTAAAAAAATTTAAAATTTCCGAAAATTTCTGAAAAACGTCAAATTTTCGGAAAAATGACAAATCTTCAGAAAATGAACATTTTTTAAAAAATTCTAATTTTTAAAAATGTCAAATTTTCTAAAAAAATCAAATATTCAGAAATATATAAAATTTTCAAAAAAATGAAAAATTTTCAAAAAACGTAAAATTTTTTTTTAAAAATATCAAATTTCTAAAAATGTCAAATTTTCAAAGAAAAAGTCAAATTTTCAAAAAATTCTAAAAATTGTCCAGTTTTCAAAAATCATCAAATTTTCGAAAAAATGTCAACTTTTCAAAAATTGTCAAATTTAAAAAAATGTAAGATTTCTAAAAAATGTTAAATTTTCGGAAAAATGTCAAATTGTCAACAAATTCCAAATATTAAATTAATTGAAAAGTTAAATTAAGTGCGAAGCACTTAAAATTGAGCACAAAGCGCTCATTTGAGTGCGAAGCACTCAAGCCCTCCGCTAGGAGCTAGAATGGGCTTTAGCCCATTCTAGTTTAAATATTAATGGTAGTAAGCAGTGCGACGCCCATGCAGCTGTAAAAATAGGATCGATACCTAGGTAATGAGCACGCGGTAAGACATCGGTCTCTGCGCATTCTATGACGATGTTATCTTCTCTAAGTATCGCACTCTACCCTAGTGATGTAAGGCCGGAACCATTATAGTATTGGAGCCAGCAACACTATTTTTTGAAAGATTTGCATTTTTTGTTTTTTGTGTTATATTTAGGCTGTGTTTTCACAAAAGCGACTCCTGCAGGTGCACTAGCGGGGACAGGATTTTTTTTACTTCTACCAAAGCCCATGTTCTACCGAATGACCGGCAGCATATGTTTTTGAAAAATTCATTCATTCATTACAATTCCAAGAAAATTTTAGCTTTAAACATTTATGTCAATTGACTTTATTTTACTACATATTTATGTTGGTGACAGGAGCACATCAGTCTACAATAAAGGTGACAAAAAATCATTTTCCATCATACTGTAATGTCAACAAAGAACACAAAAATTTTCAGCTTTAAACACGTATAGCACAGAATTTTTTTTTAACATAATTTAAATGCTACTGCTAAGCATTGGAGTTCTAACGAAGTGGCAGGGGTTTGTTTTATGGATAGGTTACAATAATATTTGTAATTTCGCCCGAAGCATTTGAAATTTCTTTATATGACCAAATTTAAAATAATGTGCGAGGGCAGATCAGTACATCTCAACATGGCTTTGTAAAGGGTAGGTTAACAGTTACAAATTTATTTACTGTCACACAATTTATTTCTGAGGCTATCGATGCGGGCAAACAAGTTGACCTTATATATACTGATTTCTCCAAAGCTTTTGACAGGCTTGACCACGGCATTTTCCTACATAAACTTAAAGTACTCAGTTTTTCGGAGTTTCTAACTTCCCTGCTGTCATATTTTTTAACTGGAAGGAACCAATACGTAGGATATCGTGGCTTTAAGTCTGATCAATTCCACAGGTCTACAAAAAAAAAAGGTCTTGTCTTAAGGTTCTCATCTAACTTTTTAGAAGAATCTTGATTCGCTGAAGCCAATTTTGTGGGATAAAATTTTTTCTACCGTCTCATTTTCTCTCTACCCCTTATATACCCTAAAAACGCAAAGGTTCTGATCTAATTTTTCTGAAGTATTTTGATGCGCTGAAGCCAATTTTAGACAAAAAAAATTTATATCGTGTCAGTTTCCCTCTACCTTTAATCCCTTAAAAAAAGCAAAAACGAGGTCTTGCTTATCCCAAAGCTCTGATCTAACTTTTTCAAAGTATTTTAATGCGCTGAAGCCAATTTTGGAGAAAATGTTTTTTTCTACCGTGTCAGTTTCCCTTTACCTCCCCTTTTGTCCCCTAAAATAGGGCAAAAAAAAAAAAGGTCTTGTCCGAAGGTGCTGACCTAACTTTTCTGAAGTATTTTAGCGCGCTGAAGCCATTTTTTTCTAAGAGCTCAGTTTCCCTCTACCATTCCCTTCATCCCCTAATTTTTTTTTGTCCAAAATTAGTTTCAGCGCGTTAAATTACTTCAGAAAGGTTAGGACAAGTCTTTTTTTTGCCCTTTTTAGGGGATGAAGGGGGTGGTAGAGGGAAACTGAGCCGGTAGAAAAAATTTTTTGTCCACAATTGGCTTCAGCGCGTCAAAATACTTCAAAAAAGTTAGATTAGAACCTTAAGACAAGACATTTTTTTTTGTAGACCAGTGTTCTTGGCCACTTCCGGGGTACCCCAAGGCTCAGTACTGGGGCCACTATTATTTATTTTATTTATTAATGATTTAGTGACTTGTGTTGATGTTGACTGTCTGCTATATGCTGATGACATGAAATTGTATTACACTGTTGATACCGATGAGAATTGTGTGTTACTCCAAAGTAATTTAAATGATGTTAATGACTGGTGCCTTCCAAATAGTCTGTCTTTAAACATCGCCAAATGTAACGTTCTGTTTTGCTGCAGGAAGAATAATCCACTGTTATTTGTTGAGTTGAACGATACCGTATTAAATAGATCAGATGAGTTCAATGACTTGGGGGTTCTATTCGACTTGAAACTAAATTTTAGCAAACACATAGAAAATATTGTTCTCTCTGCTTATAAAAGTTTAGGTTTTGTGATTAGAAATTCAAATATTTTTAATGACTTTGAATTATTAAAACTTCTTTATACTGCATTTGTTAAAGCTAGACTTGAATATGCCTCACTTATTTAGAATCCAGACTCTAATAAATATTGTAATTGTATAGAGAATATACAACAGCGCTACCTAAAATTCGCTTCATACAAAATTGATCATGTATATCCCGCTGTTGGCTTCGCACATGGACAGTTGCTAAATAGAATTGGTTTTCTTAGTTTACACGACCGCAGGAAACTTTGTTCTCTTTTATTTTTGCACAAGTTAATTTTTAATCTCATCGATTGCGTTAATATCTTGAATATGTTAAATATTCAAATTAAAAATTAAATATTCAAAATATTCAACATTCATATTCATTCATTTAAAACGCGTAATCATAAAACGTTTTATCTTCCCACTCCACGAACAAATGTTCTGATGTTCTCTCCCTCATTTTTCATATATAACACTTACATGTCTATTGAAGGACAGCTATATAGATAGATATATTTTACTCGAGTATTTCAAATATTAAATGTATCCTTTCGTAGTAATTTATAATTTTATTTTAATATGCTTTTAATCTGTTAGTGTATTATGCATGTTTATAATCGGTTTTTTTCCCTTTTTGTCTGTTTGTATATTTATTACCATTAGGTATAAATTATTGTGTTTTTTTTCCCCCCCTAATTGGTTTTTACTGTGGGGTGGTGTAACTATATAAGCATGACTGAAAAAATAAACCAAGTTTAAACAAACATGGCCACTGAAAGTATCGCTGGCACCAGTACTATAATATGCGTTTTCACTTGACTAGGTTACTGAGACTGCCTTGACGGGAAGGATTTTAAATATCCAGACCTATTCATTGCTTCCGCAACCACCAGTCAAACGGCACCGATGATGCAAAGGCATAGTATGGTCACAGCCCAGAGTAACATTTCAACTGTTACAAAAAAAGTGTCAATGCTATACTTGCTTAAAGTTGAGACTTTTTATTTTAATTAATTACATCACAATGTGATAAAAAATGATTTACTGCCACTTTCATTGCAGACCGGTGTGCTCCTGTCATTAACATAAACATGTAATAAAGAAAAAGTCAATTGACAGGCACACCAAAGCTAAAAAAAAATTTATCAGAAGTTATTAGGTACTCGAAATTGTTAAAAAGCGCATCTTGCCGGCCCACAGTGGAAAATTTTCAAGTTCCAGGTGAACAAAATTCTACAAATTTGCAAATAAACAGAAAATATTCATTAGAAAAGCGGAAAAATATTGAAAAAATTTTAGGCACTTAGGGGGTAGTTTTTAAGGGGGTTGAAAATAGTAAAAAAAATTCTAAGGATCAAGTTTTTGAGGAGGTTGAAAAAACAAATTAATTTTATTTTTCTGACATTTTGTAGATACGATAATATTTTGCCCGTGAATGTACCAAAAATAGTAAAAGAAGTCTAAGGGCGAAGGGGGTGGTTTTTGAGGGGGTGCAGCGAACAATTTTATATTTCTACGGGAACGAAATTATTTCAATTATCTTTTTCTGTTGCAAAATAGTTTACTAGTATAATTTTAAATTGCTTTTGAAATAATATTAAAATAAGTTGTAATTTAACTCCGTGGTATAGTATAAGTAACTAAAAAGTAAAATTATGATTAAAGTAGCAGATGGCAGCAGCTTCTTTTTTTCATAAAATGATAAAGTGATAATAGGTAATTATAGTCCTTAAAACAACACATCAATCAACATGAATAAAACTGTACAGCCATAACAATTTGTAGATACTCAGAAAATTGCAATTCTTGATTGGTTCTGAGAATTTTACCATACTTATCCCCTTCCCTTAATTGAAATAATTTCGTCCTCCTAGAAATATAAAATTGTCCGCTGCACCCCCTCAAAAACCATCCCTTAACATTTATTTCACTACATTTGCTTTACATTTTTTTTATAGATTCACATATCTTATTAAAAAATCGGCAGCTACTGGAAGCGGCTGGAACCTCCCCACCCGGTGAATCTTTGAAGCCGAAAAGAGCACTAAACAATATGAACGATATCATTTAATTATATTTATTAAGTTGAAATATTTTTTTCATATCAAATCAGAAAAAAAAGTCTTGCGTTCGGTGGGATTTGGACCTAAGAACTTGAGTGTTAAATTTATAGTCTGCACAACATTAATATTTTATTCAATGTTTTAATACAAATATATGCTTCATCGGATCCTAGCCCGGGGCCAGCCAGACAACCACGGTGAACACCGCCGAGGCGAGTGTGAGGCTGGACTGGGTAGGTCCGGTTTGGTAGAAAAGTAGCTCCTGTCTTCTGTAGGCAGGCTTAAAAACTAGGTTAAAATTATAATATGTCCACATGGACCTAAAATTAATATAAAAAAAATAAACACAATACTCTAAAAACGTTCGTAGGCAAAAGCACTTAATTTTGATTACTGATACGGGAAACAACTAAACGAAAAAACTTGTTCGTTGGTAATGGGATGGATGGCAGGGATGGCCATCTTTGGAAAAAACCATATAACTCTTGGTGGACAGCTTCCCTGCCAGATGTAGCCAGGGTAGTGTTCATGGTGGATCGTTTAAGTTTGAGTTGGTATATTTTGTTTTATCTTTTGGCCTCGACCGATTTTTCATTAAATCGGTCGGGAAGTGATAGCTGTCAAATTTTTGGTCCCAATGTTTCTCTGGGGAATTTGGTTTTTGAAAAATGTTTAGGTTGGTACCAATGTCTTAAATTGTTTTTAGGTTATGTTGCCAGAAGAATTTCCGGCGGGATGCCGGAAGTAGCGGAAATAGTTTTTAAAATATAATGTCACTGTCACTTTTAAAGTTTTATTAGAAAAAACTCACCGAAAGCGTTCCAGTGGGGTTGCTTACACTTGTAGGGCTTGTAAGCGGTTCAGGATGGCCTCTCACACCATCCGTGGGTTTTATAAATGTCGAAAAAACTTGTACTCTCTCAATTTGACGTTTTCCTGAATTTTTGATATTTTTCAGAAAAGTGACATTTTCTCAAAATTTGACATTTTTTCGAAAATTTGACATTTTTCTGAAGTGACATTACTCTGAAAATTTGACAATTTTCAAACATTTGACATTTTTCTGAAAGGTGACATTTCTTCGAAAATTTGACGTTTTTTCGAAAATTTGACATTTTTCTGAAAAGTGACATTTTTCCGAAAATTTGACGTTTTCCTGAATTTTTGATATTTTTCAGAAAAGTGACATTTTCTCAAAATTTGACATTTTTTCGAAAATTTGACATTTTTCTGAAGTGACATTACTCTGAAAATTTGACAATTTTCAAACATTTGACATTTTTCTGAAAGGTGACATTTCTTCGAAAATTTGACGTTTTTTCGAAAATTTGACGTTTTTCTGAAAAGCAATATTTTTCCGAAAATTTGACATATTTCTGAAAACTGACATTTCCCTGAAAATTTAAAATTTTTACGAAAATTTGACATTTTTCTGAAAAGTGACAATTCTTAAAGAAACACTCATGCAAAGTTTCATCCAAATCCGTTTAGCAGCTTCGCCGCTATCGTACTAACATACATACACACACATACATACACACAGACATTTTTCAAAAACAACTTTTTTGGGTTCCTGGGACCTCAAAACGTAAAGATTTGATGTTATCTCAATTTTCGATTTTGGACTAATTGTAGTAACCTCCCACAATTTTATTGTGGGGAGGTTAAAAAGTGTTGTAATTTTCTAATATTTGATTTTCAACCCCCTCAAAAACCACCCCTTTTGTCTTTGGATTTTTTGTACTATTTTTGGTGTATTCACGGGCACAATATTATCGTATCTACAAAGTTTCAGAATTTCAAAGTAAATTTATTTTTTAAACCGCATCAAAAACTACCACCTTAGCGCCTAAAATTTTTTCAATATTTTTCCGCTTTTTCTAATGAATATTTTCTGTTCATCTGCAAATTTGTAGAATTTTGTCCACCTAGAACTTGAAAATTTCCCACTGTGCGGCCATTCCATGGAACATGGCTTTGTCCGGAGTAAGCAAAGTTGTTGCGCAGCGAATATATTTTTATCCTTCAGGTATTTATTATTGAACGTTGAAGTGGATGTAATGCTCATAGAAAATTTTATTTTTTCAATTTTTTCATCGTTTTTCCCTGTCGTAAAATCAATTTATATTTGATTTACTATTTTTTAAGAGTTCTTAATGCACTAGAAAAAACAAGTCCATTTTCAGATATTACTACCTACTTTTGGGAACACACTATTCGTTCTATACTTTATTTTTTAAGTATCTTCCTGGACAAGTTTTAGCTTCATAAAGAACTCGAGATTTTCTCTCGAATATGAGTCCATGTCTCCGTAGTAAAGTTCAAAACAGCGAACCAGACCCATGTATCCCTATGTATTTTTGGTTGCTGAATCCGAATCTGGGGTCAAAAAAATCCCCAAAATCATTAGCTAGAGCCAAAAAACACTGAAATAGGAAATAGGATAAAAAGAAGATTAAGCTACGAGAATAGTTGTTACTTCTTAATCAATCAAATTATACAAATTAAGGTTAAACAGCAGCGTACATACAATAGATATGAAGCACACCCCCAGGGGTGGGCGAAAACTAGCCCTCATATATAAAAAAATCGATCCAAAACAGCAATGACTGCTGAAAAAGCTCGAAATGTCTAAGTTTTGTTAAAGTGTTAAGAAACTACATCAGGTCCGACGTAATCTTCATAAACTGCCCCTATAGGGTTGAGAACAACCACCCTCAAGTTCAAAGGACACGGGAAAAACAAGAAAAAACGTAAAATCCAACAGGATTTCTATTTTCATGGACGCTATGATTGGCTGAAATTGCGTATTACTCTAAAATAGAATTAGAAACTTACTTACGTACCATCAACATCCTACACTGTCAACCCTCAGAGGGTGTGAACTACCCCCTATGTAAGATTTAACTATAAAAAGTTACAGTGAGTTCTATAAAAATTCGAAACACCTGCGTTGTTTGGAAGAGAGAAGAAACTAGACTATGTTCGACGATGTGCTTGAAAACCACCCCCACGGGGTTGCCAGATACTATATCTGTAGGATGCTGGAAAAACAGAGAGAAACTAACCGGATTTACATCTTTATTGGCAAAAATCGTGTTGTACACTTGTACACTTAGAGTTTGAAACTCATGTCCTATAAATGTTATTAAGTAACACCCAGAAAGGATGTAAACTACCGTAATTCAGGATGTAACGAAAAAACTATACTGTTGCTTATTCGCTTCATTTCGATAGCTTTTTTATATATAGAGAGGTGGCGTCTCTCAACCCCGTGGGGGTGGTTTTCAAGCACAGCGTCGAACATAGTCTAGTTTCTTCTCTCTTCCACACAACGCAGATGTTTCGAATTTTTATAGAAGTCACTGTAACTTTTTATAGTCAAACCTTACGTAGGGGGTAGTTTTCACACCCTCTGAGGGTTGACACTGTAGAATGTTGATGGTAAGTAAATTTCTAGTTCTATTTTAGAGTACTACGCAATTTCAGGCAATCGTAGCATCCATGAAAATAGAAATCCTGTTGTATTTTACGTTTTTTCTTGTTTTTCTCGTGTCCTTTAAACTTAGAGGTGGTTGTTCTCAACTCTATAGGGGCAGTTTATGCAGATTACGTCGGACCTGATGCAGTTTCTTATCACTTTAACAAAATTTAGGCATTTTGAGCTTTTTCAGCAGTCATTGCTGTTTTGGATCGATTTTTTTATATTAGGGGCTAGTTTTCGCCTCTGCCTGGGGGTGTGTTTCATATCTATTGTATGTACGTTGGTGTTTAACCTTAATTTGTATAATTCGATTGATGAAGATGTAACAACTATTCTCGTAGCTTAATATTCTTTTTACCCCATTTTTGACTCTAGCTAATGATTTTGGGGTGTGCGATTTTTTTGACCCCAGATTCGGATTCAGCGACCGAAAATACATAGGAATACATGGGTCTGGTTCGCTGCTTTGAACTTTTTTTTTTGTGGGGCTGTGTGTTTAATTCGCCTGCTACTGTGTTATAGACAGGTGGAAAGTAACGAAATTATATGATGGTTACACTGAAACCTAATTATGTTTTTTTTGCAAATCAGAAAAGGATAAGATAATTCTGTTTACACATGAATGTTTAGATAAGTGTGCCAGTATTTTAAAAAATCGTTTAAAACATAATTTGCAAAAGAAAGATGTACAACTGCCATAGTCTTTAAATGATATTCAAAGTTGTCATTTAAAGCGCTTTAGTGATGTTACGACATTAAAGGCAAAATATGTGTTTTGTAGAGACAGTTTTGTATGAACCGTTTGATAAGTAAAGATTTTGTGCCAATAAATCTTTTTTTTTTTAATATTTATACTTAAAATCATTATTTATTTATTTTAGGTATACTTTTATTTTACATATTAAAGAAATGCTGTTTAGTCTCTAGTACCCCCAATATTATGACAATTTTCACGTTAGTATACCCCTGCAGACATTTTCAAACAAATCTGTAAATGTATTTGCACAAAATTTCCCTCTCTGGCGTCCTCTATTTATGAATTATTTTTTTCTGTTGGCTGACTACTCTGTTTTTTAATTGGAATTATACCAGATTTCATCCTGAAAATAGCGACAACTACTTTTCAAACACCATTTTTCTCTGTCATTTCTTATTTTTCAAAGTGACCACTTTATATAGGGTGGACCAAATTAGATGAATTTGGGGTTTTCTCTAAAACTATGGCAGAGATACAAAAACCAATATGGGTGTCCTGAGCTCGATTTTCGAGAAACAAATAATGGCTCAAACAGCGATCGTCTAACTTTTCGACTACCGAGCATTCTTGGTTGGATGACCTCTAAATCTCAATTACCAAGTGTCGAATCAAAAATCGAGTAACAAATTCTTAAGGCACTCCTTTGAGTAGAATCCGTTGCTGATAATTTATTTAATTGTGTAATATTACAATATGTATTATAGAGAGAAATTTTTAGGTCCTGATTCAACAATCTTCACAATGACATTTGCCTCAAATGACTATGAGTGGGCAAAAAACAATTTTTGTTTTGATGAGATGTGTAAGAACAGGAAGAATATCGTTGATGATGAGAGTAGCCCAGAATTCAATCAGGATGAAATGGTATGATAAATTTTATACCTCGGTAATTTACCAAAATATTTCAAATGACGAAATTGTCATATTTTATCAGAAATTGTTCTTCATCAAGATCACAATTTGCAAAATGCATTAATGATAAGGACATGAGCGGACCTATTCATGGTAGGTATTTCATAATATATACTCCAGTTATATATTGCAAAGATCGAAATGTGAATAAGCTTTGGTAAAATATCGATATAGTTATTATTATTATTATTATTATTATTATTATTATTAAGAACGCGAGCGGATATCGAAATCCGCAGTACTCAGGCCTGTTGGCCCATTGTACATTCGCGACGTATAAGATTCCATATAGACCAGTGGTTTCTACTAAGGACAGCAGTCTGTTCCAAGATAGATCCCGTAGTTCCTCTGGCTGCAAGAATCGCCTCTCGAGGTGCCTATACCTTGACGCACCCAGTGGATCGCAATTGCATAGGATATGAGTGATGATTTAATCCTCCACACCACACATCCGACAAATAGAATCATCTCTCAACTTCATTGTATGTAGGCGTTTGTTCCGAGAACAGTGTCCTGTATTAGGCCTACCGTATGTCTCATTTTTTCTCTATCGAGTCCAAGCAACCACCTTACGGTAGAGGCAGCCAAAGGCCCCTTTATGTGGAGCCTCGACTACCTCATTCCGGAAGCCTGAGCCCAATAGTTGTTGAACTGTGCCGCAGCCCTGTCTCGCATGAATAAGACTCTTTGGCAGACCGAAGGCTAGCTCAGGGCCAGTGAAGGGAGTTTTCGCTCCCTCTCCCTCCAAACGGTCTGCTTCTTCGTTGCCCTCCACACCACTGTGTCCGGGCACCCATATGAGTTTAACCGAGTTGCGTTCATAGAGCTTAAATATATTTAAAACTATTTCGACAGTTCAGCACCAGTCTAGATGTTGATGCAAGGGACCTCAGAGCCGTCGCTACATATATAAATATGTTTGTCTGCGAAACCTCTGCTGATATTTTCGCTTGCGCAGTAGTATGGCATATACTTCTGCTTGGAACACACTGGGGTACCTACCAAGTGGCACCGTTATACGAGCCCCTCGTTTGCATCCGCGTATGCCTGCGCCCGTTCCCTTTTGAGTCTTGGATTCATCTGTATACCATTCCACACCACCAGAGCGCAGGAGTTGCATACACGATAGTATATGGAATTGTAAAAGAGTAGACGGGGAGACACCGGTCATCACCTGATTGAACGATAACCTGGTTCTGAAAAAAAAACGGTTCTGAGCCATTTTTTTAAGATGGCGGAAAACCCCGGTCGCGAAATGTACCGACAATAGACCGAAGGCATGTAGGCTGCGTCAGAGTCGCGTTTGGGTACTGCAACATAACCTCATTTTCTGTGTATCTTTGTTTACTACTTCTTTAAAATGCCAAGCAATTGTTGTGTGCCTCGATGCATTTCCTATTATAGAAAAAATAAAAATTTAAAGTTTCACCAGTTTCCAGTATGTAGCAGTTTTAGAAGAAAGTGGATAGTTGCTCTCAAATTACAAAAAAGCCCATCTAGTGTGTTCAAAACATTTCACAGACCGAATTCATGTAGGCGGCGTCAGAGTCGCGTTTGGGTACTGCAACATAACCTCATTTTCTGTGCATCTTTGTTTACTACTTCTTTAAAAATGCCAAGCTTTTCTTTTAGTTCACCTAAACTATCCATTTTCCGTAGGTTTCAAACACATCAAAACTACAAAGCACAGAACACAATGAAAAGTGTACCTACCCAAAGCCGATCGGTAACCGCCTGGCGGCGAAATATTTTACCAAACCTATGCATTCCTCCTATTCACAAATACACTCACCAATGACCCCCACCAAGCACCAAAAGCTCGCTGACGTCGCATTACTGCCGACCTCTACTTTAGTGATTTCATATATACTGACTGGAGTATTAAGTATCAATAATATTGCCTTTAAATTAATTATTTTTTATTTGCTCATAGTTAAAACATTTTATAATAAAGTATAGTAAAAGTCATTGACATTACATATTTAATAAATACTAATAGTGCAGTTGAATTAATTTTTTTTGGCGACAACATTCCACCTGAAATTTTATTATTGATTTTTCCTGATTACGAAAAAATATTTGTGACCAAAAATTCCTTGTGCGTCAAAAGGATTTTCAGCTTATCTGCTTAGTATATCTTCTACTAGTAATCCGATAGGAATTTTAAAAATAGTGGCTTATTTGAAATAAAATTCTTAAAAAATACAGGGTGTTATTAAAAACTATGTCACTCACTTAACCACAGATTCAGCACCTTAAAAAAGGTTGATTGAATCTAATTTACCTCTATCCAAAATCGCACCCCTATGAAGATACAACCCTCTAAAGTTGGAAATAAAAAAATATATTCTTTAAATATTGTACAAATGGCTACAAATATTTTTTTCAACACTGGTACGCTGTAATATATGTCAGAGGGTAACAGTTTAAAGTAAAAATATTTTAAAATAAAGTTTTAGAAATGGCTGATTTAGGGTTAAACAATCCTTCCCCTACCCCGTTTTTAAGTGGTACGCCTATGACTTTTTTGGTATATTGTATTTATAGAAAATTTAATTCTACAACTTTTTTCCATCTTGTGTTTCTTTCGTTAAAGTGTTCATTCTTAAATGAAACTTAGAACACTAAAAACATTAAGTTCATTATTTGCATTTTCAAAATATTTGTTACTTTCTTCCGAATAACCCTTTGCTATAACTATACGAGTGTGTTAAATTTCTTCTTTAACATTGATTGTTTAAAGGTTATAGAATTTACTGCAGTAATTAACGAAGAAGCCAAGTATTATTCAACAAATAATGTACTAATTGCAATGGGAGGTAATATGCACTATCAAGGATCTAATGAAAACTTTTTGAACATTGACAGACTGATTAGGTGAGTATTTATTAAATAATTTTCCTCACGTAATAGACGGAGAGCCGGAAGTCAAATATCCGATGAATAAGATACATGAAAAACTTTTTGTGAGTGATTAATACTACCACAGACTTAAAGGGAGCCACCTTTTATACAAGCTAATTTTACCCGCGTCATGGAATTTTGACCTCACTTCCAGTTACGATTTAATGTTTTCTTAAGTCATCAATAGTCCCTTGAGGTAAAGCTTTTACCCCACCGGACCGCAAGACATGTACCTCCCCGTTTTCGAGGGCGGGGAACATGATGGTGACAATATTTTCCAACCTAGCGTCCAACCGCTACCCCCAAATCGAAAAAAAACCTTATTTCCGATTTTCCTGTGCTACGTTTGCAAGGGCTTGCCGGATCGGGTTTTTTTGGTCATTTTGAATAAAATAAGTAAATGTTGACCACAGATGACCTAACCCACTCTCGGGGGTTGAAACTACCCCCACCTCCAATAACTAAATGCCACGAAAACAGCGAAAATCAGCTGGAAAATGGTATATCTCCGTTTTCGAGGGCGAGGACTACGATGATGATAATATTTCCCGACCTACCCTTCACCCCACTACCCCCTAAACCTGAATACCACCTCCATTTCCGATTTTCCGATGCGAGGGCCTGTCGTATCGTTTTTTTTTTAGTCAGTTAGAATAAAATAGTAAATATTTACCGCAGGTGACCTAACCCACCCCCGGGGGTTGAATCTACCCTCATCCCCAATAACTAAATACCACGAAAACAACGAGAATCACCTGGAAAGCAAACCCGTTTTCGAAGGCGGGGAATTCGATGGTGACAATATTTTTCGACCTAGAGTCTACCCCCAAATCGAAAAAATCACCCGATGCTACGCTTGCGAAGGCTTGTCGGGTCGGGTTTTTTTTGGTCAATTTGAATAAAATAAGTAAATATTGACCACAGGTGATCTAACCCATCCCCGTGGGTTGAAACTACCCCCAAAATAATTGTTTATGGAACTTTAATAATCCAATATTTGACATCGTCGACCCCAAAAGCACATAAAATGATATGTCACATCGGTAGTGGGGGTTGAGGTGATAGCGGGGATGGGAATTTTAAAAAATTGTTGAAGCTTTTGGTTCTTGTACACACACACACTAAATCACAATTCAATTTTTTTTCTCACCCCCGTGATCAATATTAACTTATTTTATTCAAATTGACCAAAAAAATCCCGATCCGACAAACGGAAACAAACTCTATTTGGGGGTAGCAGTTGGACTCTAAGTCGAAAAATATTGTCACCATCGTATTCCCCGCCTTCGAAAACGGGGGTATACTGCTCTCCAGCTGATTTTCGTTGTTTTCGTGGCATTTAGTTATTGGGTGTGAGGGTAGATTCAACCCTCGGGGGTGGATTAGGTCACCTGTGGTTAATATATACTTATTTTATTCAAACTGATAAAAAAAAACCGATCTGGCAAGCCCTTGCAAGCGTAGCACCGGAAAATCGGAAAAGGGAGTCGTATTCAGGGTGAAGGGTACGTCGGGAAATATTATCACCATCGTATTCCTCGCCCTCAAAAACGGGGATATGCCGTTTTCCGATTTTCGCTGTTTTCGTGGCATTTAGTTATTGGGGGTGTGGATAGTTTCAACCTCCGGGGGTGGGTTAGGTCACCTGTGGTCAATATTTACTTATTTTATTCAAACTGACAAAAAAAAAGCCGATCCGGCAAGCCCTCGCGAGCGTGGCACCGGAAAATCGGAAAAAGGATGATTTGTTCGATTTAGAGGTAGCGGTTGGACCCTACGTAGGAAAATATTGTCACCATCATGCTCCCCGCCCTAGAATAAACAGGGGTCTTGCGGTGGTAGGGTAAAATATTTACCTCAAAGCACTATTGATGACTTAAGAAAACATTAAAAATCGTAACCGGAAGTGAGGTCAAAATTCCATGACGCGGGTAAAATTAGCTTGTATAAAAGGAGGCTCCCTTTAGGTCTGTGGTAGTATTAATCACTCATAAAAATTTTTCATGTATCTTATTCATAGGATATTTGCCGGCCGGCTCTCCGACTGTAAACTATCTTATTAAACAGACTTATATTTTAGTGGTTTTAAAAAATACAACTCAAGTATAAATTTGTTGTATTCTACTCCTTCTTGTTATGCCAAATCAGTATATGATTACGCAATAAAAGAAAACTATACACTGGATCATAAAACGGATGATTTTGTACCTGTTGTAACAGAGAAGGGAAGTTGGACGGGATTGTATACTTCAAGACCTAGTTCAAAACGTTATGAGCGTATATCAAATAACATACTTCAGGTACTGTACACTCGAACATATCTATATTTTATTGTCATACGCATTAAAATTGGCGTACCTAATTGTTAATTCAATCTGAAAATAATCATGCCGAATAATGTTAGAAATGAAGAATACGTAGATATTTATATTTATGGATTTTGAGACGGTAATGCTAGAGAAGCCCTGACTATGATACAGCCGACGCCCAGAGGCACAAAAGGCCGAAGATGCAAATCATGGATAACGGGTGAGCATGAGAACCATATCACCGCCGATGAAAACAACCCACAGAAGAGATATGACGATCACCCAACCACCCACCCACTAACCTGCGAGTACCGGACAAAACACCATCTAGTACCCGTAGTCACCTAGCTCCGTGCAGACCAAAAATGCTACCAAAGCACTTAGGTCTACACTAGGGCGGTCCTTATTTTTCGACTTTATGTTTTTTTGCGGGCCACCCCCTAGATTGGTTTCAATACTTAAAAAAATGTCCTGTACACAATCTGAACACAATCGGATAACGAGAAAACGTGTCACCCAACCCTTGATTCTGTGAGATTCAAATAAATTCTAATAAACTTCGATATTTATTTTTTCAAAGCTTGCTACTGACAATCGAGTTAGTAGTGACTGAAAATAAATAATATACATACTTAAAATCATTTTATTTATGAAAAGTCGTTAATTTGATTATAATTTTTGGGATAAGGTCTCCTTTTTAAAACCGGGAAATCGTGTTCTATAATCTTTACAACTTGCAAGACGAATTGTTTTTGTTCCTCATCTTTTGTTATTACATTATTGTAATCGATCATTAACTGAACACCCCGCTCTGCTGTATCATTAACAACTTTGATTTTTTTAACAATATCCAACCTTTTGTTAAAACTATCGTTTTTAGACCAAGTTGTAGGGTGCGTTTCAAGAAAGTCATCATTTATGTGAAATCGTTTGAAAAACTTTCGGGTTTCGATAGTAACAAAATTTTCAATAAATGTGTTTTCCACAAATTTTGGAATTTCATTTTCGCCTATCTCTATGCGCTTGATACTTTTACTATGCAATGATTCTTCTTCCATATCTAATGGCTTTTCTTCCACATCCGATGATTCTTCTTCCACATCCAATGTTTCTTCTTCCAGATAATCTTTCTCACCTAAGGCTTCAACCATTTTCACTTTGGATTCCTCTGACAATTTTGAATCGAAGAATGCGAAGGCAACCGCTTCTGGTACCATAAATGCTTATGAAATTTTTTCAACGCAACAACGATATCTCGGGATCGACGGCCTTATAATCGTAAAGCTTATTTAAAAAGCGGAGGTCCTGATAAGGCGCTTCGGTGGCAAGTGGCGCGCAAAACCAGGCTTCAATATAAACTTTCACGACAAAAATACATATATCTGAAAGACCTCTTCTCTCTTCATCTGTCAATGGAAATTCATCACGGAACAAGAAAATCTTTAAGTAATAAATAGCTTTTGCCATCCATCTCGCGTGGTGAATTGTCCCAGGAACCCGAAAAGATATTCCACGAGGAGGAATTTCACCCAAGAATATTAAAGACAACTCCAAAAATTCTCTATAATCTTCTCGAGGCTGCCTTTGCGGATTTTCCAGAGCAGATGTCACAAATGTGACTACCTTTTTTGTATCATCTAAAAATGGAAGAACATATCCGTCTTCAAATCCGGACTTAAAATAATGTTTGTTAATCTCAGCCCAATACTGTTGAAAGCGTTTAAAGAAAATTCTTGGCCTTAAAAATTTGACTGACTGACTGAAATAAGTTTTGTTTTACTCAAAAAAGAAATATTAAAGATCTTTGATACCGATCCAAATTTGGTTGAAATTGGATGACCAATAACTGAGTTACGAAGGTGTTTCCACTTGAAATGGGTCACATTGTATACTATTAATTTTGGTATTTACTTGCTTCTTCAAGTTCTCGTATCTTGCGTTCTCTTCTTTCTGAAGCTTCGCGTGTTCGTTTTTCAGCTCTTCTTTCTCTGCCTTCTTATTCGTAATCTATGCCGTACATAAATCCTGGTCGACCTTTTTCCCGTTGTTGAACTAAAAATTGCCTATCTTCCTAGATAGTCATCGTCTCAAGCGCGTTTTCTCGGGCTATGTCGAAGAAGTCATCAAACTTTGCTACAAAATTTGCCTCTTTCTGTTTTTGAAAGTTTGTCTGCTTCTTACACCTTTATTGAAGCGTCCTCCATTCTTCATACAAAGATACTAGCTTATCAATACAGTGGTTTTGTTTTCTAGTGGGAATTCTCGCCTTTTCCCAGAAAATCACAACTTCTTGTATTACAAGTCTGGCACTTTCACGTAAATTCAGCTTCACTTCTCTTAAGTTAAAAAAAGTACACTCAAAACTTGTGCTGCTCTTTTCACTGATAATGAGGTACTGAAATGCTTTGACGCACTTATTGCCACAAGGGTCGGCTAAAATTACAGTGAGGATTAAGGTTTATGCCGTTCAGGTAGAAACTGCAAGAGACAAAATTCGAGGAAATAGATCTTAAAACTAAGGCCCCTAAAAGGATTAGGGAATTTTAATGTCAATATTTTCATGGGTAGTGTTTAGAATTCGCTTTCCTCTTCCTAAACTAGTATAAATTATCTTCAGGATGTCAATTGTACTTATTGTTTACTTAGAAAAACCAAATATAACAATGTGGGGAATTTCAAGAAATATTAAATTTAGGGGGGGTGGGTGGCACGTTTTCCCCGTATCCGATTTCGCTCAAATTTCACCCACATTATTTTTTTAACAATTGAAACCGTTGTGGGGGGTGGCCCAAACTAAATTCGAAAATATTTTTTTCCTCAAGTATAAATAAGGACCGCCCTAGTCTACACTTCCACGAGCTACATAACTCAACCCTACCTAACCGATCGATGGTCCGAATGGCAGGATGTCAATTGACATTCTGTGACCGGCAGTCAATCCCAGCCAAAAATATCCCAAAGTTTCCGAACAGACAGACAAGCTGGCGAAAAAAGAATATCAAGACAGAAGAGCGCCAGAAAGGTTCAACAAGCCAGGGCCCGGAATATGTACAAGGGTAAAGAGCAATAGTCCTGCTTGACCCTAGACATCCGAGACCGCCATCACTGCCCAAGAATATTGGCGCTAGAGAAGCCGCAGAGGAATATCCTAGGCGTTTTCCGTGCAGAAGACCACCTAGTAATCAGATATTTTCGTCTGTATCGCTACTTAAGGAAGCATGGCACATTTCTACCATCAAAAGTAAAACGGAATATTGTTCAAGACGATGAAAAACAATAAAATGTTATTATTATTGTTCAAGAACACCCTGAAGTAAGTACCCGATGAATAAGTGCTCTAATGGGAGTTCCTCACATACTGGCGTGGAAGACATCGAGGAAGGAAAAAATACATTCACATTATATTCAACAAGTATAAAGCTTTGAACACGATGCTAATACATTGCAATACTGCCAATGGATTATTGATCATAGATCTACTGTTTGTATATCGGACTTCATTTACAGACCAGTTTTCCCAGGGTGGCATAACTAACTCAAGAAATTGGCATAATTGGACCGAAGACAACCGACATGCTATAACAAGATCAACAAATGATCCAGTCAAATTAGATTGAAAAATGCCCAATCTGAATAAAAATTTCCACCCAGCTGAAGGTTTGTAAGTATTCGACATTTTAAACAAAGTTTCAAAAGTCTGTATAGATACCACTTGAGATCAAAGATCAAAAGAAACTGTTTTTGCAAATATTTGGGAAACTATTAGCTTTACGAAAAAATAGTTAATATCAGATTTGTAATTTGCAATGTTTGCAACATAAAAGGTTCTAATACTTTTTCATTAGAATTAACCGTTTCGGTGGTCGTGCGAAGTTGAATGATTATATATATATTGTGATGTGTTGCAACCCCTTCAATTAGAAGAAGAACATGAAAAAGAGAAAGAGGAGCAAGAAAGACAACGTCAGGAGGAAAAAGACGAACTCAGAAAAATAATGGAAGACTTGGAAGAAAGACGCCAGGAGGAATTAAGGAAAATCCTGAGCGATCAAATAAGAATACAACAGAACGCAATCATTTCTCAAGAAAGAAGTTAAGGAAAAGATAAACAAGGTCGAAGAAAAAGTAGATAAGGTAGAAGAAAAAGTAAATAAGTTTGAAGTAGAAGTAGAGCGCCTTAAAAGACAGCTGAGGGAGAAAGGAGGACAGCTGGTAGCATCATCAGGTCCTCGACTAAACCTCCCTCGTTTGATGGCCAAAGCTCATGGACAACGTACAAAAGACAATTCGAGGCAGCGGCATCTGCAAATAACTGGGATAATGATGAAAAGGCCATGGCATTAGTTCTAGCGCTAAGGGGCCAAGCTTCAGAGTTACTCCAAACCAGTTGAGAAACAAAGGGATTTCAAAGTCTTGGAAGCTGCCTTGGACTTGAGATATGGCGACCAACACCTTGCTCAAGTATACCAGGCTCAGTTTAAATCACGGACACAAAAAGCTGGGGAAAGTTTACAAGAATTCGAAGCTGCCATATAGAGACTGGCACACCTATCGTATCTGAGTGCACCTAGAGAATTCCAGGTACAATTAGCCGTGTGGGCCTTTTTAGATGGCATAAGGGACGAAGAAGTCAGGCGAGTTCTGAGGCTGACGAGACACCAAAGTAGTAGCGAAGCTTTGGTACGTGCACTGGAAGTAGAAGCCGCTTATAGGGATACTTCAAGGTCGAGAGTGCGAGCTGTGACTCTCGAAGAATCGCAACCAGAAATGAACCAGAACCCAATGTTGACAGAAATTCAGAAATTGTTTACCAAATTATTCAACAAAGTGGATGAGAGGAGCAGAGAAAACAACAAAATACAGGAAAGCCGAGCGGAGGTATTAAATGTTACAACTGCGGCAAGGTGGGACATATAAAACGAGACTGTCGACAGCAGAACTCGGAGAGTCGAGTAAATGCTGTGAATGTTGAAGAGAAGCAGGAAAATTATACCAGGGGGGTTGTGCTGGCTAGGGAATGCAGTGCCCCCAGAGAAATAAAGATTTCCCAGCTTCGAGAAATTTCGAATAGTCTACTATTACAAGGCTATGTGAATGGAAGAAAATGTTTGTTTACCATCGACACAGGTACTACGTCATCAATAGTACGGCCAGGATTTATATCGGGTATAAAGATTACCAAGAGGCAAAATGAAGTGATCGTCCGGACATCTATGGGAGACAGGGCTACGGTTCATGGAGAAGTAGACCTGGGTTTGCAGATTGGACATTTAAGGTTCGACCACAGGGTCATCGTGGCTGACATTACGGATGACTTCATTTTGGGACTAGACATCATGGAACAGTATGGATTTATTGTTGACGTAAAAAAGCGAATCTTGAGGATTGGGATTGAACAATTTATTCTGTCAAAAGTGAACGACCAATGCCAGAAAACGAGGCTATTGACAACGCAGGCGGTCAAGACTCCTGCATTATCCAGAAAACCAGACAAGGAAGATTGCAAGCGCTACCCTCAGGTGAGAAAATTGCCGAACATGGTTTAAGTCAACACTGTCAAGGTCGATCTTCAGACAGTTGGTCAAAGAAAACTCTGAGGCAAGAGCAATTGCGCGATGTAGAAATCGGACCCATATTGAGAGCAAAAGAAGGGGGAACGCGTCCAGTATGGGAGGATGTTTCCAACAAAGAAGTGGGTCTGAAGGCTTTATGGTCACAATGGGATTCACTTACGGTGTAGATGGACTTTTGAGGAGAGCATGGGAAAGCCCAGATGGGAAGCAGGTTGCCATGCGTCTAGTGATTCCCAGGTGTCGTGTACCAGAAGTACTCCAGGAAGCGCATAATGAAACGTCCAGCAGACACTTCGGCATAAACAAGACATTGAGTAGAGCACGGGAACAGTTCTATTGGGTTAATAGTCGCCAGGATGTGGAAGGAATGGAGACACCGGAAGGAATGGAGACCCCCGAAACTTCTTGGGATGGACCGTATACTGTTATTACCCGAATTAATGATGTCGTTTATCGGATTCAACGAAGCAAAAAGTCCAAGATGAAGATCGTATATTTGGATAGACTGGCAAAATACACCGATGATTCCAAATTGCCTGACCGGGACGTTCAGGCTTAAGGAGGGGGCAGTGTGATGTGTTGCAACCCCTTCAATTAATTCAGATGTATTTGCACCTACTCGAGAAAGAACCTACCAGTAATAGTTCTAGAGTGATGACATCTGGAATTATCTAGAGAATGGTGGCGTCATCACAGAACAATCAAGATCTGTCATTTTTAGGTATAAAAGACCGCAATCTCGGCGGGTAGTTCAGAAAGTACAGAAAGTTTTGAAGTTTTGGATTTGACAAGTGAGAAGTGAGGTTAAGACTCCAATGTGAAAAACAAAGTGATAAACATTGTTATTTTTAGTCAGTAAAGTTCATTCAAGTTAATAATCAGTATTGTGAAGTATCCAGTAAATTATTTAATAAAGTGTGTTAGTGGACAATCTCTTGTTATAATTTTTGGAACTCACGGAATTTGCGAGGGTGGTTTCCTAGGGGTGGAAACACGTTACAATATGATGACTACCTAAAACTGAAAATATGTAAAACTATTGATGTATATGTTCATTGACATATATTAAGGAAAGACACCCGGGTATCTAATATACTGTATAATTTAATCGGTATAAAATAATGTGTTCGTAATTCAAAAACATGTCAGTTTTTTTTTAAGTGTTTGGAGGTTTATTCTGAGTATTTTGTCAAGTTGGTGGGGTCGACGGTCATTGAGGTTAATCGCCATCTTTGCGAAAAGTAGAAAAGAAATATCTCGCGAACCATTGATGCTATGACAAAAATGGCAAGCACCTTTTTTGTTCTCTATAAAATCCTTAACAGGCTTATTTCCGTAGAACTAAACATTTACGAGATACAGTGCGTCGAAGTTTTCAAAACGTAGTTTTTGCGGATTATTTCGTAAACTACTGATCGTATATTAAAATGTCAAATGAAAATCTTAAAGACCAATAATTTCTATAAAATTCTCTCAGAGATATTATTTTGTAGAACTAATTGTTCACGAGCTTCAGCCCGTGAAGTTTTTAAAAAATAGTTTTTTCAAAATATTGGTCGGATATAAAAATATGTAGTTACAAACTTGTAGAGCATTAAGTTCTCTACAATTTTTATTTAAAACTTTTTTGCAAAAGTTATAAAAAATATTTTTTTCAAAACGGTTGATCGAGTACAAAAATATGTAATTGTAAACTTGTAGAGCACTAGATTGTAGAAAATGTAGTGCTCTACAAAATTGATAATAGCATATTTGAGGGCGCGTTGGATAGTTTGAGAGATATTTTTAAAAAACTTTTTTTTATAACTACTTACGGGCTGTAGCCCGTAAAATAGTAGTCCTACAAAATGGGGTCTGTCACATAAAATTTTAATGTACGATTAATAGTTTACGAAATAATCCGCAAAAATTACGTTTTGAAAAATTTGACGCGCAAACTCGCAAACGTTTAGTTCTAAGAAAATGAGGAATTTATAGAGAATTTAGTGCTTAACAAAAAAGTTGCTTACCGTTTTTATCGTAGCATCAATGGTTCGCGAGATATTTGCGTTTGACTTTTCGCAAAGATGGCGGTTAACCGCAACCACCGCCGACCCTGCCAGCTTGACAAAATACTCAAAATGAACTCCTGAAAACTTTCAAAAAGGAAAAACTGACTTATGCAATTTTCGCAAGAAAGAAGTACCTATTGATTGGACTAGTAGTATATATTAGGACGTAGAATAAATTATAGGTGTGGAATATACCCTAAAAAAGCAATTGGAGAGCAAGTCTATAACAATATAAGGTGTAAAAAAATTGAAAACCAACTCCAGGAATATCTACAATATAAATTAGCGCCACTCCCACTGGTTTCTTTTTCATGACGTACGAATGCGGAAAACCAAAAGAAATCATGCTTAATCATTCTTTTGAAATTCAGGCAACCGAACTTCGTTTCATAAATTTTACATACGTTATTGGTGGAGGTTTTCTTTTACATCGTGCTATATAGTCCAATCAAATGGTAGTTTGAAGTGGAAAGATATGGTGTAATTGTTTTTAGTGGTTTATCTCATGTTTTTTGGTGTGCTGAACACGAATCTGGAGTCGTCCAACAAAAATTTTCCCTGCAAATATGAGAAACTGTCAAAAAACCACTAAAAATAATGTTTCTTAGTGGTTTTCAGCTTATAACTTGCGAATCAAGCTATTTACGCAAAAAGTGGTCTTATAGTAAAATAAAGAGAAGAAAATTACCTACAATGTATGTCTTTAGCATTTTTTTGTACGTCGTTTCTACGCAAAAGGGTGTTTAAATATCGGGGAAATCAGTAATTTTTCGAAAATAGCAAAAAACACCATTAATATATATTTTATATTTCATGTAGGTAAACATTATTCTATATGCTAATGAAAGAAGGAAATTTCTGTACAATTTATATGTATTTAAGTACTAATACGAGCCCTCTTAGACACGGGTTCCATAATTTCTTCAGGGCAGCCTTCCAGTTCTTCTACGCCTAAAACAAATAATCAGTGACTTAATTGCAAATACTTGTACAATTTATTGAATAGATATGAAAGCAGTACCTATTAGGAAACATATTTTGAATACACAAATAAATAGTGAGTGAAGAAATAAAAGTGAGATACAATTATTTATGCATAGTTACCTTCAAGTAATTGAGGGAACCCCGGGTCATGCTCTGCTTCTTCTTCAATTTCTGCAACTCGCATGTTATTGCAGCTGTTCCCGCAGTTCAGGCACATATTGGAATAGTTGAGGCCTGCTTTTTTTGCATCCACAGTTGGTTTGACAGGTCTTCATGCATGCAAAAACAATATGTTATCACTGATGGATTGGTCTGGTTGGCAGTTAGGAGAAAAAATTAGTTGTGAAACTGTCCCTTTGCCCGGATTCAGAAAGTATACATTTGAATGTACACCCCGACAACGACAATCATGATCACCAGCAAATCTGCATCTTCACCCACAATAACTACAGAGTTATGCTGTTGTGCGAGATCCATTTCTGTAGTTACAATAAGTGTATCCGCATCCTCTTGTGCCTGCTTTATGTGAATACCAGCTGCTGCAAAGTTGCCTTTCAACATTGAGATGAGACGGTTTTTGTTATTCATATTGCCTAGGAATTCCACACACAAAATAATGTGTTTTGAAATAAAAATACTCAGAGGATGATCTTAATTTTCCTGAAGATGTGCTTGGATCAGCAGCTTTCTTCGGGTGAGAAGCTATCATTCTCTCATTTATGTAACTTTTCTGAGATGAAACATGTATGCTAACAGATGTTTTACCTGCCAAAACAGCTCCCTTCCTATCATTTCTTTTTTTACCAGCATCACGTAACATTTCTATTCTTTTTTCCTTGACCACTTTCACTGCACCCTCACTCAGAAACTAAAATAACTTCACGCCGTTGCAGAGAGAGAATTATGACACGGCCGCGGCAGTGAACAAACTGAGGAACTGAGGACCGTTAGGTGTTTATATATGAAGACCCCTCCCTCCCTCTGTGATTTAGTAAAGGGGGAGTTCGAGGTCACACACAAAGAAGGACTTCTTCTACGGTTTACCAGATAAACACGTTGAAAGGAAAGGAACTTCAGCCATTTATTTTATTTTTTTTTTGCTATTTTCCAAAAATTACTGATTTCCCCGATATTTCAACTTTCAACACTCTTTTGCGTGGAAACCATACGGCGTACAAAAAAATATTAAAGACATAAATTGTAGGTAATTTTCTCCTCTTTATTTTATTTTTTACAGGACCACTTTTTGAGTAAATAGCTTGCTTTGCAAATTATAAGCTGAAAACCACTAAAACATTGTTTTTAGTGGTTTTTTTGATGATTCCTCATATTTGCGGGGAAAATTTTTGTTGGACGGCTTCAGATTCGTGTTTAGCAAAATACATAAAATAGAAACAATTGCATCAGAACTTTCTACTTCGAGCCCTTTTTATGCACCATTTCACTGGATTAATATGGAACCGTCAAGTTAAATTTGAATTCACATTTGGTACATATTGTCATTATATCTGAAGGCATTACAGTCCTAACGCAATTATTATTAAATCGAAAGAAATTTTATTTGATGCATCAATGAAAGTTCCAGTAGATAAAGAAGAATTTCTTTCTAATAAAAAAATAAACGTCGATTTATTTCAATGTCGTGTAGACAATTTGAAACTGTTAACATCAATGTAAAACAAGCACAAGGCAGTGGTGACGTTCTCATTATTGAAACTGCACCGGAGGTGTCCGATGCAAATTTTAGCAAAGTTATTATTTAAAACATGGAATAACAAAAATAGAAACAAAAATTTATTCGTCAAAATGTATTGGTTCTCATAAATTAAGTAAAGATCATTCTATTTTTGCACATACCAGATGTGATACAACATCATTTTTGTTTAATAACGGTGAATCTAAAGCATTAAAATTATTGGAGGAACATACTAGCTGGAGTAATAGCAGTTTTTTCAAATGCCAGAATGTTCACTTGGATCAATTTTTAATAATGGAGCTCGAATGATTTTGGCAATGTACGGCTTCTCAGAATGAGAATTCCATAGACACTTTGAAATATATTTTATTTGATCAGTGTGCACAATGCAATAAATCTGTGAACGTTACTACACTTCCAGCAATATCCAGTTCAGTTCAGCAAGATTTATATCGAGTTTACTATCAAGTACAAATTTGACTCTGCAACACACCTCATCCAGAAAATTGGAGTTGGATGATGGCAAATGGCATTTTGGGGCCAATTCAAAGATTATTATTACCTGCTCCTGATATTTTATTAAACAGCATTTTCTGGAATTGCTCCAAAGGAGTAGGTCATAATGAAGTTTCAGGATTGCTATTGTTTGTGATAACTGCCAATCTTGTCAAAATTCCATACTTGATATGGCGTGACAGAGGACGTAGATCCTACGGATTTCTTAGAAGTAGCCATGGACACTGAAAAAATTAACTCAGAAACGTGGGGTAATGACAATAATACGGAAATACAGATATATAGATAACGACGCATAATTTTTTTCATTAGCCATTTTCCTTTTAAAGTATTACTTTTACGAGAAAAGAAAGCTTTTTTATTCTAAATTTTGTAAGCTACTTGTCATAAAGCTAACAATTTCTAAGATATTTTCGAGAGACGGTATTTTTTGTACCTTTTACCTCTTGTAACATTTAAAGCACCTGTGGTATCTATAAGGAATCTATTTAAAATGTTGAAAATATGCTTCATTTAAACATTCAGCTGAGTGAACATTTGTAATCAAACAAAATACAATTTGATTGGAGTCAATTGTTCGGAGTGGTATGATTAATAACCTCTTAATTGGCCCATATATCTTTCCGGGAAGTTTAAGTACAGAAGTATATTTAGATTTCCTGGAAAAAATATTTCCTGGTTTAATGGAAGATGTTAATATCAGAGGGCAATATTTCCAACATGATGGACGATGGGCAGTGCTTATTTTCTTCATATTTTTTTTATAATATTTGCGATATTTTGGATAGTTCTTGAGTTGCAGCACCAAAAATGAAAAAAACGTACCTAATTTGATTTTCTCCCCCTATAAATTCGTTTTTGCATACACCAGAAAATGAACAAAGGTAGCAATTCTGAAACATTTTCTATTTAAATTCTCTAAAGACTGGCTTGTAAGAAATAACTTCACTGTAAGAATCTGAAAATATATTTACCTTTCCAAAGTTTTACTAATAAATAGGTAAAATCGACAACCTCCAATTTTTTCACTTGCTACTTCTTCTTACAGGCTACCAAACAAGTCACAGCTCTTGCAGGCTTTAGCCAAAATACTACACATAATTTAGCAAGCGCTCTAGGTATAATGCAATTTCTCCAAGCTATTGGTGGAACAGAATACCCAGCTGTAGAACAAGACTATCACAGAATGTTATCTGCCGGTATTGCAGATTCAGTAAATCACATTAGTAAGGCTCTGTCGTAAGTAATCAATTTGATTAATAATAATAGTTATGTATGCAACAGGTGTGTAAAGTGATACATTTTCGCAAATGAGAATTTTGTTGCACGATGCCGTAGGCGAGTTCGACAAACCCATGAGTGAAAAAGAGCACTTCACACACAAATTGCATACAATATTTTTTCTAATACCCTAGTCGTCACCAAAAACATATGTTTATATGAAAATATAAACAGTTTACTATATGCCCTAGTGCGTAAATCGTTTTACTTTATATACTAGTGGCGAGTTCGACAATCCTATGAGTAAAAAATAGCACTTTACAAAGGAATTGCATACAATATTTTTTCTAATACCAAAATCCTTGAAAAAAAATGTTCGTATACATTAAAAAATATAAACAATCAAAATATTAAGAATATAAGTGAAATGTCAATATTATAAATAATTTAAGCGTTATTGTTAAAGAACACTGAGAACAGGTATATTTTATAATAAATCATGTGATAATAAATAAATGAATTATATAAAATTAAATAACTAGTTTTTGGTCTTTAAAAATATGATTATTATAGACAATTTTTAACTTTTTTACTTTACCGCCCTGAGGTGCAAAGTTTAACTTTACGCACTACACAGCGTGCGTAAGTTATGTACTTTACGCACGGTAGTAGAAAAGCTAGAAAACCTGTACTTCTTTAATTACTTTTTGTGCGTAAAGCATCTAGTAATAATGAACAATTAAAGAAGTCAAATTTTAGATTTGTTTTAACGTTTGAGCTTATTCTGAAATTTACTTATTTAAATGTAGAAATATAGGACAGCCGTAGAAAGCATATTGCATGAAACTCAAGCATAAAGGGTCTTTCTTCACTCATGGGATTGTGATATATACCATTTGCCAAAAAGGTACCGCAAGCAATTGTTGCGTCAATGACTATTTTTCCGTAGCAACATTACTTCCTTTAATAATGTGCAATATGATTTTAGGAACCTCCTAGAGTTAGAGTATAATGTCGAGTTACAATACTGCCCTTTAGCAAACATTAGCATTTGTAAAGAATCAAAGGCTGAAAATTTCAAAATTGTACTCTACAACCCCCTTGGCAGAAGTGTTACGAATTATGTTCAAGTACCAGTAGACGATGGAGTTTGGACTGTAACAGATCCAGAAGGTAATAATATAAGATATCTATTTACGGAATGAACAGGTCTATTTATAATTTAATCTGCCTATACATGGTGTTCTATTGATAGACTTCTAAAACGAACAAGAGCAAAAATATTGACTATTTCATTATTGGGTCCGATTTTAAACGGTATAAAAATGGCGAGTTTTTTCTATTATTTCGAGTGAACTCTACCCTTCCTTACTGTGAAGAAAATAACTGCTGTAGAGACGTGATTTTTTTTACTCGTGATAGCTGAACAGTATACTACAGTATACTACCTAACCGAACACCACTATAGAATAAAAAAAGTGTTTTTGCAAAATTTTGTGTAATATTCTAATGTTTCATAATAATACAATTCCAATTCCAATTAAAAATCTTTATTCAATTTTGTATGTTCACAATTCAATAAGTATTTCATTTATTATAATAAAGTGTGTAAAAATTACATTGTAATATAATTTGCAGACGCTAGCAGACTCAAGGACATGATGCGTCCACAAACGGGCTGATGGTGACCCCAGAATAAATGTACAACTTTTAAAATTAAGTAGTTAAAGCGTATTTTCAAGGTTGATACGCATTTAGTTAATTATGCCAAAGCTTAAAAACAATATAGGAAGTAGATTATAAAATGTACGATGTTTTATCGATCATGCAGGAAAACACAATATAAAAAAACCTGCTTTAGAATTAGTCAGATAAATAAAATTATAAAAAATTAGTCAGGCAATAGGTATGTGTGGAATATTAACTGTGAATAAATTAGTAAGCTTTGTATTGTCTTACACTTTATGTGTTCCTAGTGCAGGATTCCCCAGAGAGTGGTAGTTTTAGGAGTAGGATATTAGGGGGAAGGATGTTTGAGGGAATAAATAGAGGTTATTCCCTCCTGAGAGAATAGAGCTCAAGTTTTTGGTGAATAAGTTTATGAGTATGCGTGGGATTATCATATTCTCTCAGGTGGGCTATGTCTCTGGTTAATTCAGAGACGCCAACCCTTAATGAGAAAAATTTCTGAGAAGTTTCTCTTATGTAATCTGTGGTTCTGGCCATTGAGGTTATTCTATGGAGCTTCTCAATAGTAATGTACCTGGGTGAATTAGTCAACAGACGGAGTATTTTATTCTGTGTGATTTGGATTCTATTAAGTTGTGTATCCGAGGCACCATTCCATGCTTCACACCCATACATCAGAATGGGCCTAAATATCACCTTATAGAGTATTAATTTATTATGTGTGGTCAGTTTACTCCGTCTGTTGACCAGGGGATAGAGTCTACTGAGGGCTCCATAAGTTGAATTGATAGCACGTGTAATTTGCGGGCCGAAACACAGTCTCTTGTCCAGAGTTACTCCCAGAAATTTGATCGTTTTTTGTTCAGCAACTTCCTGCTCAGCAATTTTTAATTTATTAAATATTTTAATATTAGTGAACTTACGGTTAAAATTAATAAGTTCTGTCTTGTGCGGGTTTATTTTAATTTTCCATTGATTATAAAAGTTATTCAGTTTTTGTAAATGGTATTTTATTTTTTGTACTGCCGTCTGAGCATGAAAGCTGCTAGCATACAGGGTGACGTCGTCCGCATATAAAAGGAGTGAGGTGTTTGGATAAGTGGGTATATCAGAGGTAAAGAGGTTGTATAAAATAGGAGAGAGGCATGATCCCTGGGGAACTCCTGCGGAGAGCCTTGTTTTATTAGATAAAGAGTTATTAACTCTAACATGAATATTTCTATCAGATAAGAAAGACATTATTAATGTGGTTATATACTTGGGATCTTGTGAATTTTGTCTAGTTTGTAAATTAGTCCATTCCTCCACGTGGAGTCGAACGCTTTCTCAACGTCTATAAGCAGGACAACGTTGCACTGTTTCTTGTTGAAAGCGTGCAACGAGTCCTGCACTAGCCTGCAGACAGCATGTGTAGTCGTATACCCCGGCCTGAAATCGAACTGTTGAGATGGAATCAGTCGTTTTTTCCCCACGAGTCTATTTATATGTGCTAAAATTACCTTTTCTGCCAACTTAGATAAAGTATTGAGTAATGATATAGGTCTGTAGCTACCAGGCTCGTACGGGGGTTTATTCGGTTTCAAAACCAGGACAACGATTGCAATTTTCCATTTCGGGGGGAAATATTGCAGTTTAATTATCGCGTTTATAATATATGTAATTTGAACAATTGCTTTCTTAGGTAGGTTTTTGAGGACAGAGTTCGGGATAGAATCAATACCCGGGGCTTTATTATTGGGAGAATACTTGATATATTTAATAATGTCAGCAGGGGTAGTGAGTAATTTGGGAAGTTTATGCGGAGGAATAGGGTATCGGGAGAGCAGGCCACGAACATGTTCTGTGATCTGCTCTTGGAAGGGAGTGGCGTTAGGGGGGGTGGTGTTAGTGGTTTGTAGATACCCAGCAATGACGTCAGCTTTTTCTATGTCCATTTGGTATGTTTGGTTATCTTTAATCAAAGTTGGTATTGGCGGGTATTTTTTATTCAAAAGTTTGGATATTCTCCAAAGAGAATTGTCCTTGGTAGCTAAATTATTAATTTTATCGTTCCAGGAATCTTCCCTGTATTTTGTTAGTTTAATTTTAATATTGTTTTGGAGGTCAGTCATCCTAATTTTGTCTATGGGGCGTCTAAAGCGTTGCCACCTTCTTTTTATCTTATTTTTAAATGTAATGAGATTGACAATTTCCTGGGGTATACGTTCTTCCCGGGGTTTTATGATAATTTGTTTTGCAACACGATTTCTGGAATTAATTATAATTTCCGTTAAACGGTCTGGTAAAATACAGGTTGAACAACGAAAAAAATTGGTCCCTTCATGAAGCTGTGGAGATAAGTCATTTTTAACTTAAGAGAGAGCAAGAGGGGAGCAGGCGGCGATGAGCCAATGTGAAGAAAGATCTTCGTAATAAACAAATTTTAGCTACAAACTTTCTTCAATAGAAGTGTAGTATTCATTTACTTAAAAGAATATTTTTTTTCAGTTTAATAACACCGGCCGTTTGGCTAAACACTGCTTTTTCCCAGTCAAGATTTTTAGTACAGTCTTTTTAATATATGGTGCCATGTTTGTATACGCATTTTTAGCTTGGAGCCGTACTGGCTCCAAGCAAATATGTGAAAATTCACCTAAATAATTTTTGTTGATTAATAAAAATAGGCTGCTATTATATTACAGGTAAAGTATTTAGAACTTCATAAAGTTTACACTAGATTTTAGTTGAAAATATGGGAACCAGGCAGAAATTTTAATAATAGCTGCGTAATACTCTTAAACCTTAAGAAACACGTCTTTTTGATGTTAGCTGTGACGTCATGTGCAGATGTCCTATAGACCATATTAGGTCACGTGGTTTTGACAAGTTGGCTATTTTGCTTGAGGGACAACCAAACGCAGTTTGCTTGGTTTTCTTAAGAAACTGTATGTGTTTTCGTAATAATGTCATGTAGTGAATATTATTCAACCCTTATGGGTCATGTAAAGATTGTAAAGTGTCGCTATGATGAGAAAATCAAAACAATAGACAGTTTTGACCCATACACCCTTGAAGCGGAGACTGGAGATCTTTCTACAGATTTGCTCATTTTACCTTGTGTATCCGTAATTGGTATGGTAAATTACTTAGTGTTGACTCACAGCTTCTACACAGGCCAGCAGTTAAAGGTATACAAATCTTTATAAGCATATAAATATTATGGGGTTGGATTTGTGCAAGAAGTTTGTGCAAGAAAGATAAACTCAAATGTATTCGTTGTTATGGGCAAGGCAAGTTTACATTTAAATAACTAAGTGCTAGATTTCAGTGATAAGCATGTTATACTCTGCGTATGTAGTATTAAATAGACTCTGCCAGAAAGTGAGTGCTTTTTTTACATTCAAAATAAACTTCACAATGTCACAATCGCACCTTATCGCACAAAAGGATGGCATTTTATTTTTATTTCACGTTTAAAACTGAGATTGCTTCTTTGTTTACAATGGAATAAAAAGTTTGGTTGTCCCTCAGGCAATATGGCTGACTTATCGTGACGTCATCCTAAAATGGTCTATAGATCATTTTAGGTCACGTAGTTTTGACAAGTCGGCCACTTTGCTTGAGGGACAACCAAACGCAGTTTGCGTGGTTTTATATATATTTTTCCAGTTTTTCTTGAGAAACTGTGTGTGTTTTCATAACAATGTCATATAGTGAATATTATTCAACCCTGTAGGGTGATGTAAAGTGTCGCTATGATGATAAAATCAAAATAATAGACAATATTGACCCATACACCCTTGGAGTGGAGACTGGAGACTTTTCTGCAGATTTGTCCATTTTACCTTGTGTATTCGTAATTGATATGGTAAATTACTTAGTTTTGACTCGCAGCTTCTACACAGGCCAGCAGTTACAGGCATATAAATCTTTACAAGCATATAAATATTATGAGACTGAATTTGTGCAAGAATTTTGTGCAAGAAAGATAAACTCAAATGTATTCATTGTTATGGGCAAGGCAAGTTTACATTTAGATAACTAAGTGCTAGATTTCAGTGATAAGCATATTATATTATGCGTATGTAGTATTCAATAGACTATGTCAGAAAGTGATTTCTATACCTATATCCTAAGCTTTTTTTACATTCAAAATAAACCTTATCTCACAGTCGCACCTTATCGTACAAAAGGATGGCATTTTATTTTTATTTCACGTTTAAAACTGAGATTACTTCTTTGTTTACAATGGAATAAAAAGTTTGGTTGCCCCTCAGGCAATATGGCCGACTTATCGTGACGTCATCCTAAAATGGTCTATTAAGCAATCCAAACCACGTGAGTTTTAACATGGCGTGGTGGGCAAACATCCGGCAAACGTTTGTTTTCATTCGTTAAACGTTGGTTAAAGATTTTTTTTCGGTTGCCTTGGCTACGTTTCCGCGAGTTAATTAAAATAAACCCCGTATTTGCCCACCACGCCATATTGCCAAAATAATTTGATTGGTTGTTGAATTGCCTAAAAATAGCCACACTCGGCCTACCCTTCGTCCCACTTGAGCTTTAGCTTTGTGATTAGCGTTGTCTCCTCTTAATAATAAGTTTGAGTAATCTAAATATTGGAAGGGTGGAAAGGTGTTTTTCGGGTGGGGGGAGGAAGGGGAATTATCAAAAACCAAAAACTTAAATTTTATTAAGTGGGGTGTCATTTTTTAGTTTTTTTTTTTGACTGCGGAATCTAATAAAAACAAAATCAAGTCGATGAAATCAACCAGTGTATAAAAAAATTGCATTTTATTTGTGTAAAACTTGAAAAAGTCTTTTAAAAATTTTAAAGTGTTACAAAAAATTAAGAAAAAAATTGACATAAATGGATCTATGAATGAAGACAAAATATTGTTACTGTTGGTCGTTATCGTCATCAGCAAGTTCACATTCTTCTTCATCAAAGAATTCTAAGTTGAGTGGTCGTCGGGAAAAGTTTCTGGGTCTGTATTAACACAGGTTACTCCTTCACATGTTTTAAAAAGTGATATACATTTCACTCCTCTTTTTGCATATGTGCACAATATTGTGGAACAATTTTCCTTGCAGGAGCAGGATATCAGTTTCATGATCGACTCGGGACCTGAATCAAGTGTTGCTTGCTTTGGCCACAAGTCTCCATGATGCCTTTCCCAACCCAAATGATGTAGATAAAACTTATTTCCAAGCTAGGTTTGGAGTTGGTAATATGTGCAGAAGGAGTGCTGCTCAGCACGTGCCTCAGTAGGTGGGAGTGATTCCAATTTTGATGACGTTTTCTTCTATGAACCGAAGTTCATTGAGAGAGTAGGTCCCATTTTTTATCCGTACAAATGCAGGAAAACTATTTCTCCATCTTCTTGAACTTCGTTGTGAGAAGAATTAATTTTATTTAATGTTGCTATGCTTTCCTTCAAACCTGTCTGTATCAAACAGCTTCAGTATTTGTTTTTTCATCCACACATTGCACTTACAGTGGCACAACCACCGAATGCCTGGGCTAAAAGAATGTAGTTTTTAACATCTACATGTTGTTGCTGTAATGAAGCGGAGGGAAAAACTCTTTGCTTGGTTCGACCGATTTTGGGTTGAAACACTTGTATATTCTGATTCTCAGAGACCAGAGCAGTCATCAGAACCATAATGTCTGTATCTTGAGCAACAATGATACTGGAACCTTTTTGGATAGCCGTTTCCACTATAAGTTTCACAGCATCCCCAAAAAACTGTTTCACTTCAAGGAAATTGAAAAATGATATCTGTACTCCACATTAGACAGAAATTTTTCTTGAATAGGAAAAACTGGAGCATCTTCTGTTATGTTGAACTGAGATGTAAGATGTTCAGATCTTCGCAGCTGCTCACACTTCTTTAAACTGTTAGGGTCGTCATATCCATCAAATATTTTTTGCATATTGCACACATCTAGGCATGTTTGGTTGTGTTGTGTATTCTATTTCACCGAGTGCAACAGGTGGTCCCATATCTACTATGTAGGTGTTTTTCAAACTCTCTTCTGCACTATCAAACTCTTCGTACAAATCGGATTTGACAGTTTTTAGCATTCTCGATACCGAGAACAGTGAAAGAGAATAAGGTGCGATTTCATAATTGAAATATGGAGCCAAGGCTTCATTTCTTCTAAGAAGTATTCTTTAATATAGAATCATTGAATCAATATTACCAATTTTATCATGCACTTTGAGGGAAGAACTGGTTGCTGCTAAAGGTCGAATGTTTTCACTACTTTTCTGTTTGAGTTCAGTCTTTCATTTATTTTTTTTTTCAACTAACCCTTCTATCTTGTTGTCACCTACTGCCCATGCTAGGTGGCAGCTAATTAATTAATTGTCTCTCACACCAGTTCCAACAGAAACCAGAATATTACTGGAACATTCAAATTCATGCAATTCCAACCAGCTGGGAAGTTTCTTTTCATCATACTCTTCTCTTCTGATAACTACTTTCTCTTACATTAAATATGTTGCTCACTTGTCAAGAAGGGAGTGCAATAAAAATCTTGGACAGCATAATGTCAAAAATTGCAGGTTTGGTGGCAATATATGCATTCAATAATACCTCACCTGTGAAACTTCTTTTTCAGTGTCTCTTCCTCTCTCTGTCCCTTCCTCTCTCTTTCTTTCTCTCAACTAATCTTACTCCTTTCCAAAGTAGTCAAAATATTTTTCTCACTCTCATAACACTTAGATTACATTGGTTCATTTCATTCAGCAAGCAAAAAAGAAAGAAGGAAAAACATTTCTTTCAACTTAACAGAATTCTTCAAGTTGTATACCAACACAATGTCTTTTTCATAGAAACAAGTTTGTTTTATCAATATTTGCTTTTATTAGATTCTGTAGTCAAAAAAAAAAAAACTAGAAAAATGACACCCTACTCGCCCATTTTATTAAGTTTTTGGTTTTCGATCATTCGTTTTAGTTTTTTTTCCAGTCGTAAAAAAACGTATTGTATGGCAAGCACACTATTACACACTGTCACTATCACAGTTTCGATACTGACAATGTCGGTGAATAATGGATGTTATCTACGTAATTTCAAATGTGCTCTCTTCCGGGCCCTAGATGTGCTCGTATAAAATAACAATATCCTGCTCCACTGGATAAAAGGACACGATGATATTAAGGTAATCAGGAAGCGGATGCCCGCAAGGGACCTGGAGCACTCTGCATAGTCCGTAACCTTGTAGGATTATTAAAGCTTTTCTATGTAGGATATATACAGAATCGGAAAGTCCTGCATTTGACATTGCGCTATTAACCAACCGCCCACAATGAAGACGTCTACCAGTACTCTAGCAGAGGCAAACAGTGACACGCCCCTATTGGTTGCTTCGCTTTCGCTTGCTCTTATTGCCGTACCAAATTAAATACGTTCCGATACTGTATAACAGGACAATGCAGACTAAATAAATACTTTATTGCACTGAAAGCTATAGTTCATACATAACCCCAATATAGAGGTGTAATCTGGATAACGAGAGCGATGAATATGTGCTGTGTCATGGTCTGCGTCGAACACTCGAGAGCGACAATGACACTTTGCACTCGAATTATACACATGATTTTATCTACAATCATTTGAAAATATCAAAATGAAAGAAATAATTAAGTTAAATATTGACTGGAAGCAGCGGTTAATCAACATTTTATGAGTATGCCTTGCTTATGTGATCAAAATAAACAGACGAACAAAACACAAATGTCGTCAATTTATTTATGTTTTATTAATTATTATAAAGTTAGTATTTTTCTTATAAATAAATTAGGTAATTAGTAGTTACTCTTATATCAACTTTCATTACGTTAACAACTGTTTTGGAGCATTATTATTACATCAAAACACATTGCCAATTTTCTGACCAAACTCTTTTACGGACAGATTCACGCGAGCTAGTGTTAAATTACTTTACTGCTCGCGGTCATAGGTGACGAGCATTAAAGTGACATTACTCACATCTCCTCGGTAAACGTCAACTTTGCTTTGTCGAATGTAGGCAAGAAAGCCTACTTCATTTGTCGATTGTAGGTAAATGTATTTTTAAACTGTTTTAAATTACCATTTCTCATGTAAAAATTATGCACAATTTCTCATGTCTTCTGAAATGTTCGGGGTTTCAAGTGATATTTCGTTTTAAACATTAAGTACTCCCAATACATTTAAAAACCAATTATAAGATTAATTCTTTTAAAATACAAATACAAATTACTAGTCGTTAATATTTCATACTTATTTCCTCACATACGCACTTGTAACTAATTAATGTTATTTTTTAGATATGATCATCGACAGTAAATTATCTAATCCTATAAGAGATTTTCAATATGTGGCTGATATATTAAACGTCGAATTAAATCAAAAGATTTTAAATTTCAAAGCAGAAAATTTACCCCCTCTAGGATACAAAATATATGAAATTGTTAGATCAGGCATAAGTAAATCTTCTGATACTGGATATCTAGACATAAAAGATAACGGTAACAAAGTCGGATATGAGGTATGTAATAATTATTGATATTTTTGGTTGGTCGTGATGTTGGTGTAGTCTTGTAGGGGGTCTATCATAATGTCAGAATTTTTTGATGTTGTTAACACCGCTGTGTCGTTTGCAAAAAGGCACAGCGTTTTCCTGTGATCAGTGGGGGCGAGGTGTATATAGTTGATATATATGTTAAACGATACTGGCCCCAGTGCGAAGCCTTGGGGTATGCCAAAAAAGATGATTTGTAAAGATTAGCCCTCAAACGCTTCAACCAACAATCCATACATTTCTTGTGGAGTGTGACCGCATTAACGGTGCCATATATGCAATATTGTAAACATTGTTCAGAAGTAAATGTTTTACAAAGTTCGACTATTTCTAGACATCACAGAAACTGCGAATGCAGATTATTACTTCTGATACAACCCACACGTAGTTCCAGATGTAAATAGTAAATCTAGCGTACCATAGATGGCCCACTAGACTGTTTTGACTTTTCAGTCTGATTGTAATCTTCACTTTTCAGTGCAGCAAGTCATAGAATTGTAAATGTTAGGAACTGGTTGAAGCTCGTTGCATAGCCATTCATTTCTGTCTGCCACTGACTGTTGAGAAATGAATGACTATGCAATGGGCTTCAGCCAGCTCCAAAGACTTTGAACTAAAGGAAACTTAACATCTATCTGGTATTTAACTTTTGTTGATAGTACACTTTCTGGTCGCTAACGAACATTTTAAGTTAAAGCTTTCTTTAAAAATGTTGATAATACCAACTGTTAGTGTTCTTTGTATCAAAATATTTTGTCGGTCGAAGATGTACATCTGAGGCACATTGTAAACCTGCAGGAAAATACAGAACATTTTTTAATTTCATAAGTATTGATAGTTGTTTGAAAAGCCTGCAGCTTCCATTAGCAAACTTTTAAGCATCAAAATTAAAGAACAAATTAAAACAACTTAAAATTAAAATTTTACAAACTTATAGAAAACTTTCCAGACCCAGTAGGTACTGACTATGTCGGTGAGTATAGATGTATATCTGTGTTGTTCTATATGCATAACTCTCTTCGGGACAGACCTGGCTTTGAATTTGTGGGTTGTCTACAGGCCGGGACTAGAAACCATTTTGCTACCGAGCAACTTCTTTGATCGGGCCCAGCCCCATTTTTCACAGCAGCACAATACAAGAGATTTTTATATTAGAGGGTTCATAGCAATTTTTCCAACTTAAATTTCCTGACTTTTCCAGGAACTTTTGGAAGTTTTTTCCAGGTCTAAAAATTTATGAATGGGCTGGTATAATTTGTAGTTTTATATTACGAGCGTTTAAAAATTTATGTTAATTTAATTGCTTATTTTGTTTTGCCCTCTCCTCGGCGGCCCCCGTAAGCCACCAGCCCACCGGGCATTTCCCCGGTTGCCCGCCTGTCCTTTCCGGACCTGATTGTCTGCCATATGTGGTGTGTTTATGTTTTTGTTATGTTATGTTTATATAATTGTTTAAATAAATTATAATTATTTAAACAATTTGAGAAATACTAAGATATTAACCCAAACTGAAATCTCATTAATTAATAATAGGTTGTACACTTTTGTAGGCACTTACGGGATGATTTTTGACACTCTATAAAAGGGTCTCTTGGTAGTTTAATTTAAAAAGAAATGATTAATTTTCCAATACTTAAGGGATATGCAATACAGGCTGCCCTAGAATGGATCTCAGAAAACAAAATGGGTAATTCTGTTATTGTGACAGACTCAAAATCAGTGCTACAGTCGATGTACTCACTAAGCATCTATAAAAACTATCACAACCCTATCATCTGCAATATAAAGCGTCTTTTAAATAACCTTAACAGCAGACAGGTTATAGTTACTTTTATTTGGGCTAAAGGCCACTCTGGTATTCCCGGAAATGAGATTGTAGACCAGTTAGCAAAAGAATCCATTGATCTAGAGGTCGTGAACAATATTTTTGCAAACTCGGATATCGTTAGCGAGTTTAAAAAAGACATGCACATTAAATGGGAACATCAGTGGTTAAATTACGTAAATAAATCCACAAATCCCTACACGCTTTTGCACCCCCAACTTCCTTCAAAAATAAGACACATTTTTGATCACACTGTTCCAAAGTTTTACTCCACAATTATTACCAGGCTGAGATTGAATCATGGACGCTTTGGAGCGCATTTACACAAGATAGGATTACTTGATTCACCGCTGTGCTCTTGTGACAACACATCAGTGGCAGACTTAAACCACCTGTTCTTTTCATGTAAAAATTACGCGCAAGAAAGAGATACTTTCTTAAACAACCTGAGGACACTTCAAGTGCAATTTTCGGTGAATTTTACCACCCTGTTAAATGATGAAAGAAAACAAATCCTAGACGAGCTAGTAACCTTCGTTAAACAGGCAAAGCTAAATATTTAAATAATTTAAATATTTAAATAATTTATCAAAATTCTGTGGCTGAGGAATCATTCCTGATGCCAGTGAAAACCCACTACTACTACTACTACCAATACTTAAGAGGAGCCTTGGATGCGATTTTCATTTCACTATATTTTCATAATTCGCTCAATTACCTTAATTGATCGAGGAGATCTCCTCCAATATTAGAGATTAAAAAATCCCTTAGAAATAATCACTGTTCCGCTGATGACCAACTAAATTTCCTTAATACCCCTATAATAGGCTCAGTACTAAGAAACTTTTAAATTATAATTGTATATTTTATTTTGATTTATTGCCATAAACTATTCATTAGTTATTCATGCCCGGTCTTTTAGCCTGCAATTTTCTGAATTTAGTACCTTTATAAATAGTAGAATTTTGTTCTACAGCTTTAGTAATCTTGAGATAGGCCTAATAAACAGAAACATATGTACTTATTTTGAAACATTAAAAAGCAAGTTTTCTTGTAATTAGAATTATTTATAAAATGTTTCAAAAAGAACCAACTACAAATTCAGTTAAATACAATGTCATTAAAAAAAACTGGTGGTGGGGAACGACTAAACGAACAAAAAAACTTTATACAGTTTTAGAAAAAACAAATAAACAGAAATTTCGAAAATTTTCAATAACATTGTTTGAGAACTGCTCGAATGTTAGGATAGGCTTTTATCTTCGCGTATGTCGGCGCCTCTAACTATCAAATACGCTAATTGCGGCTCTTTCAAAGTGTTCGCGCTCCTTTGTTAGAGACCGCGCGTCGGCGAGGACACAAGTTGATAATCACACTTTTAAATTGATTTTTAAAAGTAGGCAAGGTAAAGTCTTTAGCGGTGCGGTAAAGGTGAAAGACGTCAGCGTTTTCTGAGTGCTTAGTAGATCTGAAGTAAACTATACTCTCCCTTGTGCCATATTTTAGTTTCTGTGGGCACTTCGTTAAGTACACATGTCGAACCCGTTCATTGTTTTTGTATGTGCTTTTGTTCTTTTTGAATTCTGGGCCACGTATTTACAGTTAAGATTTATTTTATTGACTTACCGTTCAAGTCGTTAAGTTCTTGATTACGTACAGACCCTACTTGTTCGTTCTTTTTGTGTTGCTTTTTTGATTTTGGACCAAGTTTTTATTTTTATTTTCTTTATTGACAACGTTAGTTGATAGTTTATTGTGGTATTTTAATGTGCGTAGGAACCATAGAAAATTATCCTAATTTACCAAATGTATTGAACGGAGTGCGTATGTCCTTAGTTCGACGTGCCGAAAAGTGTATTAATGCAGACGGAAGCCATTTCGAACAATTTATGTAAATCAGCTTTATTGGTAAGATAGATTTATCGAATATTTTAGTTTTCGATACCTAATCGGCAATTCGTTAAATAAATCAGATTTTTTCCTAACTTAAAATACACATAATTCTGTTAACGTATCTCAGACGTCTAACTCTTTATTTCCCAATGTTATGCAATCATTACTCGTTTTTTAAGCTTAACGCAGAACACTTATTTAGGTTACAAATGTTAATAAACCACATTTAAATATAATAAATTATTATAAACAATAATAAAAGCTCCAATATTTTGTACTAAATTAAAAAACACACATGTAAAGAAATGCTGTGTTTAAACCCCTACGCCATCATTTGCTTGCAGTTCTGCAAAAAGAGATGACAAATTATTGACATTTTTATAATTGATTCGGTTCAGGCGATCATCAAAGGTGCTGCCCTTCTTTGCTTTGAAATGGCGGGCCGGCGAGAACGAGTCGGTCGGTAATCTTTGCACTTTTTATGACAATTTAAAAGTTGCATAATTGGGAAGTACACGTCCATTGACCCAGAAAGGCGGTGGTTCTCAGATATTTCCTACCCTAATATTCAAATTGTTGACCTAGGTCAGTTTTTTTCAAAGTGCCCCTAGAGGAAAAAGTCATAAAGGTTTTTTGTTTGTCTAGTCGGTCCCCATTACCAGTTTTTTTTTAATGACATGAAACTAATTACCCCCTGTATATTGATTTTTTGAGAGACGAATTTTAAATATATATTTTTTTTCATCCAACGAAGCATAACATAATAACAACTTTTACCAATTCATAGGATCAAAATTGGAATAAAAAAAATTTTAGCCTTATCGATTGCAAATTCAAGTGTAGTTGACAAACAAAACAAAACTTCTTATTTTAAAAAACATTTGGCTTACGTTAAATATGGAAGACCTGAAAAGTGTGGTCATGGAGGGGGCTGGAACCTTCGGTGTTTTCCCAACCATAGCATTTTCTCAATTATATTGGCATCATCTGGAAACTGTTTTTAATCATCTCGATATGATGCCAACATGGTTAGCGATACGCGCGTCCATAGTAATAAGATTTAGCTGTTTTGGTGTTTGTCAGAAACTGATGAGTGTAGTGTTTTCCAGCATACCTAATGGGCCTTTCCAACGTTTTTTTTTTATTGAATATTTGATAAGTTCTCTTTAAAACAACTCACCCGTATTTTTTCTTTTTTGCGAACTTTGCTTCTCATCTACAGAAAAAATTATTATATTTAATGAATTTAAAATTGGCGGCAATATTTCTCCACTAGTGACGCATTCGGTGGACGGACCAATCAGTATACTCTAGCACCCTTGGTAGAGGCTACATATGAACAGATTGTAGAGTGAAATTACTTAGAGAAGATAACATCCGCACAAACCGATATCGCTAGCGAATGCTGATTGTCTGGGTCGTGTTCTGTATTTATCATATATTTATAGTGAATATTCAACCGTTTCTATGAATAAAACAGATGAAATGAAATTTATTTTAATTGCAACTGTCCAATATTATTAATAAACGAAAATAGTAAACTTAGTAGTTTTAGTATGTTATCTTCTCTAAGTAATTTCACTCTACGTATAAGTGTTTTGGTGCGGGAGCTACGTGGCTTTTTCGGAAACTCATCGTTACAAGCATTTTCTATGCGTTGATTAATTCTATCGAACTAAAATAACGACAAAACAGACTTCTGGCATATGTCAGCCCGTCGAGTTGGCCATGGTTCAAGATATGCAAATCTGTGAAATTATATCATCGTGACAAAGGCTAATTTTTTTTGTGTGTACACATTTTATGTTTAGAATGAATAAAATAAGATCGCCAGAAAGTGTGGGCCGTCAGGGGCGAAGCCAGAAAGGTCGAAGGTGTAAAAAAACGGAGTTATATAACATGATAATTTCAAGCTTTTTTTAGGCTGAGCATGTTTATTTAAATATTTTGAACACAGAAAAAAAATCCCAGAAAGAAACTCCCGTCAATAAGGCTAGCCAGAAAGAAAATGTTTAGGATTTTTGAAGAAAATTGGATTTTTTTGCATATTTCATCTCAGAACTCTAAACTCATTGTTACAAGTTCTGGCTCCTTTTTAAAACGTAAATATAAGTTCCTTCAACAATAGAATGGCCTCCCCAGAAAGTTTTTAGTGTCAACAAAAGTACCATAGGCTCTTAAATATACAGGAATTTAACACTTTCGGCTAACTTGACTTCCTACCGTGCCTCAGATATATTGTATCATTATTACCTTTATGGCTGCGCCTCATGACGGCCCACACTTTCTGGTGATCTTATTTTATTCATTCTGAACATAAAATGTATACACACGAAAAAAAATTAGCCTTGTGACAATGACATAATTTCACTGATTTTTAGACAGTGTTCGTGACGCACCTGACAGGAGGTGCCCCGCCAGAAGTCGATTTTATGAATCGTTATCATCCATTAAACCATAAAAATGTCTCAAAGTTCATAAAACGATGATGTACCGAAAAAGCCATCTAGCTCCCGCTCTATTTGTCTCTTTGTAGCTTTATCGAATTGACAGACATGACATTATCCCACTGCATTTTATCTCCGTATGACACTTTTGCAGAACTAAAAACGGATGTATTAATAAACTAGGTACATTTAAATTATATTGAATAAACAAGACTCTATTTAGATCAGTGTTCCCTTTAAGTTAAATGAAAATTTAGGTGCTAATTAATAACTTACCGCTTAGTTTTTACATTTTTCACTTCTGCTGACAAAAAGTTCATGTTTAAGATATAAAAGTCATTCACCATTTCACTGTCAATAAGAGGAAGATTATCACTTGCTGCCTTCTCAAAACCTTTCTCCGTTTTAATGTCTACACAGTACACACACAAACTTAAATAATTAATAAGAAACAAAGTTATAAAGTCAAAATATTAGATATGTACGATCACAACGTAAATAAGAGAACATAACCTAACTATTTATTTAATACCCATTTTATTTCCATCAGTGTTGCCAAGTGTCAGTTATTTGTTGAGAGTCGACATGTAAAGTGTGTTTCTTCTGTCAATTATTATCATTTTTATAGGTGGTATTATTATTATTCAATGAAAATTTATTATTTTCAAAAGCGGAAATAAAAAGTAGACATTCTTTAGTGAAATAATTAAAGCATTTCCTCTAACGCTAAATATTCATATACATTAGGCAACATAGAAATAGTCTCATCGGAAGGCTACCAGAAGGGATGTAAAATTCAGAAACGTCAACAGCTTCAATTTAATGTTCGTATGAAGACGGAAATTGTTTAATATTGATTGCAGATGACGTATATTTGAGCGCGTTTAGTTGTTTGAAATATGGAGTGAAGTAGACAATATTTTTATTTTTAAAGATCTATTTAAGATTAAAATATTATACGATATGACGTGTATATACAATATTCGTTAGGTGTTAATATATGATTTATGACATGATAAACATCAAGTTCAATTACGTGGGAAAGGCCCATTCATTGACTGATTGGCTGATATACCAGTGTGTGGTAGGCATTACTGCCACTCAATAATTTATTAACTTTAGAACTAATAAAATTATTAACTTCTAGGAAAATTATGTGGTATTGAAAAAGGAGAATGGGTTCATAGAAAAAATGTCAGTTAATGGTTTTGAACTTAACATAACTCCAAAATTAATGTTCTATAATAGCTCTGCTGGATGTAATTCTCACTTATTTAAAATCGATAGTTCTGCTGGGACTCCTGTAGCTGTCACAGATAAAGTTGTGAACCAAGTAATAAAAGCAGATCATGTAACCATTTTAAAACAAGAAATGATACACTGGGGCGTATTGATGATAAAAATATACCCAGATGCGGACTATATAGAAATTGATTGGTCTATTGGGCCAGTTGATATCGGGTAAGTATTGATAAAAAGTTATTGAAACTTGTGTCTGGAGAATTTTATAGATGGTGCAGCAATATATTGTGTGACTAGAGTGAGCCTGTTAAATACTCTCTAATACTTACTATTTTAATAATTATTGACAGGTTGTTTCATTTATTTCGTTATTTATTGTGTTACAATATTATGTATTATATATTATGTATTATATACTGCGGGGTTACACACTTTCTGTTTATTGTTGCCCTAATCTGGGCAACAACTGGCTAATATACAGGTAAGTATCCACCAAAGCAACATAGAGCAACTTTTTTGTTTATATATGTCGCTATAAGTTCCAATATGTAGAAACAAGAAGTTACATAGATAAACATTTCGTCTTCACCAGAGCAACAAGAAAAGCAAAAATGTTTCAGTTAGTCGCTGTTGACCGAGTAAAAGAAACAAAGTGTAAAGACCAAGAAACAAGGTTTCTCTCGCAGTGCAGTTTTAACTTTTTAACTATTTAAATGTCATCCGAAGAAGAAATCGCGCTAGCAGCAGCAGCTTACATTATTTTAAGCAAAAAGAAAAAAGAAAGCATAAAATTTGGGTACGTCCTAGCCATCAAAAGAGGAATCAACTTGGCGGATTGCAACTTCTAGACGCCCTAAGGAGAGATGATCTAATGGCAGGGCAAATTATCGATGGTCATATTCAAAATTTTTTACGGATATCAAGTACCGATCTAGAATGGTTGTTGTGCCGTATTGAACCAATTATATCAAAATGTGATACTAATTACAGAGCTTCAATATCAGGAGTTGAGCGTTTACTTGTCATATTACGATTTTTAGCAACGGGTGATTCTTACCACTCCTTGATGTATCTATTCAGAATATCTACGCAATCTATTTCAAAAATTGTGCCAGAAGCTTGTAAAGCGATTGCAGAAGTTCTCAGCGACCAGGTCAAGGTAAGTAATAATTTAATAAGCCCTTTTCAATAGATTTTAATGCTGTTATAGAAAAATAGAAAATAGAACAAAAACCAAGTAAGAACATTTAAAAAAAAAATTAAGTAGGTAATTATGTATCATTAATGGCTGTAATCTCAATGGCTTTTTGAATTACTGAAAATGTATCATCTCGTGGTGTAGCTCGATTCTCATCTGCGTTATTTTCCTGGTTAGTGTTGTTGTCGATTACAGTATAAGTATTTGATGAGGAATATGATGTGTTAATAGGTGCGATGTAGTCTGCACGTGAATGTTCATCAGATATGACTGTTATCTCGTACTGATTATTTGATCGAGATGAAACCGTTATCATATGTTAATGGTATTTCGTATTGCTCGATTGAGTCAGACGAAAGTTGAGGTATGGGTGTTGTTTGAAACTGGTTACTTGAACCTGATGAATATGGACTATGGACGTTAAAAGGAGATCTGTAATCGTACCTTCCAATACTAGCGAAAATTAGATGGTCAACGGTATTTTGTGCATATTCGGATTTTAGGCTTTCAATTTTTAGCCCCACTTGCTCGCCAAAAGTTTGAAACCTACTTCGCGGTTTCTTGTAGGCTTCCTCTTGCCTTTCCTCTACAAGTTCATCATTTTTTCTCTTCCTCTTTGTGAATTTCGATACTGAACTGTTGACTGAAGTTGAATCCCATTTGGATCTTTTGGGAAGTTGTTGCGCCGATGAACCCGGTTCAGAAAGCTGTGGTACTGATGGTCTAGGCTCAGAAACCTGTTGTGCCGATGTGCCCATTTGTGTATCTGTAGCTTGGCTAGTAGAAGATTGTTCTGCAGATCGTTTGTTTCCAGTTCGAGGAGTTTGATTTGCTAATATATCTTCAGTTTCTTCGTCTTCTTGTGAAGAATTTAACGTATGAGTATTTTGTGACATCGGAGAATACGGCTCTTCGGTTTCAAAATCATGTTCTGGTGCACTTGAAGAGTCCTGCAAAATAAAAATGTGTATAAAATTAGCAGAACAACTTCGAAAAATAAAATTTACAAAACATCTTTTTTTAAGTGACATGGCAATTTCATTACTGTTTCAACTAGTTAATAAGTAAAATTAACTTCAAAATATTGCAATAAGAACAATTTGAATATACTCTTATTTCTCTAGGTGCTTTGTTAACTTTATATAGTTAGCAGAATGTATTTTATATTTTTTAAAACTTTTTCATGATAACAAAATGAGGCTAGCCTATTGTTGTAATTTCGAATAGAAACAAATAAAACATTTTTTCAGGTACCGGAAAACGCCGATGAATGGAAAGCAGTAGAATGTGGCTTCAACAGTATTTGGAATTTTCCCAGATGCGTGGGCGTCATGGACGGAAAGCACATAATGATTTAGTCATCAAAAAATAGTGGAAGCGAGTTTTTTAATTATAAATCTTTTTTTAGTGTAGTACTTTTTGTTGTTGCAAATGCAAACTATGAAGTCCTGTATTTAAATGTTGGTTGTCAAGGGCGCATATCCGATGGAGGAGTGTTTGCAAACACGCGTTTCAAAGAGATGTTAATATCGTGCAAACTCAACCTTCCTGAAAAGTCACCTTTACCAGGACGAACCAGGGCGGTGCCCTATGTATTTTTAGGAGATGACGCCTTTCCGTTATCTCCTAATTTGTTAAAGCCATTCCCAGGAGCTCAAGAAAAAGGATCTTACAAAATAATTTTCAATTACCGCATTTCCAGAGCAAGAAGGATATCAGAAAATGTTTTTGGAATCCTGTCAGCACGATTTAGGGTACTTAGAAAACCAATGTTGCTTAATCCCGAAAAAGTAGAACAAGTTGTGACTGCTTGTATATTTCTACACAATTTTTTGAGGAGGAGTAAAAATTCCAAGAAAACGTATACACCACCCAACACATTTGGTTCTGAAGATAAAGATACCGGTCAGATCATACCTGGAACGTGGAGATTAGAAAGTGACGGCAGCTCGTTGAGGCCTTTACAGAAAAAAGCACGTAATGCTGCTAGAGAAGCTAAACGTGTTAGAAATGAGTTTGCTCAATATTTTATATCAGCACAAGGAAGTGTTCTATGGCAAAATGATTATTGAAAATCTGATAATTTTAACCTTTTTTTAAATGTATGACATATGTAAGTGACATAGTAGATTGTAACTAGAATTTTCCGGACGATTCAAAAATTTAATAAAATGCATTTTTCTCTTATATTGTATAACACTAACGAAGATAAAGTATATTGGATTTAAAATGGCGTACTACAGCTCATTGTATTGTACTCGTCATATCTTTTCATTTGCCCCAAAATACCCAAAATTGTCTCACAAGGCTTGACCACACAAATACATACATACAGAACACAAAAAATATTTAGGTCAAACTTACCTTTGTCTTGTCGTTCAGTCCTGCTTCAGTACAACAACGTGCCTTGTTCTTATCAGCGAGAAATAATATGTAGTTATAGGCAAACCATTTTGATACAAAGATTGCTCCAGCTCCTGATTTTTTATAACTTTGATACTTTTTTCTTTCTCTAAAAAACTGGCCAACCAAATTTTTTATTTTTCGTTTTACTTCCACTTCATTAGCTCCAGTAACATCACTCAACTTAGACCATGCATCATGCTTTGTATTTCTGCATTTGTATTTTGCATCTTTTGCGTTCCAAAGACACTCTAAATCTCGATATGTTTCAATTAATAGTATTATTAAGTCATTACTCCACTGAAATCCCGACATATTTACATTTTTAATTATAAATGAAGTACTTCGCAAAGGAAATCTGTATCTGGATCTGTTCAATCGGAAACTACGACAAACAGTGACAGCCCGTCTCCACCGACGTCTCAACTCAAACTTGTCGACACTTGTCGACACATGTTACCACCTTTCCTTTGATGTTTGCCGCTTCCCACGGAAACACGCGACATAGAGCAACTTTTTAATTTTGTCGCGGTTAACAATGGGTAACATAGTGGAACTTACTGCAAGATTTTTGTAAACAAGCAACAGAAACAAAAAAATTGCTCTATGTTGCTTTGGTGGATACTTACCTTACTAGTTAGGTAAATAATTTAAAACACTCATTATTGAAGAACCAATCAAAACAACTACTTTTAGAGCTAATAGTGACGAAGTATTGAATTACGTGATAGGACTCATGATATTTAAAACCAAAAAAGCAAAAAAATATATCGAAACTACTTAAATCATTTATTTAAATTCAGTCATTCACACTTTTTTATTTAATATTAAATTATCTACTTTCTTTATATTCGTATTGGTACCTTAATTTGGCCACGCTAATATACCACTTAAGAAAATACTTTAAAACACTCATCATTGGAGAACCAATCAAAACAACTTCTATTAGCTAGTACTGACGAATTATTGAATTACATGAATTCCTAGCATTTTAAGCCAAACAAGTATATTGAAAATACTTAAATCATTTATTCAAATTTAGTCATTCACAACAATTACACAGGTCTACAAAAAAAAATTCTGCTCCAAGGATTAAACCTATCATGTCTAAAGTATTTTTGTGTGCTGAATCCGAATTTTCAATTAAAAATATTTTCTACCGCGTAGATTTCGAGTAAATCTCGGTTTTTATTGTTAAAAAACCATATTTTGACGATAAAAACCGGGATTTACTCGAAATCTACGCGGCAGAATGTTTTTTTATTTGAAAATTCGGATTCAACACACAAAAATATTTAAGGCATGATAGGTTTAGTCCTTGAAGCAAAATTTTTTTTTGTAGACCTGTGATTGCACCTTGCATTCTATTTTAACTCTAGAAAAGTTGTACAAGTTTCTTCGAACTCGTTAGTTCTCATCAGTGAAATATAGAAACATTCATTCATTAATTACTATTCATTAGTATATTAGCTTGACGAGATCAAGGTACCAATATACAGAAAGTAGATAATTTCCTATTAAATAAAAAAAGTGTAAATGACTGAATTTAAATAACTGATTTAATTATTTTCAATATATTTTTTTGCATTAAAATGCTATGTATCCTACCATGTAATTCAATACTTCGTCAGTATTGGCTAGAGGAGTAGTTGCTTTGATTGTTTCTCCAATAATGAGTGTTTTAAAGTATTTACCTAATTAGTATATTAGCATGCCCAGATCAGGGCAACAATATACAGAAAGTAGGTAATGTCATAATAAATAAAAATAATATGTTGTTATTTGCTTAATTCCTAAACTTTATTATGTTATACAGAAAATTCAAATATAGGTGATTTGTATCTTTATGTCATCTCAAGGTATATTGCAGGGAAAATAAATTAAAACCCTGCATAAAACGTCATTAAATAAAACGTGGAAGGGACTTTGGGCCCAATACGCCCAAGTTTGCAAAGTGTACGAATTTATTGTACTTGCTCTTGCAAACGAAAAAGTCAATAGCCGTAATCCCGAAAATCGAGCTATTTCTAAGATATTAGTTTGCGAAGCCGCTTAAGTGCATAAATTACACTGGCCTACAAATGAAAAAAAGTCATGCTCAGCAAACTAAACCATTGTATTCCCATTTATTTCGGCTCGCTGAAATTGAATATGACCTCAGTTTTGGCCTTACTTATCATGAATTTTTCAAGCATTTCAAAAAAGTGCTTTTTTCTTAGATGGTTACACTGTATGTATCAAGACGTTAAATATCAGTTAATAATGCTCTAGTGGGTACCCCGCATGACTTTTTTCCATCTTTTTCCACTATAGCATAGGGGGAATTCATAAGATTCGTGCACTTTGTGCAAAGTCTTTGAAATTTGGTATAGTCTTAGGTATGGTCTTAAAGTTTTAGGAAACCATCCATCGCAATCAACTTGTGCGCTACCGCTTGTTTGCTATAAATCCAATATGGCCGCCATCCGTATTGGTATTTTTAATAGATGAGCTTCTATTAGACATAATATATGATTGAGTAATATAATACCACAATACCAGTATAGTATATAATTATAAGAATAATATAATAATATATAATAAATAATAATTGAGTATTATAATACTATAATACAAGTATAATATACAGTGTGTTTCACTTCTCGTGAAGACACCCCTGTATCCTTTTTATTTGTGGCCGAATTCATTTCAAATTTTTATCAGCCCTACAACTCCATAAGACGACTTTATTTAATACATAAATGCCGCCTAGATCTAAAACGCCGGCCTACTGCGATAAAAAGAAAACAGTAATTTTCGAGAAATTATAGTAGGCTTAGAGATAGTTAAAAATTTTGTTAATAAAATTTGTTCAGAATCACTTGATATGCCCCCCTGTAAAATTTTGTGAAAATCTGAATATTTTCAAAAAAAATTTTTTTGTTTCACTTCTCGTAAAGACACCCCTGTATCTTTTTTATTTGTGACCGAATTCACTTCATATTTTTATTAAAAATTCACCTCCATAAGATAACTTTATTCAATACATAAATGCCGCCTGGATCTAAAACGCCGGCCTACTGCGATAAAAAAAATATAGCAATTTTCGAGAAATCATAGTAGGCTTAGAGATAGACAAAAATTGTGTTAATAAAAGTTGTTCAGAATTACTTGATATGCCCTCCTGTAAAATTTTGTGAAAATCTGAATATTTTAAAAAAAAATTTTTTTGTTTCACTTCTCGTGAAGACACCCCTGTATCTTTTTTATCTGTGACCGAATTCATTTCAAATTTTTATTAGCAATACAACTCCATAAGACGACTTTATTCAGTACATAAATGCCGCCTAAATCTAAAATGCCGGCCTACTGCGATAAAAAGAAAATCGCTATTTTCGAGAAATCAAAGTAGGCTTAGAGATAGTCAAAAATTTTGTTAAAAAAATTTGTTCAGAATCACTTGATATGCCCCCCTGTAGAATTTTGTGAAAATCTGAATATTTTCAAAAAAAATTTTTTTGTTTCACTTCTCGTGAAGACACCCCTGTATCTCTTTTATTTGTGACCGAATTCATCTCAAATTTTTATTAGCAATACAACTCCATAAGACGACTTTATTCAACACTTAAATGCCGCCTAAATCTAAAACGCCGGCCTACTACGATAAAAAGAAAATCGCTATTTTCGAGAAATCAAAGTAGGCTTAGAGATAGACAAAAATTTTGTTAATAAAAGTTGTTCGGAATCACTTGATATGCCCCTCTGTAAAATTTTGTAAAAATCGGAATATTTTCAAAAAAAAAAAATTTTTTTCACTTCTCGTGAAGACACCTGTATCTTTTCTATTTGTGGCCGAATTCATTTCAAATTTTCATCAGCTATAGAACTCCATGAGATGATTCCATCTAACACATAAAGAGAACTTTTTACAGCAAATGAAAGTCATACACAATTATTATTAAAATTATTTATTATTTAATTACACGTGTATGCAAAATTTCAGCTCGATTGGATGACGGAAGGTGGGTAAATTTGATTCATTCATAATACATACTTATATACAGATTTCCAAGTATTATTAGACGATTTAAAAAAAGAAAACGACATTACATTTAAGTTGATGTGTAATAATAAAGTGTCCCTTTTAGCGTTTTATTGAATGCCGATTTTTGTTCACAACTTTCATTTGTTGGAAAAAGTTCTCTTTGGGTGTCGCCCTATGTAGTTGTATGGCTGATAAAAATTTGAAATGAATTCGGCCACAAATAGAAAAGATACAGGGGTGTCTTCACGAGAAGTGAAACAAAAACATTTTTTTTTTGAAAATATTCAGATTTTCACAAAATTTTACAGGAGGGCATATCAAGTGATTCTGAACAACTTTTATTAACAAAATTTTTGTCTATCTCTAAGCCTACTATGATTTCTCGAAAATTGCTATTTTCTTTTTATCGCAGTAGGCCGGCGTTTTAGATCTAGGCGGCATTTATGTATTGAAGAAAGTCGTCTTATGGAGGTGTATTGCTAGTAAAAAGTTGAAATAAATTCGGTCACAAATAAAAAAGATACAGAGGTGTCTTTACGAGAAGTGAAACAAAAAATTTTTTTTTGAAAATATTTAGATTTTCACAAAATTTTACAGGGGAGCATATCAAGTGATTCTGAACAACTTTTATTAACAAAATTTTTGACTATCTCTAAGCCTACTATGATTTCTTGAAAATTGCTAATTGCTAAAAATTTGAAATGAATTCGGTAACAAATAAAAAAGATAAAGGGGTGTCTTCACGAGAAGTGAAACACACCGTATAATAATGCAATATTTTTTTTGTTCCAACAATAAACAAGACATATTTAACTTCCTCAGCGAGAAGTTGGTTAAACTTACCACTAGTGCCTCGTATCAACTGTTCACCACAAAGGATAATCAGGTGCTAAGCAACAGAACGAGTGACACATCAACCATGTCTCCAAGCCAGCAAGAAGAAGCAGACACCAGAATAATTTGCACTTGCAACACGCAGCTGAGCAAGGAGATGCCGAAGTTTACCTCGTCACGGTGGGCACAGACGTGGTTGTTCTGGCCATCTATCACTTCAAACGGTTGAATATGTCAGAGTTATGGATAGGTTTTGGATCGGGAAAGACCTTTAAAGAGATTCCAATCTATCACATCTGTCAACAGCTTGGACCTGAATGCTTCGAAGCCCTTCTCTTTCTGCATACATTTACGGGGTGTGACGTAACATCATCGATGTTTGGAATAGGTAAAAAGATGGCATGGAATGCATGGGCTGCTCATTGACACGTTCATTGACATCACAAATACACCGAATAGATTCACGTTGGAATCACAGCACATGTCTCATCTTGAACGCTTTACACTTCTGATGTACAGCAAAAACTGTGGTGCAGGCAGATTCAGTCAATGATGCAAGGAAGTTGATGTTTACCCACCAAGGCCTGAAGTCTCTTGGATCTATACCACCATTACAACATGCTTTATTTCAGCATACAAAGCGAGCGCTACTCACTACCGCATTCATTTGGAAGAGTCGCTGTCCAAATCGCCCGATTACAGTAAATGGGATTGGGAATGGAATGACAGAGCCAAAGAATGCGTAGACTGATCTTCCAGATGCAAGCCATGGAATGTTCATTGCTACTTAATTGTGGTTGTTTGGTCTCATGCACAGGCAGATGTAAATGTTATCGAGCCGGGATTCGCTGCATTCCATTATGCAAGTGTCAAGAAGGTTGCACAAACAACTCACATAATACATGAAGTAACAAGTACCATATCATATTGAAAGCTGTAATTTACGTCAGATTCATATCGTATTTGTGTCAACCATTCATGTTTCTTCATATTTTGTAATTAATAAATTACATTGAATTAATAAAAAAATTGTTTCTTTACCTTGCATTGTATTGTCTAATCTATCATATCAAAACACGTAATGACCTTGAAATTGATTTTGAAACACAAATTAGACCTGACAAATGGATTCCTCGCATCCTAGAACCTACAAAAAGTGGTATTACTCAAGATTTTGTGTCTAATAGAAGCCCATCTATTAAAAATACCAATACAGATGGCGGCCATATTGGATTTATAGCAAACAGGCCACCAGAGGTCGCGCACAAGTTGCTTGCGATGGTTTCCTAAAACCTTAAGACCATACCCAAGACTACACCAAGACTTGGCACAAAGTGCACGATTATTATGAATTTTCAATAATTCGTGCTCTGCTACTATACGTCTTCGTCAGAATACTCTTGTAAAACTGGTACTAGCGATAAATCTTCGGCAGGTAGTCTTGTTGATTCTTGGTATTGAGCATAAAGTGTTTCTAAATCGTTTTCTCTCTCCATTTCTGAAACCGCTCCATTTTCGGCAAATTGAAGTTCATATTTGTAATCAGCATGCCAAAAACATAAGATAGTACATTTTTCTAAGGTGGGCGCATTTGGCCCAAAATTGGCATCCTTCTTTAAAAGGTGGTGATGTCAGCGAGAGGTCAATGGGAGTTGAAAGAATGAGGCTGATAATTTGTGTGTTTTGGGTTGTGTGACAAAACAAAAGAACCTTTTTGGTTCGGCATTAAATTCTCTATAAATTTCTTCACACACATTTGGCAAAATACTCGGGAAACACCCCAAGCACTTCAAAAAAAAATTACTTACGCCCATATTGCATTACGAACCCAGTTTTTTTACCTATTGATTGTACTAACAAAATAATTTAATTTCAGTGGCAACTCTCAACATAAAGATGTTATATTGAAATATATAACAAATTTAAATACAGAGGATATTTTCTACACTGATTCCAGTGGAAGAGAACTAATACAAAGGAGAAGAAATTATCGGCCAACCTATGAGTACACTAATGAGGAACCTCAGACAGCCAATTATTACCCAATAACTAGTAGAATTGTTCTAAAAGATGAAAACGCTCGAGTGGAATTTGCTGTTATTACAGACAGGCCACAAGGAGGGTCCAGTTTGGCAAGTGGCGAAATAGAATTAATGGTAAGTAAAAAGTGAGTAACTATTTGATTTAATCAAATATGTGTGTCAGAAACAGCACATTTGTAAGAGTCATGACAAAAATTAATAGTTTAAAAAACTAAGAAAACACGCTTTTATAAATACTGCACTAAAAAGCAAAAAATAATCATCGAACCTGATCTCTCTGTCTATCTCATAAGGGCCTTAGTGTAAGCCGTGTTTGTAATTAAGTATAATATTCGAGTATAAAAGCGTGGGGCGTTTTTCGAGCGCTATTTCGAACAAGTTCGATAATTAAAACGCTGAAGACATCATTAGATTAAATGAAAAGAGCCCCACACTTTTATACTCAAATATTATAATTAATTACAAACACGGATTACACTAAGGCCATTACGGAGTAGACAGAGAAAGCAGGTTCGATGGTTATTTTTTGCTTTTTAGTGTAGTATTTATAAAAGCATGTTTTTTAGTTTTTAATCTATTAATTTATTTTTTTAACTTTTTAGTGTTATATGAATTTTGGCACTTTCGAAAGTTAGGTAAAGAATTTGACTAAATATTTATAATCTGCGAAATCGAAAATCCCCAGATATCGATTTTAATACGAATCAGACCATAAATTACAAAACTTATCCGCCATGTTGACGCCACCATTTTGAATTGTTAAATTTGGACTGGATAATTGTAATCTGCAACCTGGATAACCCACAGATACCGATTTTCAGTCGAATCCGACGATAATTGATAAAACCTATCCGCCATGTTGACGCCGCCATTTTGAATTTTTAAATTTTGATCATATATTTGTTTTATACTTATCAAGCCCCTTCCCCATATCAAGGGGATTGTAAAGAAAATGATAATACGGCCATCTTCGGGCGGCGGCCGTTTTGAACATGTAATATTGAGTATACTATATCGCACTGTCATCAGAGCTACACACAATTGCCAAGTTTCGTGATGATACAACAATTAGAAGTGGGTGAAATTCAGTTCCTTATATATTTAAAATATTTTTACAGCAAACATATATTTAAAATATTTTTGTTATATAACCCTACCAACTTTAAATGTAACGAGTTATGTAACACAAACAAAATAATGGTATAGCTCTACTGTTACTATTTCCCACTCAGACTAACTGAGACATTATATAACATTGATATAACTAGTTATAATAGCAGTTATGTTTCAGCAGCATAATATTTATACTTTTATAATGTTATTATTATATAACAAATATAACAATTTTCTATGAATGTTATATAATGATTTTATCAAAAGTTATATAACTGTACGTACTTCCATTACCAAATATACAGTGTGCCACACTTAAGAGTGTAACACCCTTATAACTTCTTTCCTCCAGATTTGAACCAAGTTTTACTCAAATAGAGAACAAATTAGGATCTACTTATGACAAAAACACATTCGCTGTTGTCTTTGCATTTATTTGTAGGGTATATTTTTTTTTAGCCTTAAGTAAATCCTAATTTGTTCTAATGTGAGCAAAATTTGTTTCAAATCGGAAAATAGGGGTATTTGTTACACTCTTAAGTGCGACACTCTATATACTCAGTTTTAAATACAACAAATCGTTAATTTGAAATACTGCAAACACATTTTGTACGTGATTTTTGGCATATTTGAAAATTACTTTAACTCCATAAACACACACATATAATTTAAAAGTAACTATTAAAAAAGCAGTGATAGTTATAAATCTATATTTGGAAGAAATAACATGTTACCAAAACTATAAAAAAATAAATAAAATAAAAATCATCTGCTACACAATGGTGGAATGGATCGATTATTCACTTGACTTCATACATAAACAATGTACTAAATAATATTCAGTGTATCTAAATTCGTGTAATTATATAAGTTCGCCATATCTCAGTACTGAAGTATGGAACCCAAACAAGACTTTCAAGACATAGCTACTCTAAAATATTAATTTTCAGAATAAGAGCGAAAATTCATCAAAGGATTTCACATCTCGTCAAAAAATTTTGATTTTTTACGAAATTACACCCTATTGAAATTTTGTAAATAAAAAATTCAAATTTCTCAACAAAATTTTAAATCTGCAGATACGCCCTTATTCTGAAAAACAGGTTTTTAAATTATTTTACTAGTAGTATTTTCACAAAAACATAGATTATGTGAGGCAGCTCATTTTTTAATTTTTTATCCCAAATTTAAATCGCAAACTTTTTTGAAAAACTTCTTAATTTGGTCTTCATAGTCATGCCTTAAATTATTATTTAGGTCCCATACTTCAGTACTGAGACACGATTGACCTACGTTTCACCGGGCGTCCCTGTCCGCAGCTTAATTTGGGAGCATTTCACACTCTTGTCTACATAAACTTTTTAAAAATATCTTGGGGCACAAAATCACATCTCGAAATTTATGACATGAATTTAGATATACCGTGTAAAATATACAAAACGAAATTTTTAAATATTCGTCCAATCTATGTAACAAAAAATATGCTATCTGTAGTAGCATAACATTAGTTTTTCTATTATTTATGACAAAAAAAATATTCAAGATCAAGATAGCATTGTCAAAGCAGTCGAGATGGTAGGACATTTTATAAATATATCGACAAACTTAGACTAGTCACAAATTTCACAAAAATTTTGTAATTTTTTTTTCAAAACTTAATGAGTTCCAAGATACAGTGCTTTTAAATTTACTATATGTAAATATCATCGAAATACAATTACTCACGTAGAACAAAATTGTAAATTGTGTTCAGTGGTATAAAAATGGATAAAATTTGCAATAGTTCTATGTTACGTCTATGCAAAACTAAACAATATTAAAAAAACAATAAATTGAGATTACTTTTCATTGATCTGCTTAATATGTGTCTTGGAAATTACTCAGTTTCTAACAAAGGTTTATTTAGATGTTTTTATTAAATTGTTAAGTTCTATTCTTTGTCGTTTCTAAGAATACTTATGCAAAAACCTGTATAACAAATTTCCAGTCAAACGCACACACTGGCTTCCAGAAACCTACAGCTACAGAATCTAGGTGTCCTAACAAATTTTGTTATTCCTCTGCTATCAAAAGATACCTTGTGTTTCTTTTCCCTCTTATGCCTCTGTTTTGCTAAGCAAAACCACTCTGATACTACCTGTTCTATTTCATGTTGCATCACATACGAAAAACTTGCAACGAAACTTCTGAAACAATGATAGCAATATTAATAAGATATTCATATAATTATTAGTTAAAGTTTCTCACCTTTCTTTGCCGTGATAACCTTCAGGTCAACGCTTTAAACTATTCCAATAGCTCTTCCTGAGATCATTTCGTGGAACATTCATTAGTAAATAAATTAGTATCCTGTGAATATTATCTCAAGGATTGCTTCTCTCCGCATCAATATAATAATGTATATTTTTTAAATTACAATACCGTCAAATATACTTTAATTCAGAAAACTTTAGTTATAATATTATATAAGAACATTCGAAATGAAAACGGTGATGGTCACTTCAAAAATACATACCTAATTTGAAATGTCGTTTATTAACTGAATATGAAATACTTTAGAGAAAAACTGCTTTTAATGGTAATTATTTTTTTCAAAAACATCGTACCACAAACGCTTTTAAATATAAATTTACGAAACTTTAACATAATAGTTATACAATTTTTATTATTTAAGTTATATATTCATTATAAGAGTTTTTATGTAACAAAAATATTATTAAACTATACATTGTTATATAACTTTGTTATATTGGCTGAACTTTAAATGTTACAATATTATTATATTACTAAAACATAACAACATATTGTAACTTGATTATGTTATTATTTTATAAAAAATGTCATAATATTAACATAACATTAATAAATACTGTTAATGTAACTCATTACTACCAGGTTATATAGTATCAATAAGTTTTGTTTGCTGGGTACTTACATACATACATACATACAGGTCGACCTAATAAAAGCATGTTAAAAAGAATTCTGTGCACAAATAAATTTCGCAGTGTACTGAACTTAAATATTAAATAAAGAAAAGTATATGAGTTTGTACGTACGTGTGCATATGTGTGTACGTCTCTAAGTAAAATGTTTCTTGCGAAACACGATAACTGATTGATTTCAAATTTTTCTTTCAAATTTGCAACATATGTAAAATAGCATGGTAGAATACTCCCTATAGAAATTGGGTCGTATCCGTCACACTAGCTTTAATTTATAGTTTAAAATGTTATCAAATGTGGAAATTAATATAAAATAAATATTACAATTAGGCAAAATAATTTAAAACAATGACAAAATGAAACGGAGAGAGGACAAAACAGAAAACGAGGAATGAATGTTATCGTTAATGAAGAGAAAGAATGTAGGTCTAGATGGGTTGCCTAAAGATGGGCAACGCCTGGTATGTAAAATAGCATGATTATTGCATAGGGAGTTTTATGCTCTCTGATCTGTGTAATCTTGTTTGTTATCGGATTATCACTCCGCTTAAATGGCTAGAATTTTTGAGAGATTCGTTGGCTTAAATCCGCTAGCGGTGTTATATCGTGACAAAGTGCATATAAATCTCTATGTGAGATATGTCTTGAAGAATTAGTAATGAGGCACGTAAACTTGTGCTCCAACACTTTTAGTTTCTTTAGAGTCATGACCACTCCGGTGACGAACATACTAGGGCCTGCCTCACTCTCACTACAACAGTGTAAACCAATTTTTTTTGTTTTGTCGACTTAGCCTGCTATTTTTGGCCAGGAGTGGATACAGACTCCTGGACATAGAAAAGGCCATCCGTATAGTTTCATTAATATGCTTGTTGAATATCAGTCGCTGGTCAAGATGTACTGCCAAATACTTCACGCAGTTCTTAGTTGGAATTTGGTTTCCACTGATAGAAATAGGTGTTAAAATGCTTATCAAATCAATGTGTCTCAATGACATGTGCCTCTTGGCACTGTTGACAGTGAATTTCATCACTATTCTCCTTTCCCAACTAAGGCATACAGTTTTTGATCAAACTACGCGTCCGAGGGTATACGACAATCAGAAAAGATAGGGCCGACATAAACAGAGGCGGCGGAGTGGCTGTACTCATAAAGTCAGACATCGCGCACACGCATCGTTGTCTACGGAACACTTCCATGGAGAACGTGTGTGTGACGCTGGAAGGCGGCATGAGTATTGTCGCCGCGTATAACCGGCCCTCGAACGGGTTCACGGCGGGTTGCCTTGAGAATTTGCTTAACGCGAGCCCGCGCTGTTTGCTTATAGGCGACTTTAACGCTCGGCATAACGCATGGAACTGCCATCGCAACAACGCCAACGGCAACACTCTGTATGATTACGTAAGTAGTCATAATGTCGTACTGCAACATCCGGACGATTCCACGCATTTCCCGGAAAACGGCACAACGCCCACCACCCTCGACATCGTTGTCAATAAGGGTGTGAGGGACTCCACACCACCAGTGGCGCTGGAGGAACTCACATCCGATCATAATCCAATTCTGTTGGAATTGGACAACATGTCGAGGGAAGACATCACACGAAAAATCACCTCTTATAGGGACGCCGATTGGCGCCTCTATAAGATACATATAAACACACACCTTACACTCACCAACGATATCGCCACACCCGCCGAGCTGGAAAATGTGGTGGAGGAGTTCACGAGGATAGTGCAGGACGCCAAGCAGAGTGTTGCAACTATGATAACCATAAATCCTTACAAAGACCGACTCGACGCGGCGGTCATACAGGACATACGAGAAAAGAACAGACTCAGACGGCTTTGGCAGCGAAATCGCGATGTCGACGCTAAGGCCGAGATGGGCAGACTGCAACGGCGTATCAGGACCGCCATCAACACCGCCAAAAACCGGAAATGGCGGGACAGGCTGGAGGCGTTGAATCCTCAAGACAACTCGCTGTGGAAGCTGTCGAGGGCCATGAGAAATACGCGGGAGGCCATCCCCGCGCTGACTAACCCCAACGGACAGACAGCTATGACAGACGCCCAGAAAGCGGAAGACTTAGCGAATCATTTTGCGGACATACATAATGCACAAACACCGAACAATCCGGGACACGACCGCATCGAAAACGACGTTAACGAACTAATTGGTCATGACATCCAATTGACGAGACGAGAATTTCTAAAAGTCATGACCAAGCCCTCAGAAGTGGCTGGCATTGTCCGGACCTTACCTAACGACAAGTCCCCGGGGGCAGACTGTATCGAATACAGGCTGCTCAAATATCTTCCGCGGAAAGGCATTGTACAATTGACGTACATTGTCAACGCGATCCTGCGGCTACAACATTGGCCTAGCCAGTGGAAGTGCGCCGTGGTCGTGCCAATTCTGAAACCGAACAAGAACGCCAAACTCGTCGGCAGTTACCGACCGATCTCGCTACTGTCGGCGATCTCCAAGTTGGTGGAGAAGGTCATCCTGATCAGACTAGACGCTGCTCAGGATGAACTTCACATCGATGATGAATGTCAGTTTGGTTCCAGAAAAGGCAGGGGCACTGTGCGCCAGGTCGTCAGGATCGTGAATGACGTCAAAGTGCAGTGCAACCGCGGAAAAAGCACAGTGATGGTGCTGCTTGATATTGAGAAAGCCTTCGATACAGTATGGATCCCGGGCTTACTCTACAAGTTAAACTCATTGAACTTTCCCACGCATATCACCAAACTGATTCACTCTTTCCTGACAGACAGATCACTGCAGGTCAGGGTGAACAACAAACTTTCAACTCGACGGGACATTCGCGCGGGCGTCCCCCAGGGGTCGTGCCTGTCACCCAAGTTATACAACCTATACGTCTCCGATTTTCCGGAGTTCCCGAACACGAACCTTGCTAAGTACGCCGACGACACGGCCATGTACGCGCATTCACATAGTGCACAAGCAGCGAACATGCTGCTCAAAGCGCACATGGCCCGTGCCACGGCGTATTACGACAAGTGGAAGATTCGGATCAACGCCGAAAAGTCGGAGTCCATACTCTTCACGCGCCGGTTCACTGAGAACCGCATCTTAACACCAATTTCGATAGGGGGTCGCCAAATTCCAATTAAAAGGTGCGTGAAGTATCTGGGGGTGAACTTAGACAGAAGACTGACGTTTAACATCCACGTTAACGAGACTGTACGAAAGGTCTACTCCATATCCAGGAGTCTGTATCCGCTCCTGGCGCGGGGTAGCGGACTAAACAGGACAAATAAAAAATTGTTGTATACGATGGTGATCAGGCCGGCCATCACATATGCGGCGCCGGTGTGGTGCAGCATCCCGGCCACGACAATGCGGAAACTTAGAGTTTTAGAACATAAATTTATGCGCCTCATTTCAGACTCCGGTAGGTACACCTCCCTCAGAGACCTCTACGCACGTTGCCACGACATAACCCCACTAGCGGACTTCGTCCGGGAAACATCCCAAAAATTCTACCAATTCAAATTGGGCGACAGTCCGCTAACTCGAGACATAACACGAATCAGACAGCATAATGCCATACTTTTCGATATAAGACACCCATTACCATACCAGGCGCTGCCTATCTTTCGGCAACCTCCCTAGCCAAATCTTTCCTATACCAAAATTTCCATTTCACCACCTTTTACTCCCAAACCCCTCCTCTATTCTCTCTATTAGTCTTATTTTTGTTCTTTTGTTTCTTTTTGTTCTTTTGTTTCTTTTTGTTCTCTTTAAAATCCCCTCTCGACCAATAACTTCTTACAAATCAAAACCTTTTAAATCATAACTTCCCCTTCACCCTACCTTTCCGAAGGCAGGTAGACCATCGGATGAAGGTTGTCATTTGTTCGAACGGGTTTTTTCATTGAGTTTTTCCCGTACTAGTAACCCGACCTCTTAAAACAATGCGCGTGTGCGCCAGTGCGCGTGTGCGCGCTTAAACAAAATTCGCCATTTTCTATTTATTTCTAAGTAGTTCTAAGTATTTTAAAATCGTTCATGATTATTTTTCAATAAATTGTTAGGTTTAAGTTTTATTTCTTATTAAAACAGGAGCCCTAACCTCCACCCATTTTATTTACTGTTCTAGCCGAGGCTGGACCTGCCCCACCCGGCCACCCATCTACCAGGGCGTTGCGCGCCGTGGTGGTGTGGCCGGCTCTGAACCGGGTTCCAACTCAGGCGCATTTTTTTGTAACCGAAATGTTAATAAATCTTTTTGAATTGAATTGAATTGAATTGATCAAAGGAACATAACTGCGGTGTACAGAATATCCCCACTGTTATATACGTTGTGTCTCTCAGTTTTGAATTAAATTTACGTAGGTTAGGTGATCTCTTAACTATACTTTAATGTAATTTTTTTATAATTTTCAATAATTTTTCAAATGCAACTATAACTCTAAAACTTGAAATTAGTAAGAATTTTCAAAATACGTAATAGTATAGGTAGAATTACATTTAATAACATAAAAGTTCTAAAAAGCGTTATTCTAAAATTATAAAAAAAGTTACAAGAGGTTCCAAAATTTACATAGACAAAAAAAAAAAATAAGAATAAAAATCATGTGGCCGGATCAAAACGGCCGGTTTTTACAAAATTGGCTATATATTGGCTATATTCATAATTTATTCCTGAATCATATGAAAGTTTCAAGGTTTCAGTCATCAAAAAATAATTTAGCTCCGTAGCGCCATCTCTGTTAACTGAGCAGAAAACATTCTAATTGTAGTTATTTACTGTCTTTTTTATAACAATCATACATCTTTCTTTATTATTTTTCGAGATAATGTCCTGTGGATTTTTAACTGAAACATTCCACCATACATTTTATTGTCGATTCTTATGTGTTATGACCTCCTGATTACGAAAAAAATATTTGCTCCCAAGAATTCCCTGTGCGTCAAAAGTTATATGCACTTTTTGATGCGCTTTCACGGATTCTCAACTTATTTGCTTAATATATCTTGTACTAGTAATCAAATGGGAATCTTAAAAAACTCGCTTATTTGAAATAAAATTCTTAAGAAATATAGACCTGTCCGAGTTGTACTGGTCAATCCGCCATCTTGGAAAAAATAGAAAACACCAAAAATAGCCGAAATTTCACCAACGTTAGCAAAAATAAAATTTATTTATGGTCACCAATCCCGGACACCGTATGCCAAATAGAACAGTCAAAGATGGCGGACGAAATAAAATTTGTAATTCTGCGTCAATTATCAAGGAGGCATTGTACTTCACTTTTTTTCGACTGAATGTTATTTTATGTACTTTTAGAGCAAGGAATTATTTTTTTTTTATTTTAAAAAAAGTGCATTTTTTTAAATGCATTTTTACAATTTTAAAAAATGTATTTCATTGACCCTCCTTTTGTCACCCAATTTTCATCGAAACAAAATGAAATGAAATATACTATATTAGTTTCATTACCGCCATGTGCCATGATTTCACCGCATTCTTTATCGATAGCCGATTCATCAAAGGTAGATGAACCATTGGCACAGTTATTTCCTTTACAATACACACATAGAATAGAATATTATATATTCAATTTTCTACAGCTACACTGATTATTTTTACGGCCTTTCTTACATTTACAAAAAATATCACTTGGTAAATTTTTAGGAAAAGCATTACTTTCACTCATAACATCAGGCATTCTCAGTTTTAAGCCACCCGAATTTTAACGGATCTTTCTCAGAATCTAACTATTTTTGGACTTGGAAATACACAACAGTGTTTTTCAATTATCTCTTCAGTAGGTGGAGTTGCAGACAATTCTAATTTCATCATAATGTTTGTCAATTATTTTATTAACCTTAGGTTTGTAAAAATAGATTTTTTTTATGAGTTGGGTCATTATAACCAACTATTATAACCTGATTGTCTTCGGTTTCCAAATCAATAGCAGTTTTAACGATCGTAGTATCGGCGTCTTCTCTGAATATTTTAACATTAAAGCCATTAATTATCTTTGCACAATAATTTTATAAAGCTATCCTTATTTTTACTATTAGTTAGACATTTTTTTTAACTAACGGAGGATTTCATAATGTCACTTGTGATCTACGCAAACATTTTTTTCTAAACGACCAATGCGCTTATTATTCTTAGCGCTATTCTGTTCATCGGCATACCCATCAAAAATAATAGTACTCTAGTCTTGACTGCTTGGTCCTGGATTATAGATCATTGATCATATATTCATATATTATTATTGTTACCGTGCGTATGTTTAATACATTTCCTTGTCAAATTAATGAAGTTTCATTTTATATTTTAAAGTTTTACGAGACTTTCTATAGTATATTTCATTTTGTTTCGATGAAAATTGGGTAAAAAAGGGAGGGCCAAAGAAAATACATTTATGAAAATTGTAACAATGCATTTAAAAAAAATGCTCTTTTTTTAAATTAAAAAAGAATGAACTCAAAGTACATAAAATAACGTACAATAAAAAAAGTTACCTACAATGCCTCCTTGATAATTGACGAAGAATTAAAACTTTTATTTCGTCCGCCATCTTTGACCGTTCTATTTGGCATACGGTGCATAATACATAAGAATCAATAATAAAATTTCAGGTGGAATGTTGTCGCCGAAAAAAATAAATCAATTCGACTGTACTATTAGCTTTACTATTCTTTTTCCAAAGGACCATATCTAAAAATAATATGGTAGATTACTCCCTACTGAAGTTGGGTCGCATCTGCCAACAGGGTGATTGCCAGAGGCGTATTCATGTCTTATATAAACAATATTTTATTATAATTTTAAGGCAAAATATTACTAAGGTATTCGATTAGGCATCTAAAAGTACGAAGGTGCATGAAATATCTAAACTTCAACTACCTACCACTGCCAATATGCCAACGCAAACTGCTTCATTACGAGGTTACAAACGTATAATTTTTAGAACATAAAACAACCTTTTTATAAGCTCCCTTACTACTTCAGTAAAATTAAATTAAATTTGGGCCAAACCCCGAATAAATTTGTAACAAGCTAATTTCTCCGGGATTGTATTCTATGGCGATCCAGGAGTCTCTGACTGAAAATCCCAAAAAAATCCGCCGTGCAGAAATAAAGAAAAAATGCTCCGCCATGTTGAAATTAGGCACTTTTTTCCTTTAATCGATAATAGCCCACACGGATGACACTTTAGGAAAAAAGTAAAGAGGCAAAATTTTGAGAGAAAGAACTAAGCGTCAATATGGTATAAAAAGGGTATTTTTTGTACTTTAACACCGTAAGAATGTAACAATAGTCAACAAAAACTTGTGTTGACTAATTAAACATGGTTTATTTAAATATGAAATAAAACATATACCGGTTAGTTTATTTGACGATATTTCGTTTCGAAAAACAACAAAATTATCTCTTTTTTTCTTATTTTGATAAAAAACTTACAAGTCCAATTTTGCCTGAAAGTGCTAAACAATTTGTAATAGACAGGGGGGGGTTCTTCTTAAAAATATTGTTCATCAGTGTGTTTCATTTGTTCGTTATCATTAAGGTTTAAATTGTATTATTATTTTCGATGGCTATTCTAATGAAAACACTTCCGTTAAATTTACAGAATATCAAAGAAGAGCTAAAAATGCATTTCAGAAAGAAATTAATATTGGCCCACAAAAAAGTAGTAGAGACATCTCAAAACGAATTTTTAGTATCAGTGTCAAATAAAGATCAGTTAATTAAACTTAACATCAAATTTCAATCAAAATAATATCACAGTCAAATGTGCGAATGCAGATGCTAATTATTTATTTAATTGTAAAAGCTGCTATTGATTGCTCAGCTGTACTGTTATAGTGTTGGTCAAGGTCAATGTATACATGATGAGACCCGGTGATTGAGGTAAATCTGATAAAATAACGAATATCTGTAAGTTACGTTCAGAACTAAGTGAAGATGTAGTAAAAAAATACTCCATTTGCACATGCCATATTCGGATGTGATACCACCTCTGAATTCTATAAAAATGGCAAAAAACAGTATTTTCAGTTTTAGAAAATATAATACTGAACTAAGTAAAGGCCTATTAATTTTCAAAACTTTTGCTGAAGCAAATCAGCTTGCAGTAATTGGGGAAGAATTTTTTTTAAGATGGCATGGCAGTAAAGAAACTAATTGTTTAAATGATTACAGGTTCGTTAGGAAAAATCAGATTTTTGCTAGGCAAAATATTTTTCAGCACTTCGATCTAACAGTTCTTCCGATGCAACTAAATATCATACTTATAGAGTGTATTGGCAAATTCAAGTCTGGTTAGGCGACAATGTTAATCCAGAGAACTGGGGTTGGAAAAACAGCGGTTATCTAGAACCAAAAAAAAAACAGTACAAAAGTGTGCCCCTGATATCATTTTAAATATTTTATTTTGTGGTTGCAAGAAAAATTGCAAACAGTCTTGAAAATGTAAAAAATATAACATTAAGTGCAGTACCAGCTGTATAAATTGCATTGAACAGGACTATGACAATGCGTCAGTGGTGTTACTTTCTGAAAATGAGGCAAGTTTTTAGTTAAAGCTCGTATTTGAGAGTTTTTTAAGCTTATTTAATTTATTCATGCTTTTTAAAGAGTTTATAGTTTATTTTTTCACTATTCATGAGTTCTGTTATTGTGTTTGTTGTTACGTTCTTTTGTTTTTAGAATGGATTTTATTTTACGAATGTATTATATTAATTAATTAGTATTACCAGTAATAATTGTTGTTGCCTTTGGTTGCATTTTATGGTATTAAAATACAAGTATTATTTTTTTAAACAAATCTGCCATTTTGACAACCTTAACTTTGCTAATATTTAACGGATTGCAAAAAAGTGTCATCCGTGCGTGCTATTACCGATTAAAGAAAAAGGTGCCTAATTTCAACATGGCGGCGCATTTTTTCTTTATTTCTGCACGGCGTATTTTTTGGGATTAACAGTCAGAGACTCCTGGATAGCCAGATAATACAATCCTGAAGAAATCTGCTTGTTACAAATTTGTTCCGGGGCAACTTTTAATTTTACTGTACTATTCCCGGAATATTAGTAAATTTCAAAATTTAGGGGATTTTGTAATAGTTATGAATTTATTTGCTTCGTAGTATATTTCCAACCGATAACACAGCCCCACAAAAAAAAAAGTTTTTGATCTGGATGACTGACCATAGTATTCCTGTGTATTTTTCGACGCTGAATCCGAATCCGAGGTCAAAAAAATATCGTATTCCCTCAAACTTTTGCGCTACAGCCAAAAACAACCCCGAAAATGAGATAAAACCTTCCCATACATCAGGATTCAATGAATGGATGTAAATAAATGGTGAAAAACATGGGTAGGGAAAATGTTTTATATTCAGCAATCACTTACTTGAATATTGACTGGAAAACTACCCTTATAATATGCTGAAAACTCCCCCTGCACAAGCATAGAGTATATAAATGCCAATAAATCGCGAGAAATGTTAAAGTTTTTATAGTTTGGAATACAGTACATGAATCTTACGTGTGTCTCAAAACCATATAACAGGGTGGAAAGCACCCTTATATAAAAATAAACTGCGTGAATACAAATAGATTGTGGGAAATGGAGAAGTTCTCGACGTTTTAATTCCAGAATAGAGTCTTGGGTGACCCTGTTCTACCTTATTCTTAGTCGGTAAAAAACTACCCTTATAATAGGGTGGAAACCATCCTTATTACAAAATAGAGCACAAATGCCAATAAATCTCGGGAAATAACTTTTTTATAGTTTAAGTATGAATCTGGAGTGACTCCCAGGGCATCTCGCTTACTCGTGGCCCAAAATCTCTTCTATAAAGGTAGCCTTCCTTATATAAGAATAAATTGCATGAATACCAATAAATCGTGGGAAAAGTTTTCATTGTTTCAGTTCCAGAATAGATTCTTGAGTGACGTTGATCTACCCTATTCTCACTTGGTACCCAAAATCATCCCTAAAAAACCACCCCTACATAATAAAATGTACATATGCCAGTTTTTCAATTTTTCTTCTCATTTTCAAATGATCTCCTCACTGGCTCTCTTTTATGTTCTTCGTGCGTGTCTCTTTTCATAGACCAACAGTAGTCGGCCATCATGTGGACATCCCACCTTCCTTGATATAGCTTCCCCATCTCCGAAATATCCGGTGAAAGCATTCGCCTTGCTCTTCATTGTATTCACCCAAATTTTCTGAATGGCGGAAAACTGTTGGTCCATAAAAAAAAACACACGAAGAACACAATAGGGAGCTAATGAGAAGATCATTTGAAAATAAGAAAAAAGGTATTCTAGGAAAAAAAGATTAAAAAAATATTCATATTTTTCAGTCAAGCTGCATTTATTGCACGAAAAGGTTAATGTACAGGGGGAGTTTTCAGCATATTATAAGGGTAGTTTTCCAGTCAATATTCAAGTAAGTGACTGCTGAATATAAAACATTTTTCCTTCCCATGTTTTTCACCATTCATTTACATCCATTCATTGAATCCTGAAGTATGGGACGGTTTTACCTCATTTTCGGGGTTGTTCTTGGCTGTATCGCAAAAGTTTGGGAATGATTTTTTTTGGGGGTTCGGATTCGGATTCAGCGTCGAAAAACACATAGGAATACTATGGTCAGTCATCCAGATCAAACCTTTTTTTTTGTGGGGCTGTGTAATTAAACGTTTAATTTCATGTATGATTTCTAGCAACTGAAAATCAAATAACGTCGGTTTCTAACAATAATACTCAATAGCATTCAATTGTTTCCTATTTAAAAAGCTTCAATCTGGGAAGTTTTTGTGAATGCTGCTTTTTAAATTAATAACGTGTTTTTTTTAGTACTGCATTTTATTTTCAGACTCACAGAACTTGTTTGGAAAGAGATCCAGATGGTGAAATGGAGTATGACATTGGAGTAATTGCGAGAGGCTCACATTATGTTACCTTCGGGAATACTGATAATGATAGTAAGTGCTGTTTCTAAATTAAATTATCTGTACCCAATAAAGTGAATCAAAATATTTGCCAAATAAATAGTATACTTCTAGGATGTAAGTGGACATAGAATAATTATGCGTAGATCAGGTCTAAATATGACTATGACCTAATTTTTTCTTCTAGAAAACGGAGGAAAATCCCCTTCATATGTTCAGAGAGATATTGCTTTAAAAACACAACTACCAGCTATTATGTTTTTCACGCGTAAATTCGTGGAAAGAAAAACAATGTCATTTCTAACTGAAGAGTTACCAGATAATGTTCATCTTTTAACATTAGAAAAATGGAATGATACAGATAACACGTACCTGATAAGACTGGAACATTTTCTAGAGAAAAACGACGATATCAACTTGTCTCAAGAAGTTACAATCGATCTTGAGGTATCTATAAAACATTTTAACAATTAATAAGGAATGAGAATACATATGTTCTTTCAGAATCTTTTTACGGCCTTCAAAATCACCTCGTTAGAAGAAACTACTTTAAATGGTGTTTGGTCCTTAAAAGATGTAACACAATTTAAGTGGCCACAAATTAAAGAAGATGAATCAAATATACTTAGTAGGACAAATAAATTACAGAGAGATGAGGCGGATCTCAAAATAACTTTAGCTCCAATGCAGATTAGAACTTTTATTGCTACAGTGCAGCCTACAAACAATCAAATAAATCAGATTTAGCCAGAAATAATATATATTATGCTAGTTGAATGGGAAATAATAATATAATGCTAGATTAATTATGTTATTTTTTATTATAAATTATATATAAATTGTCAAATGTTAAACGTCTGCAGTACTGCAGTATCTCTGAAATTAGCATACTAAAACATCACACTAATCTACCATAAATAAACTTTTAGAGGAATTCTTGTTATATTTATTTGTATTTTCTGAAAGAACTCACTAGATTAGATTACTTAGATTAGAAAAATGAAGCTGGCTGATTGGCCTTTATCACCGCGACCCTTGTAACTCTATTATGTAAATACTCACAAAACTACAGTCGTCACTTTTATATGAAAAAGAACTTTGAGGTGCCTAGAATTACTAAGGCTCAATGAAGTGGAAATATCTAGGAGTCATTTTCGACCAAAAACCGACATGAATACTCACAACCAAAAGTCACACAGAAAGCAACAATTGCTTTGGAACGACGCAGGCAGATGTATGGAAAGACTGGGGGTTAAACCTCAAGATGGCTCTATTTTATATATTTCTTTGTATACTAGGATCTTAACACCCGTTGGTAATATACGCATCGGTGGTATGGTGGACCGAAACTCTACAGCTGGGAGCAGTAAGGCTATTAAGTGGCGTACAAAGGCTTGTTTTCCTATGCGTCACGGAGGACAAAACTGTTCCCACAGCTGCATTGGAAATAATTTTAGACCTACTACCAGTACACATATTTATCCAAAGAGAAGCTAGTTCAATGGTACATAGACAAATGTAAAGCACAACACCCATAAGCAGAGCTCGGGAATTATTTCTCTCTGACGTCGAAATCAGAGTTAGCTCTAGGTCAGCGCGGAAAGATTTCTATACAAGTATGACACGATATATCTTACCTTGTACTTTTTTTAGGGATTTTGTAATATCCAAAGTTAATATGGTCAGTTTATTACAAACACTCACTCGAAAAGGAGGTATTGGGGATTGTAACATTGAACACACACACATATGTAATTTTTCACGATCTATAACGAATATAAAAGTACTAAATGTTCTGAATGTACACTTAGTCGTCGATCATTAAAAACCCACTTATAATGAGAAAAAGACCGTTCAACGTTAACAAATTTGTTTTAGATGTCCAAGAAATTGTTTGGTTGCAACTATTACAATAAAGATCTGTTCCATCAAATCGCAGTTCTGGAAAATCGCGAATCTAAGTATACTGTAGCCTGAGAAGCACGAGACATATTTGTGTACCGTCGACTCTGTATAATTTCACGTTAGGTGTGTAGACACATACGTACATATAGCTAGATTTGTACTGCTGATTGCGAAACCGCGATCTCGGATGATCTACCTTTTTCCCTTTATTAAATGTTGACGTAAATGGCCAGAATTGCCACAGTGTAGATAAGAGTAAAAGGAATTTTGTCAAAGCAATGTATTACAATTTTGGCGGCGTCACCTAATTAAAAGAGATAATAGAACCGCATTAGTAAAAAACATGAAAGTACCGCCGTACACTGGAATCTAATATTGACACTCCCCAGGTAGCAGGGTGACGTCATTATGACGTCTTTTAAAGGTTATTTTTGGTCGCCGACGTCATTGTCCCAATAAATGACGTACAAGAGACGTGATATTTAAAACGTACTTCTGACGTCATCATGAAGACGTCAAATACACGTTTCTGTTAGGTCATTATTTTGACGTCATTAAAATGACGTCATTAAAATGACGTCATTCTGACGTCAAAATTGGTCATTTGGTTCACTATATATATTCATATATTCACTATATATATAGAGAGATCTTTGACCAATCATAATAGCAATATATTATTACAATAAAAACGTACATATAGAAACATCAGTATGTTTTGACATAGTTGCCGAATAAATTTTGCAACCTGAAATTTTAATTTAAATAAATCATTATAAAATAAAAATAAATAGAAGTATTTAGTGACTAGTTCCACAAAAACATAAACATAAACATAAACATAAACACACCACAGATAGTAGACAACCCCCAAATCCAAAGCCAAGGCTGTCCAGAAGGGGGTTACACATTCGGAAAAACGCAGACATACATCCACACCCACCGGTGTTGTCAATACCGGGGCTGGGGGTCGAACCCAGAGCGCGGTAGCGAGTCGATCAGCGTATTCGCCACTCAATACGCCTTAACCGATTGAGCTACCGTGCCGGTTACTTACATAGTAATAATAATTTTGTTTTACTATTTCTAACTAGGTATACAGCTTTTAAACGCATTTAAATAAAGATGTTCAATGGTTCAGTGAGTTAAGTGTTACGTTACGAGTCAAGAGGTCCGCGGTTCGATCCCTGCAAAAACTTTAATTGTGGAAAAATATTATAATGAGAGGTTTGCATCCCTTATCGTAAAATTGAAATTGATTACCAATACGTCATATTGGCGTCATATGTATGACGTCATATATATGACGTCATATATATGACGTCATTGGGCTATAACATTGTGCCGTCTTTTTCACGTCATTTTTACGTCATGCTGAAGGTGAAATTGACGTAATTAATGCCGAAGAAACGACGTCATAATGACGTCACCTTGCTGCCTGGGTCGGTCAGGATCGAATGCCTTTAACATTCCAATTGTAAAAGAATCAACTATGTCTTTAGGTAATTGTCAGTACGTTTCACAAATGTAGTAGATTTCCGATAAAAGTAGGTTATGTATTAACATTTTAAAATGTTAGGAAGGTATTAAACCAGTCCTAGACTAGATCATCGAAGTGCAGCAACGTCGCGCGCGGTAAGGACTTGGATGGATGACAGACAGAACATGAAGGGGCACTGCGCAGCAAAACAGTTGCTAGTAATGCTAGTAAAGACACCTTACGGCAATAGGAGGCTGCAGTGTTCTCGCAGTAGTACGCAGACGAGCCCAGGAGGAGAGGGAGCTTTAGTCAATAATACACTTCCAATATACCATTGATTGATTGAAGCTCTCCTCTTTAATAAAAAAAAAACATTTTAAAACGAAATAGAATTCACTTTATCACGTTGTGTACATTTGTGGTGCACGCTGTACATAGCAGTTTTATGCCATTAATCCTTAATTTTGTTTTTTATGTGGTTTCTTTTATTGGGAAAAATGTCTTATGTTGCCAGCCCGTAATGGGTTTTTTAAACAGAACAGGAAAGTATGTGTTCGATTCAAAATTGTTTTGTTATTTGCTAGATATATATTACATGTTTTTGTAAGAACCATTGCTGTTTTTAGGTTAAATTTATTACCAAAAACACATTATAGCTGGCAATGATGAATATTTCAATATATCGTCGTTTTTCTGAATGTTTCAGTAGATGTTTGCAATGTAATATTATGTCTTTGTGAGAGCCGTCTCTGGGCCGAGATAAAATTCCCGAGCCCTGCCTATAAGGCACCAAAAGTTATACTCAAAGCTGAATGCTGATCCCATTTTAGGAATGCCTGCGGATATTATAGTCCCAAAGTATAAGTTCAACAATTTTTTTTAACATATGGACGATTCCAAGATAGAGCAGCTGGGATTTACGGGATAAAATCTAAAACAAAAATCTGGAAAAGTCTAGGAATACACGGCACAGTATTATAATTATTAAGACATGAAAATCCAAAATAATAATACTAATACTATAATCTATACCGATCATTTTAGTAACAATTTCTGCAGATATGAGGCATTGTATTAATTAACTAGTTATCTCAAGATAACTTTACAAATTGTTTTTTACATACACTATCAATATAATTCGACATATCAATTTGTAACAACTTTGAGTGGTAATCAATCTTGACTAATAATTAATTGTTGTACTTGTCGATCAGAGATATGGCAAGAATAATTATATTACAAATTAATTTATTAAAAATATGTTTACATTTATGTTAGTATGATTGAGACATATTATTATATATTTTAAAATAAGACGTATATTTCCTGATTCTGTTGTTTATTGAGTATTAGGTATAAAATACTTTGGTCTAAGAAAATGCTACTATATTCATAGGCAAATTGATAGTCAGTAATTTGAAGCGGTACAATTTAGCTTGTGAGTAACAATTTAAATGCCTTTTTTTACTTATTCAGGTTTTATTAGGGTTTTATAATGGCCACCTTATAAACTGGCGATTTACGCCAGATTTATTGAGAGTACTTAAAGACAGTTTTTTCTTAAGGTTTTAAAAAGGCACACAATAATTTACGTTAAAACTAAATTATCTTTTAGTCTCTATTGGTTTATGACTGCCTTAGTTTTATTAAATGCAACTTAGGAGGATCGAGTTTTACTGGAGAATTTAAGAAATATAGTGTTTTATAATTGGTCTATGAAATTTTTTTGGTTTGGTTGTTAATATTGTCCTATAAATCTAATATGTTTCCAATCGCGCCTTTATACTTACAACTACTTATTAGAGTTTTAATAAAGCGGAAGAAACCTTTAATAAATCAGTCTTAGGCGTAAGAGGATTTGATGTCCCTTTATTTAGACTACAGTGTTTTAAATCAGGTAGTTTCAAGGCTGTGGTAAGAAATATTCATTGGCATCTCATGTGTATGCGGAAGATTTGTGCATGTGCATGAATAAACATGAATACAACACACATAGTAAACAACCCTCAAATCCAGAGCCAAGGCTATCTGAAAAAGAGTTGCGCATTTGAAAAAGCGCAGACAATATCCATCCATTACCCACCGGCCTTGCTTGTGTCGGTGATGGGGACCGAACTCAGTACGTAGACACTGTTACCAAGCGCACTCGCCACTAACATGCTTTAGCTCGCTGCGCTACCGTTCCAGCTCTCGGTAATTTATAATAATGGCAAGTGGTACTATCAATAACTTTTCCAAAAGCGGCAAAATATTAAAATCAAGACGAATTTTTAGGTAGGTTTTACATGCGCCATAAACCTTATCGGTCTTAAAGCGGTTGAGTTAATTATTTAAAGAGTTTACAATAGTCTAGAATGGTCTACAAGTTTTAAAAGTACAGAGTTTAGGGTCCGAGTTTGTGTGGGTCCGCAGGAAGGGGGGCCCGTCTAACCTAAAGTGACCATTCGACCCGAATTAGGTGGGACAATTCCGGTTTTTGAGGTCGCCGTTCTGCAAAAGTCCCGTATTGGTTTATTCTTAGAAACGTTTTTTCGGATTTATTTACGCCCCCTGCTTACCCATTATGACTCTGGGATAAAAACAATTTTTTCAGATTTCTCCCCCGTTCGTCAAATGTCTCTTCGGATTTCTCCCCCTTCCCTCCCACCGCTCATCAATTATGCAATTATCAGACTTGAGTAAAAAAATGGTTTCAGATTGCTCCCTCACTCATCAATTATAAGACTGAGACTCGGGAAAAAAACATGTTTTTAGATTTCTACCCCCCCTTCGCTCATCAATTTTCATTTTCGAGAAAAAAAGAGATGCTTCATAAATTTCGTGAGGCTTAACAGTTACGGGGCCCGCAGTTTGATGCGGGGGGTCTGCTTAAAGAGCAACTGGTAATTTAAAAGACATTTTAACACAAAACATGTTTGAAGTAGAATTATTCAAAACTAATGGGGTTTATGCATATAGTCGTCATTTTTTATAGCGATCAAGCAATGTAAAACGGCCAGGTTAGCTTTGATTTGGATATGATAAAATGCTTTCTAAAAACAATTCTTTAAGGGGGGCGGTGCCGTGCTTAAAGAAATGATTTCGTTATTCGACAGTTTTTCCTACATCCCTAAACCGATTGAAAAAATATTTTGATAGGCTGTAAGAGAAAACTTGATAGAACTATGCCAGACAGTCAACAATCTTTTTTCTTTCTTTAGTTTTCAATATCCTAGTAACAGTCTATAAAGTTTTCTCTAAAAACCTATCAAACATTTTTTTAAATCGGTTCAGTGATGTAGGAGTAATTGTCAAATTACGTTCACGGCGCCCCGGCTCCCACCTTAACACTGAACCATATGGGTGGATGCTGCAGATTTATTTATTATTAAATCACCAAAAGGGAAAATTAAACATCTTCATATTTTTTTCATTTGTGTTCTTATATAGCACACGCATTTTTAAGAACTAACTCATGATTTACAGCGCGAACTTAGTTTTATTGAAAATTTTAGCTCTCACTAAGAGTCTCAATATTTCATTTATAAGTAAGCTGAATCGTTCTGACTGTCCGCCATATGTCCATTTTATAACTATTGAAAATGTAATTAATAGTTTCAAACATCGTATTGGTCATCGTAACGGTGCACATTTTGAATATTTATTGTAATAAAAATGAAGTTTTGAACTGTAATAATTGTATTAGAAAATGAAGTTTTGAAAATAAAGTTTTTCCTTGGATGTTTAAAAAAAAATTATATCACTGAATTCCTTTGTAAAAGGTCTATCAATTTTTAGAATAAAATACAGGGTGTCCCATTTAAAAAAATTATCGATGAAGTCACAGATATTTGAAAATTGCCAAAAAATGTTTTTTCTTACTTACAAATAGAGCAATCTGATATTACTAACTGACATGTTTTTGTATTTTTGCGAACGTAAAACAGCAGAAAAGTTACGAATGTTATGCGTTTATTTTGGGATACACTATATTACAAATACAAAATGTTCACTAAAAGCATTTGTGTGAGCATTTTAAATTACTTCCACATCCAGTGGAAGTATAGTAACGACAAAAAAAAATTAAAAATTTAATTGTTCAAATAGGCTTAGAATATCATGAACCGTCGAGATTTTAAGTTTTGAGCGAAAAAAAAAATTTCTGTCTGCCTGTCGGTCTGTCGGCCTGCAACTTTTTTTGTGCGAACGATTACTCTGGAACCGTTTAAGATATCGACTTGAAATTTGGTACACATATGTACTTTAACGGGATTTCGAACTAGATTATATTTTCATCTTGTTCCGTCGAAGGATTGGGGGGTAAATTGGGGTAAATGGGGGGTAAATAAGTAAATCAAGCAGGTAAGAGTCCATAAAATTGGCATTTAGTATATACAAGAGAAGCTATGGTCTCAAAACATTTTTTGGCATTATCACCATTATCACCCCCACCTCATTATTAAAGGGGATACAAAAAAATGAAGACCTAAGTGGATAAAGGTGTTATGTCACACTTTTAAAGTTTTGAGTAAATTAAATAAAACGGTTTTGAGTTGGAACTTATTTATTTTGTCTTCGATTCAAATAAATAATACCTCATAAAATAGATAATTTTGGGTTATGTTCTTTTGTTTATACTAATATTAAAGAACAATATCAAGCTGTTATGAAACTAGATTTTTCTGTCCAAAACTGTGTACATCCACTAAAATTACTGGTTGTATATATGACATGGCGCATTTATAATTAAAAAGTTTCTATAAAATATTACAAATTTAGAATTCACCGTTTATTGGGTGTTAAATCTATATCAGAGGTGTTCAAAAATTGCATAAAATAATTTTTTTTAAAAAATGCGACATAACACCTTTATCCACTCAGGTCTTCAAATGTGATTTAATGTGTGTACAAGAACCAAAAAGCTCAAAATGTTTTTTTACTTCATCTACCCCCACTACCAACCCTTTTACCAATCCCACCCCACTACCGATGTGGGGTATCGTTTTATGGGTTTTTGGGGCAGACGATTTCAAATATTATTGAAGTTCCATAAACAATTATTTCCATATACAATTTTTTTTAGTTGTGAGAGACATGGAAGTAGTGATTCCTTAGGCAGCGGTTTTTTTAATATAGTGCTTATCCTAAACCAAGCATGGATTTGTAATGCTCCTTAGATATTCTACGAGTAAAGATTTAGATAATTCATGAAAACTGGAGAACTTTAAGAGTAGTTTTAAGAACCGGCATGTAGGCCTTTCTCTATACTCTTATAAGGTATTTAAATCATGTTTTACAGACCTTCCAAATCATTTAAGTTTATAAGTAATCTTAGAAATAAGGTTTTCGGATTACCTTATAAGGGTATTTTAAAATTGAAATTGTTAAAACCGAAACATAGAATGTGCAAACAGACGTACCACTTCTAATCACCAACTGTACAGTATTAGTAAAATTTTGATTATAAATAAAACATTAAATTCTGCCTTCTAACACCATTTTCTTCAGTTCTCTCCTTTTTATTTTTCCTGATGGCGTCAAGGGTATCCTTTGCACGAATTTAACACCACCTCTAAGTCTTTGTTTGTCTTGAACCCTCTCTTCTATATATTTTTCAATTTCTTTGGCGGTTACATCCTTTGCATCTTCTTCCAAAACTATAATTGCCATAGGATGGTCACCATCTTCTTCGTGAGGTTTACCTATTACCACAGCTTGTTTCACAGCTGGATGGTGTGAAAGTTCTCGTTCTAATATGGCTGGGGGAATGTGCCACCCTCTGTACTTCAACATTTCCTTAACACGGTCAACGACATAGAAGTAACCATCTTCATCATACTTTACTACATCTCCTGTCCTAAACCAACCATCTGCGTCATATCGAACTGAATAATCTTCATTGTAATATGCATTCATGATTGTCTTACTTTTTACACAAAGTTCACCTTCTTGATTAGCTCCTAAGATTTCCTGGGTCTCTGGATCCACCACCTGAAATTATTTAAATTTTGTAAAATTGCAAATTGATATAAATGGAAAACGACAGGATCAAAGGACTTTTGTGGAGAAACTAACCGACAGTTTTATATTAATACGCAAATATATCTGAGTATGTAATCATAGAACCAAATCTATTTAAATCGAAAAATGGCAAAAATCAACTTAGAAATGTTTCTCGTCTCAAAAGACGTTTTATAGCAGATCAAAGCAAATTTTTAGAAAATACGCCGAAAACATTTTTAACATCTCCGACGACGTATGGCACAAGAGGCGAAAGATTAGAAACTACGCCGATAACTGACCTCGAATATTCGATACGTTGCGCGATGATGATAGACAAGAAACTCGGAACTTTGAATTTTATGTCGCTTCACGATATAACATATAATCAAAAAGTACGCTTAACATGGAAAAACATGGCTTAGAAAATTGTAAACTTTAAAAGTTGGCAGGCAAAATATTAAGTACCACCAAGAAGAAAGTGCAAAAAAAAACCTAACCTCCATAACGAATTTTTAGGCAACAAAGGCTAAAATTAACATAATTATAAATTATTTCCATCCGGTGGCTTGACCATGGGACAGGAGCACCAGATGGCCATTAGAAAAATACAACTTGCCAATTAGCCCATAAAAATCTTCATACGAATATATCCATAGTGGTCGTTCGAGATCGATGCCAAGGGACACTATCCTTAATGGGTTGTGTCGTTAGAACGTCTTTTGTAAGAAAGGAGGAAAGCCTCGTATAACCCATGTATTGCTGTAGAAAGCCTTTCAAATGACAAGTTCTTGTGAATGATAAAATCACTATTAAAAATCACAAACGAACCGAAATTTAAGTGAATATATATTATTACCGCCAGTCCCAAGTCAAAAAGCCAAGTCCAGAATTCTAAGAAATTGTTAATCTTTTTATGTTAGTCGATTGATACTATAAAGGTCTTTTTAGATGGTCAGCTCAGTTGCCCGTTCGGCCTCAATTTTAGTTGAGTTGTCAGTTCAATTTGGAAATGACGGTGTATTCAGACGTCAGTTGAGTTTTAATTCTTCTCGTGCACGCTGCTAGTCTCCATGGATGATGAATCCAATTACATTTGCGGAATAAACCAAAAAAGCAAACAAGTAAATGGAGTTAAGACTGGCTGCACTATCCCATCTAAATTTAATTTGTTATACACTGAACGCAAGCCATACATTTTTTGCTTTAATCATTTTCTTTGTCGCCTGTTTATCATATTCTTTGAATTTCTCTAACAAAACATTGTAGGAAGTCTCTCTCTTTCTTCTATCGGCGTTATGGTATTGGGGATCATTCCTTTTACACAAACATGAACATTTTCGATAAATCTCAATAAACCGCGTAATGAAGTCGTGGTCTTTTGACATTGCAGGAGATGTGCACTTAACCAGGTTGTCATGAAAATTGAAACATGAACGAACAGGTTTGTTTGCACATCATTTTAACTGATAACTGATACAATAACGTTTGACGAACCCATCGAGTCAGAGCTCCTTGTCAGTTTCAGATAGTGTCTTCATTTTTTGTTCTTACACACAAGTTTAACTGACAACTCAACTGAAACTTAGACTGAACGGACAACTTCTTGTATCTAGTTGAAATAAATGCTCTCTGAGAGAGGCGTCCACCCTTGCCATGTTTAGTAGGCAGACTTTTACATTATAACTAGATACTTTACCAACATTTATTTGCACATTTTTTAAATTTGTACAATAAATACTATTATTTCAACTCTTGCGTTTTCTTGATTTAATGATTAACTTATAGTTTCCCCTCTCTTCCTTTTTGTGTGTTAGCTTGACAGCTGATGTATGGGATCCTCAGAAGGTCCATCAAGTCTGTTATTCAGGATATAGATCAGATCATTGACTCTAATGGGAAGAGTTCCATAAAAGTAACTAGGAAATTAAGAAGTGATTAGAATAAAGAGGATTGATGTTTAGAGATATGGCAAGTTCATCGTAAGAAAGCAGATTAGAGAGAGCATTAAGCAATCTATGGTAGGTATAAACTTTAACCTTTTCTAGTCTGTTATAAGTCTCCGGTCCTTGGTCGTCTCGTAACATTAACAGAACTGCACTGATAGAGAAAAAGTCATTCTTGTTGAAGAAATAGTAACTGGCGTCTTTAATGAAATAAATATTTCCATGTCCTTCAGAGAAGCGGTGGTGATTTCTTCTACATGATCACTGTGATTGACCATATTTGGAGTTTCATCTATCAATATTAGTTTATAAAATATGTCATGAATGGGCTATCGATCCTACTATCAGTAATGCATGTTACAAAAATTATTATCATTTAATTGGAAACTATCTAGATATTTTCATTATCTGTACAAGACGTGACATGATAAATGAATGAAATTATTGATCAACATATCATTCACAAAAACTACTTAAGCGATAGTTATTCTCAATTATAAATAAAAAATTGACGTGATCTTATATTATCTACTACATGACTTCACTTATCTTTTAAGCTGAGTTATATATAATACATAATTATATTTTTTGGGAAACAAAAATTTTCTTAAAAATTACATGTGAAAAACAGTTCCACGCAAAAGCATAATGCACTCATAATCATATATATAATATACAAGCCTATTATTTTGCAACGGAACATATAAAGCCCACAAGTCATCTCCACCTACCCCGATTATTATTCGCCATTAACTTGATTTCTCTCCAAAATGTAACCAACACTCTTGCCTTTTCGAGAATTGTTCTTCTCCAGATTGGCTTGTCGTGTGATTCCATTTACCGGTTTTCTGAGAGTATGACCCACCCACACCCATTTCCTTTTCTGTATTTCTTTCTCAGCTTCTGCTCACTTATTTTCCAGAGTATTGTATTGGTGATCTGGTTCGGCCAGTAAATGTGCAATACTCTGCGCAAACACCTATTTATAAACACCAAAATTTTTCTTGTAATTGTTCTTGTTACTTTCCTGGTTTCGCAGCCATATAGTAATACCAGATATAGATGTGATCGAAATTCATTAGAGTTTTCGTTATTATACATATGGTGTTTATTATGGTTTATACAAGATCAGTTTATTCTAAATATTGCTTATTCATTCCTAAGTGTGGGTTCTATTATTTTTATGATTCTGTTATTAAGATCGTTAATATTTTACTAGCTGTATTAAGTAATGTAATTTCACGTAAATTGTGACAGTTACTGATATCATTTTTCTTTGGGAGCTTTATTACGAGGTCTGTTCTTCATTCGTTTGGGATGGTTTCGCTATTCCATATCGATTCGATAACTGGCTGTAAAAGACTATTGAGAAAAAAAAAGGGTAAAGAACTCCTGCGGAATATCATCTAGCTCAGTAGTTTTACCTGGTTTAAGGTGTTTAATGACAGAAATTATTTTAGCGACAGAGGACACCTTGGTAGAAATTCTTAAACCTCGTTAACCTGGTTCTGACTTGTGACTTTCACTGAAATATTCCCTCCTTCATTCTAACTGCTCTTCGGATGAAGCTAGCATTTCACCGTTGCTGCTTCTAATTTTGGTAGTGAGTCGGAAGTTATCTCGTTTTGCAAGTCGTCTTGATATTGGGTACAGAGTACGTGGGTCATTTCCTTCTGCAGCATCCTCTGCTGCTTGTGCGAAATTGTGAAGTTTTATTCCGTCTGACGCTTTTATAATTAAAATTAGATATTTTTGAACATAATGTAGTAAAATAGTTGTCATTTCCATTTGTGGCCATTTTGGTTCCTCGCATTCTTGTCAGTTGTGCTTTTACAGTCGAGTAGTGAAAATTATTTATCATGAAGCAGTACGCTTATAACTTACGATCAACAAATTCGTAGTTAAGAACTTGTGTAAATAAACAGAACAGCCTGTGCTGAGGTACGAAAAATTGCAGAATTATCCAATCTATCGAACTTTATCACATCAACTAAAAGTTAGCATTTGATGCGGTGCGCTATTTACAAAGTAGATGCCACCGGCAGGCCACCAGACAGCGGTAAGTTGTTGTATGAATTTTTTGGTGCCCAGATTCATTAAACGAAATATGATACACATAACGTTTTAACGAAATGGCTCTATATCGCATACGGTTGAAGAAATAATCAACATTTTGAATATGATAGTTCCAGATCACTAATCTCCGATCATGATGATATCGACCTAGTACTGTCATGAGCAAAATTAAATAGGGCAACTATTTTTTTCTAATGTAAATCTCTCTCTATTTGCACACTTCCAATGAATTGAATGAAATGAATGAAAATTAAAGTTAGATGTACACAACTAGATTTTAGCAAAAATACGTTATAAGACTTGTCCTATTTAATTTTGCTCACGACAGTACCAGGGACCCACATTTTTCCTGTGCAGGTGTGTAGGTACTTGAAGAAAAATATTCTCCGAGTTATAACTAATATAAGTTCCAAAGGTTTCCGTTACTCCTTTACGGAAGCAGGAAACTTTTCGATTAGGCTTAGCAAACTTTAAAAAAGGGGATAACTCCAAAACATATTGCAATAAAGGCTGTGTTCTGTAACAAATCATCTTTAGTATCTATAGTAAATACATGATGCAATGTATGCTGGAGGACTAGCAAGATTGAATAGCTATAATAGGAATTAAGTGTTGTAGCAAGCGAATATGAGCTCATACACTTGCTAGGCAACTTTGAAACATTGAGCTCTGAGAGTGGTTTTAGCAAAAACAAAAACATGATTGTAGACCGAACAAATGAAAACCACCCAAACAAATTAAGGTTAAGTGATAGTGAGGTAATAAACAATATGGCATACCTTAAAGCTCTTGTACACAATACAAACTGGGAATATGAGCTTCCACGAAGAATACAAATGACATGATTGGCAACTTGCCACTTAGCAAAATTTAACCTGACAAGTATTACGGCACACCCAAAAATAAGACTTGCTAATGCTCTAGTTCTCTATATCATTGCGTCCCTGAAACATAGGCCGTGAGGGAGGCAGACAAATGACGTATTGATGCTTTCGAGAGATGTTTGTTACGAATTCTCTGGAATTGCACTTCAATTCTCTAAGAAATACATCCCCACAGGCAACTGTCCAGAATCGTATTATGCCGAATCCTTTTAGTTTGCGGCTACATTAACCGGAGAGAGGACAATACAGAATGGTTGATTGCAGAGAAAAACACTCCAAGAAACGAAGAAGTCTCTTTCCAAAGCGTTGGGCTAATGTCACTAAAGAGATGATGAGAAAAAACTTTGGTGAGGCAGCAACAGATGGCGCGATGCCGTCCTATTCGCCATAGAGCATGAGCATGATGAGCATGGAGCATCTGAGAAGACATTGTGAATAAGAAGAGTATCGTTCAATAAACTACTAAATACTAGTCAGTTTAATCGAAATTAAAAGTTACGTGATACCCATAGTCATGTTTTATCTAAATGCTGAAATTATAATGCTTTAGAAGCCCGACTTACTTTATACCAAACACCTTGAACTGGTAAACCAACGGCTTCTGGATTTTTCTTATAATAATCTCTTTGAACTTTATTATGAATTTGGTATGAAGTTAACATTCCAACTTCCGTTTGGGCGTAGGTAGGTACAATATCCGTATCTGGCAGCAATTCCTGTAAAGTAAAAATATATTTTTTTGAGAGAGCAGCCCCTCCTGTGGAAAGTCGCATCAGGGAGCTGGTATTCACGTTGTCAGGCTTTCCAGATTTGACCAACTCAGTGACTTGAAACGGCGTTAAAAGGGCTCCGGTAACCTAAAAAACAGTAATAGTAAGGTTTAGCAGATAAGTGGTTTCAAATTTACAAAAAAAATCAAATACAAAAAGCGCTGCCTAAGGAATCACTACTTCCACATCCAGATTTTCTATCGAAGTCTCTTACAACGAGAAAAAAATTTGGATCCTATATTTTCACTCCATTATTAGCGGAGCGGATCTGGTTTTGAAATGAAACCAACTTTTTTTTAATTTTTTTTTTTTTGATAATTCGCTTACACCCGTTCTCTTTTATCATGTTATCAAGTTAGTTCAACTTAATCACACGAGGTGGGGCAGGAATTTGCATTTAAAATTCGCAAAAAAATATTTTTTTACGATAACTTTGTTATTATCTTGACGATAAAAAAGTTAAATTAAAAATTGAAGACCTCGCAGAAGCGCATAATCTGTTTTTTTTCAAATCGGACGGTAACTTTTCGTGAAACTATTTTTTAAAATACACGTTTTTTGCCGTAACACTAATATACAAAATAGTAATTCCTTAATTTTTTCACGAAAAAAAGGAGTGAGTGGGCTGAAATTATTTTGAGGTAGGTGAAATAGATAAAAATTGATGGAGCCGGAGGATGGGGGTGGCGGGTCAATTAAGGGAGGGGGAGAAGGTAGGGAAAGGAAAATTATTCAACTCCCCTGAACTTTTTTGGCATGTCCGCACCCTAAGGGTACGGACATGCTTAAGATGCCTCGATGTTAGCAATATATAGGTCGCTATCTCGGTCGCTACATCGATGTCATCTATTTGTAAAATAAACCTGTATATTTAAATGTTACCACACATACCGAGGAAGTTAGCAGTAGTTCACATCGTTTCACTGTTTACATCAAGGTCTAACGCAATATTCAAGTCGGCTTGTATATTAGCATATACGCAGAAGTTACATGGCGCGGAATCGCTCATGCACTTACTACCTGCACACGCAGCTCTACGAGTGCTGTACTGCCACCACCTTCGGCACTCGTACGAAGTAGACCAAATACCAGTGCTGCCTTAAGTCCCCGGAGAGGTCGAGTGCGTTGTCGAGAACGAGAAGTGACGAATATATTGGAACTACTCGTTTCAGACGGTCAGGTAAATTTAAGCAAACAAGCCTGACATAGTCCTCCTCGACCACTGAACTATATTATTATTTTTATTATTATTATTATTATTATTTTTTTTTTTTTTTAGCTAGCTAAAAACCAGTCACCCTTCTCTGTGGCTCTGACCCCCACAGAGGGGAACTGGTAGTACCGGCAGCCACCCCCCACGCCCGTGGGATAAGTGACTACTGGGTCCGAGAATCGTGTGCCCTGAGCAGACGTAATGAACCGAGGATGACGGCCTTCTGCATTCTGCCGGCTAAGACCTCTGCCGAATTTCGGCATGCCGGTATGATCTTCAGTTCCGAAAGCAGTGTGTGTCTCGTTCCACCGACGGCTCCTATAATCAGTACCACTATCTTAACAGTATGGTCTGGATAGAGTCTGCGGAGTTCGAAGAGCAAATCTCGATATTTTGTCCGTTTTTCCTCCTCCTTCAAGACAGTGTTGTTCTCCGCGGGAGCCGAGAACTCCACGACAAACATTGTCTTGAGTTGGTGGTCAAGGAGCACTACGTCAGGACTACGACTACCACCGCAGTCGTATCCACGGGTTTTCCGTGCGTGACGCACATTCAATCAGTAGGTTCTCCTTGCAGCCAGCGACACCTCTCTTTGACCCTCGTTGCTCATATATCCGCTCGTAGACCGGTTCAACTGCATGGAGCACCCGCATGTACAAAATGCGTGTAAAAACCTTATAGTATGCGTTTAAGCAGGTTATCGGCCGGTAGTTCTTTGGTTAGACAAATCTCCGTTCTTCGGGATCAGCAGTGTCCACCCCTCGACAACCCAAGAAGGAATTTGCTGCTCCCCATTTAGCCATGAATTGAAAATTCTGGTCAAATGGTGGTGGATACCGGATAACTTTTTCCACCAAAAGTTATTGATCCCGTCGGGACCTGGAGCAGCAAAGTTCTTAGCGCCCTCAACAGCTCTTTGAACCTCTTCTGGGGTTATTGGTTGGCACACCTGTTGTGGTTATTATTATTATTATTATTTTGTTCAAATGCAATGAAAGTTGGCACATGGCTCAAACTTTCAATGCCAAATATTTTATCTAAATAGAATTTTTCCGAAAAATTAATAGAAAGACCAGTTTACCAACAATTAATTAATTTCTTCTTAGATTAACTACGCGAGTTAGATCCCATTTTAACTGAAATTTGGTAAAAATCCGTTTTACATCAAGCAGACCGAGACTACAGAAAATGAAAGCCGTACCAATGTTTTTTTTTTTTTTTTTGTTATATCACACCTATCGCAAAGTCTAAATCGTAAATTGTAAAATATTAGCAATAGAAAAAAATGCTGGAGCATTTTCCATTTTCGACAATAGTGGTAATACCTAATTTTGGAGTAGAACTATCATGAAAGCAGATAATTGAGAAAAACAAATTTTGCCTATTATTTTCTCAACATGGCGGCCGCAGCGGCGATGATAGGTTTATGGAAGTCTCTAATGATTGCGGCAACCCTCCTAGATTATTTAAACAAAAAGAATTCTTCTGAGAATTATTTGCGGGAACCCCTCCCCCCCGTATTTTTGCCCTCACTGTGTTATAAGGAAAAATTTAAAGGGATAAATAAGACGAAAAGGAACTGACATTTCTTTTTTCGAAAAATAAAACTTTTTTAATTCATTTAGTTACTATTTTATACTTTTCATACTACTTTTCTCTATTAAACTAGAAGTGATCCTCATCATTTTTACAAGATGGTCTTCATTTGTTCTTGTTCTCTATAGTACCTTTCGCAAAGATTGACTCTTCAGAAGATATTTGCCACGGCAGATGATGGTTTGAAGTATCTAGAGTATTAAATTTTTGTCGAACGATATTGTCGCTAGATATCTGAAGTTGTCGGTATGAGAAGACAATAATTGTCTTTTTCCTGAGTGCAAAATATAAAGTTGAAACTTATCGTTCCGATAAAACAACAGCATCAACTTGATAACACAGGCCTACAAAAAAAAAGTTGTCTGCGCCGCGGTATTGACCATACCTATCCCTTGTATTTTGACCCGCTGAACACGAATCTGACCTTAGTTTTTCCCCTATACGTCAGGTTTTTTTTTTTTAAGCAAAAAGGTGTAATATTTATATATTTATTTGCTATTAAAAGAAAAACCTGACGTGTTGGTGAAAAACTAAGATCAGATTCGTGTTCAGCGGCTTAAAATACAAGGGATAGATGTGGTCAGTACCCCCGCGCAGATGACTTTTTTTTGTGGGATTGTGCCACACTGAGTGTGGCACGGTTTTTTTTAACAGCAAAAAAAGTCGTGCTGAATCGTGATATTTATATATTTATTTGCTGTTAAAAAAAAACCTGACGTATAGGGGAAAAACTAAGGTCAGATTCGTGTTCAGCGGCATAAATTACAAGGGATAGGTATGGTCAGTACCTCGGCGCAAACAATTTTTTTTTTTGTGGGCCTGTGTATTTATTTCCAATGTTAAATCTTTCGAATGAGCAACCGGCAAGTTTTAAAACTATCCATCTCTCTGACTATAGGTTTCTTTGTAATTACCGTAACATAAAATATTCTTAAATATAAATAAAATGATTTAAAAAATATATATCTGTTGCTTTGTAATCACCTCTTATGATATACTACGTGAAGTCTGGTACAATTCTAGAACCAACTTTAATTTGAATATTTTTTTGGTTTTAAAAATATACCACAGTCTTTATCAATATTACTATCATAAAACAGTAAAGTGTTGTCTTCTTCATTAATTTCATACAGGAAGATAACAAATTCATATTTATGATAAGATAGTTCCTAAAAATACCAGTTACATTCCACTGAATTAATTACAGATCTCGCCAGACCACTAACTCATCTCGTGACTTCAAAGTTAAATATAATATTACCGCTAATCACTAAGAAATCAGCATACATATATTTTATATACAATGAAGTTATTGATAATAAATAAATAACGTACGGAAGCAACAAAAATACCCATACCAGGAGTAGCATAAAATAATATACATAGATAACACATTATAAAAATACATAATATGCCTCTACAACTTAAACAAGAATGGAAAAATTCGGTGTAGTTAAATCATGTTCAGCTATTACTTCCCTCGCTTACGAAAGGTATTATAATGTACAGGGTGTTCAACTTAAAACGCCCACCTGCGATTATTTGAAAACTAAAGAGGTATTAAATTTCTGTAAATGGCAGTTAATTGGTGGGGACAAGTGTTATATTTCGAATTATAATAGATGCCGATGCCTTTAACGGTTTAGGCGTCGCGACGGCCGGAACAGAATTTTCGATGGCAGGAGTTTCAAAAATTAAAGATACCGATACTACATTTAGTTTTGAGTTTTTTTTATAATTAGAGTTTTATTTTTTCGCCTGATAGAGTGAGATCTCAGAGCCGCCAGACCTACGTCATTTTAGCAAAACTAATATTTTGACAACAAATAGTATAATATCTAGTTAAGAACGTATGCGTATTTGCTAGTTTGAAAGTGGGCCCCTTTTGCAGAAAACAGGTACAAAAGGTACATAAGAATTTTACTCAGTACGTTAAATTATGATAGCTGGATTATTTTACAAGTGACACGCTAACTACATGGTGTAAGTGTCAGCCTCCAAATCCGAAGGTCCGAGGTTCGATCTCTGAGCGTTCTCAGTTTTTTTTTCAAATATACGTACTAAGAAAAAAAGTTATGGCCAAAAATAATAAATATTTCCCTTTCGGTTGTCTCTTTCTTGGTAATCGCCACCTTAAGTTAATATTTGTTGAAAAAAAAAAGCTGAAAACGCTCAGGATCGAACCTCGGACCTTAAGATACGGAGGTTGACGCTTACACCACGTCGTTAGTGTGTCACATGGAAAATAAACCAGCTATCATACTTTAACGTGCTTAGTAAAATTTGTATGTACCTTTTGTACCTGTTTTCTGCAAAAGGCCCCACTTTCAAACTAGCAAATACGCATACGTTCTTAACTAGATATTACACTATTTGTTGTCAAAATATTAGCTTTGCTAAAATGACGTGGGTCTCGCAGCTCTGGGATCTTGGACTATGAGTTATTTAATATACTTTCCATTAAAAGCCAATTTAATAAATTGTCTCCATCTAATAGACATTGACTGTTCTGGTAACCTAAATTTTAACTGTCAAAACTGTTGTCAAAATCTTAAAAATTATTAAGTTTTGATTTTGGTGTTTGTTTTCAAATATTTTTTAGTATTTGATTCACTTTTTTAAAGAAATGATTCAATACACGAAACAAGAATAGCTAGACATGGTGTTGTTTACGGTGAGTGAAAGCGAAATCCGTGGCAAGCGAAAAATGTTTATGCACAGCATTATCCTGATAGAATGCACTTTTGGACTAAAGCATATTTGATTTAATCCACCCTACTTGATCTAAGGAAGCTATGGTTAAGCTGTATCCATTTACTTTCCGGACGCCTATATAGGGTCGTCAACATAAAGAACAGTTAATTAAGTAACGGCGGAGGAAAATATGTTTGGAATGTAGTTGACATCATTACCAATGAAAAAAAAACGATAATACTAGCTAAACAACATAACATATCGGATATTCATCCAAAAAAGATAATTAATAAATAAAAAGTGCCAAATAGAGAGAAAAGTTTTGCGGAAATATTTTCACATATTCTTTACTCAAGCTATTGTTTATTCCCTACCAGTTATCACCATGAACGAACTTCACTAACGTGCACAGGATGAGTAATATGCAGAAATACATCTGATATCTTTGGTTAGAACGAATATGGGGTTACAAACCTAACAATGTATTGCATTCAATGACGCCACTTTGAACGTATTTAATTTTTGCATTTACTCTGTCGTATTATTAATTGAATAAAATTATAAAGTCGATGATTCAGTAGGGGGTCACTTGCGGATCTCTTTTGATACGAATTTTCATTATTACCTACCCTTAAAGTAGTGGACAACTTTTTGGATACAAGCTGTATTATATGCTATGATTCATTACGTAGATACTTATGACGTAATTCAAGAATAAATATTTTCATAAATAAATCCATTGTTTTGTTTTACTTACATTATATTTTTCAATAAGGTACCAAAATCCTTTAGGATCAAAATTATTACAAAGCAATCGACATATTCCTGTTACTGCGGATAAAAATAATCCAATGGCTGCAGATGACCAATACATGGAGCCGTAATTAAGAAAACTTATAAATCCTTTCCTTTTAGATAGTTCAAATTCCATGCGCTCTTTGTCTAAATGATTATTTTTCGGTCGTGGAATCAACGGGGAATGATAAAAAAAATAGTTATGATTTAAACAAATTCCCTTTGGAAAACCTGAGGTACCACTACTAAAAATAATGATCACAGTATCCGCGGGATTGTCTATAATAATTGGCTTAAATTCGTCTTCTTCTTCTTGGGGCTCCAAAAATTCAGAAAATTCAGTATGAGTAGATGAAGATCCAAACACCACTATTTCAGTATCTAGCTCTGCATTTTTTAAGGCTGCTTTAACATCTCCTAACGATTCTGGTATCGTGAACATTAATTTTGGCTTAACTTGTCCGATCAATTCATTTATCTCGAAAAAAGATAAAGTCGGATCTAGTGAACATGGTATGGCTCCTATAAAGAATGATGCTATGATTGGTACATATGCGTCCGGATGATTGTTTGAACAACCACTGATTATGTCGCCCTTTTTTACGCCTTTCTTCTTAAGTGCGATAGCTGTTCTAATGCTACGTTGTAACAGAGATTCAAAGGTATCACTCCGATCAGTGGCAGCATCAATCTAAAAAATAAACAAGAAGAAATTATATATTTTTTATTACTGAAATAATAGAAAGTTTTTATGAAGGAATCTTTATGACTTTATGTCATTGTTATGGTGGTATACTGCATGCTGTGTACAATACATCCACAGTTGCTACCCCAATTATTCTCCTGGTAGATGGAAAATAATACTGGACAGACTTCAGATAACAAGCTTTGGTTAAGATTTAAGTGTAAATTAATTAATTAGTGTAATTAATCAAACCGTTTGTAGACCGTGCAAATGTAACCATCCAAACGCGTTAAAGATAGATGTAGGCTAATCAACGAAAAGAAAATAGGGGAAATAATTCGTATAGAGGACAATTTTTGTATAGTTGTCGGGGGGAGGGAGTGCCCTGAACAATATACTAAAAGTCCTGACCGATGAGTGGTGAGCAGGGGGTTGGGGGTAGTTTAAAGATTCCCTTTCCAGGTGTCCATATGCAAAATTAAATTAGGTACAATTTCCTACAAATAAGTTCCTATTCATTTTTTTTTTTAGTATCAATACTTTACGAAATACAGAGGGTGGAAAAATAGCGAATTTTAAAAAAAATCAAGTTTTAATGACATAAATGAAAGTAAATGGATTCAAAACTAACAGAAAAACTATATTATCAATAATACACCAACATTATCTTAAATCTAAACATTTAAAAAGTCAGCTGAATCAAAATTAAAATCATCATAAAAATAAAACGATGTTCAAATAAATTGAAAATTCTGACAATTCTCTATTTAAATTGTCAAATCATGACAATGATCTATAACGTTACAATGGATTCCATATTATTTATTTCAGGTGTTTATGTGTGGTCTCCTAAACAAACATATTTTATCCAGCACTATTGCACTTAGATGTTATACAGACATCAATATTCGGTCTGAACCTACTTCACTTAATATCAAACTTTTATTTTATACCACTAAAATATGATTTTTAAAAATTCGCGATTTTTCCACCATCTATATCTCAGAAAGTATTGATCCTACACTACATAAAAAATGAATAGAAACTTATTTGTAGAAAATTTCATCTAGTTTAGTTTTTTATAAGGACAATTTTCCGCTACACCTCTCACCGGTTAGGACTTTTAGTATGTTGTTCAAGGCACTCCCCCTGACAATTGTGGAAAAACTGGCCTCTACACGAATTATTTCCCCTAATCGTCTTTTTTGGGAGTTCGTTGACTGGATTAATGACTGCGAGGTAGTAAACGAGATGGTATACTTTGGAGTCCTTGTGGACCACACTAGCAAGACAGTTTATACGCCTCTAACGATCAGTCTGTATTACGGATCTGGTTCAACTCTAATACAATAATTCTACCATGCTATTCCACATATAATATTTTTGTGTCGGAAGTCATCGTGTTTAGTAGATATTCGGCAACGCCCGACTAAAAATTCATTCGTATTGTAATAGCCTTATTAAAAATACCTTAATAACATTTTAAGGTAAAACTGGCATAACTCTACGTAAGTTCGCTCGAATCTGAAAAGCGCATTGTATATTGATATCTTGTATATCTTTGTATTTTTTACGTTCTTAGGCAAAAACCTATGGAACATTTTGTTCTTAAATCATAATAACACATACTTTATAGAAAATGTAACAGTTTGCACGCCTCTGACGATTACCATGAATGACGGATGTGACCCGATTTCATTAGGAATTTTTCTTCCTAACATGCAATTTCATAGTAGTGGCATTTTAAAATAGTGGGTCGATGTCAATGTAAGGTAGAAGAGAAGAGAAATGGACAAATAATTTGCTGAAAAGAAACAGATTTAACTTACGCTGTTTCCACTTTTCTGTTTAGCTACTTTTAGTCGTAGGCGGAACTCTTACCATGATGAAGTGCCTGGTATCAATGTCAATATATCGCTTTCTTTCACGTACATTATTTTGCCATTTATATTTCACTCTATCTTATTACAGGACCCAAGATTTCTAGGTGCCACTAGTGTGTATATAATAGATTTATAATCAAAATTTTAAGTTGAACAGAAGTTATCATGATTAATAGATATTCGCAATCGGCTTCGACTGTACTTTGTTTCATAATATTCTTATTAAAAATAACTTTTTGCGTATTTGAAACAAATTAATTAGGTATTTGGCAACGCCAAACTGCAAATTTTCTTCACAATGACTCAGTAACATTTTAGGTAAAGTTGATATATCATCTAAGGTAAGGTTCGCTCGAATCTGAAAAACGTACTGTATATTGCAGTTTAAATCTTCTAATATATAAAAATCTCGTGTCACAGTGTTTGTTATCGAACTCCTCCTAAACGGCTTGACCGATTTTTATGAAATTTTTGGTGTATATTTGATAGGTCTGAGAATAGGTCATAGGATATTTTTTATACCTCTAAGTGATAAGGGTGGCCCTATCCAGAAATTTTCTTTTTATTTTTTGGACAAAAATTTATAACTTATATGGCAAAACAACGTTTGCTGGGTCAGCTAGTATCTTGTATATTTTTGTATTGCTTCCACATCCAGTGGAAGTATAGTAACGACAAAAAAATTTTTTTAAATTTTTATTTCTCAAATAGGCTTAGAATGTCATGAAACGTCGAGATTTTAAGTTTGAGCAAAAAAGAATTCTGTCTGTAACATTTTTTTTGTGTGCACGATTACTCTGGAACCGTTTAAGATATTGACTTGAAATTTGGTACACTTATGTATTTTAATGAGATCTGGAACCAGATTATATTTTCATCTTATTCCGTTGAAGGGTTGGGGTGTAAATTGCGGTAAATGAGGGTAAATAGGTAAATCAAGCAGGTAAGAGTCCATAAAATTGATATTTAGTATATACAGTGTGTCTCACTTTTTATCACTACACTTCAATATCTCGGCCATTTGTTGATCGATTTAGATCAAATTTGGTATACTACTTTTGTTCAGATTGTGATTAAAAGTTATTTAAAAATTTTTTTTTCGAAATTAAATACGCCTATTATGACCAAAAGAAATTGGCAAAAATTAGGAATTTATATTAGCGACTGAGATAGGGTTTTTGTTTTTACAGAATCTTGTTCGGCATGACCTAAAACCACTGTATACCAAATTTCGTTAAAAAATATTCATTCCTCTACAAGAAAATCATATCTAAGATTTCAATAATAATCACCCCATTATTCGAGTTATTTATTGTTGAATATTTACATAACTTGGTAGTCGTGTAATAATGACGCTAATTTAGCATTAGGACACATTTTTTATCCAAAACACTATTATGAAATGAATATTTGAAAAATGGTGGCTATTTTTTAAAATACTTAGAACTCGGCATATTAATATCTTTGTTAACATGGAGTGCTTTGGAATGGATTTGACAATTCTTATTATTTCAATTTTTCAGCAATAATTAATTGTTGTGGAGCCATGTTTAAGTTTAATTCGACATTCGTTGCAATTGTCAAATCTATTCTAAAGCACTCCATGTTAACAAAGCTATTGGTATGCCGAGTTCTAAGTATTTCAAAAAATAGCTACCATTTTTCAAATATTCATTTCATAATAGTGTTTTGGATAAAAAATGTGTCCTAATGCTTAATTAGCGTCATTATTACACGACTACCAAGTTATGTAAATATCCGACAATAAATAACTCGAATAGTAGGGTGATTATTATTGAAATCTTAAATATAATTTTTTTGTAGAGGAATGAATATTTTTTAACGAAATTTGGTATACGGGGGTTTTAGGTCATGCCGAACAAGATTCTGTAAAAACAGAAACCCTATCTCAATCGCTAATATAAATTCCTAATTTTTGCCAATTTCTTTTGATCATAGTAGGCATATTTAATTTCGAAAAAAAAAAATTAAAATAATTTTTTAATCACAATCTGAAGCAAAAGTAGTATACCAAATTTGATCTAAATCGATCAACAAATGGCCGAGATATTGGGGTGTAGTGGTGAAAAGTGAGACACACTGTATAAAAGATTAAGGTCCCAAAAATTTTTTTGGCATTAGCCACCCCCATTATTACCCCCCATTATTAAAGGGGGTGAACAAAATCAAATCGTAATTTAGCTTGTATGCAAGAAACTAAGGCCTCAAATTTTTTTTACTTCATTCACCCCCACTACCAACCCTCTACCACCACCCCCAGCCCCACTACCGATGTGGCATATCGTTTTATAGGTTTTTGGGGTAGACGATTTCAAATATTATGTTGTTAAAGTTACTTGGAAGAGTATGGATGCGCAGTGACTTTTCTCGAGTATTACACATCGCAGTAGGTTACCTCAAGTAGTATGGATGCGCAGTGGGTTACTTTAAGTAGTATGGATGCGCAGTGGCTTTCCTCGAGTACAATGGATGCGCAGTAAGTTACCACGAGTAGTATGGATGCACAGTGGCTTTTCTCGAGTACTATAGATGCGCAGTGGGTTACTTTAAGAAGTATGAATGCGCAATGGCTTTCATCGAGTAAAATGGATGCGCAGTGGGTTACCTTGGGTGGTATGGACGAGTAGTAGGTTTCCTTGAAGTGGAGGCTTTACTCCTATCGTATAGTTTAAGGCACACAATTTTTATATCTTTGTCATGCCATTTTCTGCGTATTACTTCCACATCCAGTTGAAGTATATTAACGCATTTTTTTTTTTTTTAATTTTCATTGTTTAAATAGGCTTAGAATGTCATGAAACGTCAATATTTTAAGTTTGAGCAAAATAAATTTGTCTCTCGCGTCAGTCTGTCTGTTAGTCTTGTATCTTTTTGGTGCTCACGATTACTCTGAAACTATTTAAGATATTGACTTAAAGTATGGCACACGTATGTATTTTAACGAGATCTCGAACTAGATTATATTTTGATCTTATTTCCGTTGCAGAGTTGAAGGGTAAATTGGGGTAAATAGGTAAATCAAGCAAGCAAGAGTCCATTAAATTGGTATCTAGTGAATATAAGAGGAGCTAAGACCGCAAAAAAAATTAGCATTAGCCACACCTATTATCAGCCCTACCCCATTATTAAAGGTGGTGAAAAATAGTGTGATTTAGTATGTGTACAAGAGCCAAAGTCATTAAGATTTTTTTTCACTTCATTCACCACCACCTCGTTATCGATGTGGCATATCATTTTAGGGGTTTTTAGGGTACATGATTTCAGATATTATACTATTAAAGTTCCATAAACAATTATTTCCACATAGTGGAGTGCAAATGTAGTATTTTTGTTGTAAGAGACTTGGATGTGGAAGTAGCGATTCCTTGGGCAGCGGTTTTTTTTATGTTCTTAATCAAAAACCTTTGGAACATATTGCTTCAAAATCATAACGAAATATAGTTCATACTACAAAAAATGATACACATGAGTTACACTCCTCTGACGATCACCCTGCACGAGGGATATGATCCAATTTCAATAGGTAAGTATTATACCACAGTATTTCATATACAGCGTGATCTACCATGATATGCGGAAAATAAAATGGTGTACTAGTCTTCAATGTGGGAAAGCCCCTGCAAAATTTTAGAGGGTTCTGAGGCAATTTAGTATATTAAATTATTAGTTTTGCGAAGATACACTACTGATGTTGAGTAGGTCAGGAATAGGTCGACGAACTTACTTGTGAAAGAACGTATTGGAGTTGTTTACATTTCCTTAATTGGCATAAAAAGTGAAGCCGCCAAGTGCGGCAAAGCACAGATCAAAGAGCCGTGTTGTTTGCTTTCAGTCGAACAATGAGGACTCCGGCGTGTCATTGTAAATATCTCTTGCTATTGCAGAGTTGAATGGCACAGGGTCATTGTCTTTTCGATTTATTTCGATTTATTTCGCTATTTTTGTAGTGTGATTTGATTAAAACCAAAAAGTCACTTCTATCCTCTCCAGCTTTACTGTCAATAGTGTCATTCCCAAGTCTGATAAAGTGATATGAGATTAGTTAAATTCATTGGCGGAGCATTTCTACAAAAAATAAGTCATTTTTTGGTCATTTTTTTTAATTTTTAATTTTTTTAACTCCTTTCGGTGGGGACAACCCACTGTTAAATTTTCTCCATGTCATGGTATATCAACAGTCCAACAAAAATTATCGTATTTGCTAGTTACTCGCAGTCGGCAACACTCTACTGCAACTTTTATTCATTTCACAACAGTCTTATTAAAAACAACTTAATGATATTTTAAGATAAAATTGGCATATTATTTAATATACATAAAGTTGGTTCTGACCTGAGAAACACTTTGTATATTGCATTTTAGATATCTTGTACGTATTTATATTTTTGTATGCTTAATAAAAAGTGTCAGTAACATTTTGCTCCAAAGTTATAATAAAACATGGTTTATATAAAAGTTTAAACGCCTGTGACGATCGCCCTGTATGATAGATATGATCCAATTTCAGTAGTAAGTATTTTACCACAGTATATTACACACGTTACAAATTTCACATAAAAATTGTAAGACCAACATAGGTCATCGTATTTAATAGATATTCGCAGTCGGTAACGCCCGACTGCAACTTTTATTAACTTCATAATGGTCTTATTAAAAAATATCTTAAGAAGTTTTAAGGTAAAATTAATACATCATCTAATCTATACAAAGATAGTTCGAACCTGAAGGACACCTGTTTATTACGGTTTAGATACCTCGTACACCTATTTATTTTTGTTTGCTTAATTAAAAATCTTAGTAACATGTTTTTCTAAATTCTAAAATCGTAATCTATATACAGGGTGATCTACCATGACATACGGAAAATTAATCAGTAGGTTGTCCCCACCGAAAGGAGTTAAATAAATGAAAAATTAAAAAAAAAGACTAAAAAAACTACCTAATTTTTTTGTAGAAATGCGCAGCCAATGACATTAACCAATCTGACGTAACGCGGTACAACCATATCACTTTATCAGACTTGGGATTGGCACTATTGACAGCAAAGCTGGAGACGATAGAAGTGACATTGACCATATGCTAGTGAACTCTGCAGCAACAAGTCCGTCAATAACACAAAAACAACAACTTCGGCGGTGCTATGTACCTGCCGGTGTCGACCGAAAGCAAAAAACGTAGCACTTTGACCGCACCAGCCGGCTTCTCTTTTTATGCCAATTAAGGAATTGTAAACATCTCCAATATATGTTCTTTCATAAGTCGCTGTCCTAGACAATAACAGTAGTGTATCTTCGTAAGTTTTAACCATTTGTAATATACTAAATTACTTTAAAGCACTTTAAAATTTTGCAGGAGCTTTCCCACATTGAAGACTAGTACACCATTTTATTTTCCGCATATCATGTTAAATCACGTTGTATATAAAAGAATATCCTGACTCACGGTCTATTAACACACAGCTCAAACCGCTGGGTCTAGAAACCTTAAATTTTGCATAGAGGTTCCTCAAATGACGTGGGCAACTACTTAGAAGGGATTTTTCGAAATTCGACCCCCAAGAGGGTGAAAAAGTCGGTTGAAATTTTAGGATTTTTCGGAAAAGGTTAGATCTAGATGCATGAAATTTGGCAGAAATATTTTTTTGTTGAATTCAGTTAGATACGGGTAAGACGAAATTTCGATTTTCACTTTTTGGGGTATCTGTATCTCTGAAAATCGCGTAAGTCAGAAACGTGATACTCCAGCGATAGGCTCTTCTGAGGAAATAAGGAGACACGTATTCGACGGTTTTCAAAAAGGGACTTCCCGAACGGGTGAATGGGTAGAGGGATATTTTTAAAAATGAACTTTGACATATGCTCTATTGTCGATTAAAATAATTATTAAATAATATAAAATGATTATTTTTTCGTTTAAATCACTCTAACACAAAAATAGAATAATGAATTGTTATCAAATTGCGATGCGCAGTGGGTTTTCCCGAGTACTATAAACATAAACACATAAACACACCACAGATAGTAGACAACCCCCAAATTCAAAGCCAAGGCTGTCCGGAAGGGGGTTACACATTCGGAAAAACGCAGACATACATCCACACCCACCGGTGTCGTCAATACCGGAGCTTGGGGTCGAACCCAGAGCGCGGTAGCGAGTCGATCAGAGTATTCGCCACTCAATACGCCTTAACCGATTGAGCTACCGTGCCGGTATGGATGAGCACAAGTTTTCCTTAAGTGCAATGAATGCGCAGTGGGTTCCCTCTAGTGTACTATAGAAGTACTCAATGAGTATGTAGTACTTCTTTATAGGCATAAGTTAGTATGCCAATGTTCTTAATTCCACGCAGACGAAGTCTTCCACGCCAACGGACATCAGCTAGTAAAACATAGTTTATATAATAGATGAGAGTTTACACTCCTCTTACGATCACCCTCTATGACGGACATGACCCAGTTTCAATAGGAAGTATTAATTTTACCATGCTCTTTTACATAACAATTTTGTACCAAAAAAAATATTTAAAACTGTATTGTTGTATTGTTATTATTATTGTATGTATGTTGTAAATAAACACATATTATTAAAGAAAATTATAAAAGGGGGCCTACATTTGCATATGGGGCCAGGGCCTCAAGAATGCTTAAGACGTCCCTGTATGGAACGCAAAAATGTTTTTCCTACGATGATTATTAAACATTTTTTTGTCCGGTTTTAATTTAATTAGATCAAAAAGGTATAATAACTGGAAATAGCTGGAAATTACCATCAATCTAATTTCACTTACAGTTGCCAAAACATTACAGAAAAGTTAATATTTAATGTTTTATTACGAGTTTATTGTGGAAACTGTTTATATTTATGTTTTTGACGGTACTAATTGTGGTTTCGTAAAGCGTAATTTTAATCCCGCTGCCTACACATTAATAGATAATAACTAATATTAATTTTTATCTGCTATCAAAATCAATCAACATTGTTTGCGTTTCGATCGTTTTTCTCTGAACACATATTTTTGTTACGTCAGAGATGTATTTCCCCGTAATGAGGAATAAATATATTCAATGTCACAATAAAAAAACTATGTATTACATTATTTTCTTAAACACACGATCCCAGCTGTGGATTTGTTGGGGGTACACATTATTGAAATACGTAATTTTTACAAAACTTATATCGTACTTTGGATTTACTATCTTAGTATCTTACGGAATTAATTACCTATCAAAGAGATATATCAATTTAATCGTGATGATTTCGAAGTGATCAAAGTTTGCAATTATAAATTGATTTTTTTTGCTTAAAATTATAAATGATGTTATAGCTATTTATGTACCAAGAGTCGTAAGTGCACTTTTTTTGGTCGAGAATACAGTTTGCAAGCCGAGGCCCGTATGGTCGAGGTTTGCAAGTATTCGATACCAAAAAATCGCACTGTACGACCCGCGGTGCATGTTATATTTTTCGTCATACCCATTAATCATTAAACTTGAAAAAACTTGGGAAATTTAGTGGAAACCTATAATCATTTGAGTCACGTTTCATATTTGCTAAGCAAATTAGTCCAGTCAACGGAGCGCTAAAATTACCAAAATCTCTAACTTGAGTACTAATGAATGGATTTTGATGAAACCTTGGGCAGTGTGTTTGTAATGACGTTAATAAAAAAAGTTTAAAAAAAAGATTAGAGTAGGAAATTATCGGAAGGGGTAGAAAACATCCCTTTTATTAGGAGTTCCGTAACTTGTAGAATTAGGTCAAAAATGAAAAAGAAACAATGTATTTACCTTTTTTGGCCCAAAATAAGATGTTTTTACTCTTGTAAATTTTTTCGAAAATGCATATAATTCGAGATATGGCCACTCGAAAATTCCCAAAAATGGGAGAGGGGAAATCTAAAAGTTGAAAAAAAAATCTAAAAAAATTCAAGTGAACGTATCATCGAAATACAAGACTTTTTTACTTCCACATCCAGTGGAAGTATAGTAACGACAAAAAATTTTTTAAAAATTTTTATTGTTCAAATAGGCTTAGAATGTCATGAAACGTCGAGATTCTAAGTTTGAGCGGAAAAAAATTTCTGTCTGTCTGTCGGTCTGTCTATAAATTTTGGCATTAGCCACCCCCATTACCACCCCCACCCTATTATTAAAGGGGATGAAAACAAATTGTGATTTAGTGTGTGTACAAGAACCAGAAACCTCAAAATATTTTTTTACTTCATCCACCCCCACCACCATCTCCTTATCACCACCCCCACGCCACTACCGATGTGGGGTATCGTTTTCTGGGTTTTTGGGGTAGAGGATTTCAAATATTATATTATTAAAGTTCCATGAACAATTATTTCCACATACAAAATTTTTTCGTTGTGAGTGACTTAGATAGAAAATCTGGATGTGGAAGTAGTGATTCCTTGAGCAGCGGTTTTTTATTTGCAATTTTTTGTAACGTGCGTTTTCACAGTTTTTCTGGAGAAGCATGAAATTGTAGCGCTCTAAAAATACGTAATTTAAAAAATTGAAAAAATTCAGACATATGCACTGAGGACTTCTAAATAATTTTCATCTCTTGAAATTTTTTTGTAACTTGCTGATTTTCCGAGTTAAAGGCAGTTTTTCACGATAAATGATGTACATCTTTTACGCAATAAAAAATATATGAAAATTCAAAAATGAGCGCGATTTGTATATATTATTATATAAAATATATGAAACCTATATAGTTACAGTTCATCTCAAACTTATAGCAACATGAGGCTCAGTGTTTTAATGCAAAGTTAAGCACTTTATCCTACAAATAAATTAGACAGAAGTTTAGAATATGCTTTTATTAAACACTTTAATATTGCAACTTCATATTCTAAACTTCTAGCTAATTTATTTGTAGGATAAAGTGCTTAACTTTGCATTGAAACACTGGGCCTCATGTTGCTATAAGTTTGAGATGAACTGTACACTATTTTTAAAGGATCAATATAACTTTTAAATTGAAAATTTTAAAAAAGTTTTCAAAAAATGTAGTACATTACAAGAGATAAAAAATGTTTAGGAGGCCTCAATGCATACGTCTGAGTTTTTTAAAATTTTTAAATTACGTATTTTTAAAGCGCTACAATATCAAAGATAGGGGTAGTTTTTCATGTTTTTCCGGAAAATAAAAAAGTCTTGTATTTCAATAGCACATTCACCTGAATTTTTTCAGTTTTTTTTTCAAGTTTTATATTTCCCCTCTCCCACTTTTAGGAATTTTCGAGTGGCCTAATCTCCAAAAATATGTATTTTTCGAAAAAATTCACAAAAGTAAAAACATCTTATTTTAGGCCAAAAGAGGTAAATTTATTGTTTCTCTTTTATTTTTGACCTAATTCTACATGTTACGGAACCCGTTCCGATCATTTCCAACTTTAATCTTTTTTTTTTAACTTTATTATTAACGTCATTACAAACACATTGAACAAGGTTTCAGTATTCATTAGCAGTCAAGTTAGAGATGAACCCCCCCATTGACTGGACTAGTAGATATATATTAATATTAAAACTACATTATTTATAAACGATATGAATGTATAAACAAATGTGTTAAATGACTGTTAATGATATTATTGGATCCAAAGATAATTTAATGAATACTGTTATCAACCACATTTTCATTAATTCCAAACGCAATACCACCATTTATTTTTAACGTCCCTTATTTACATACAAATATTAAATATACAAATTACTAAAAATTGCACGAAACGCTTAGTTGTGCTCCTATACACTTATTTAAGTGCCATCGCAAACAGTTGTTTGTTCCACTACCAAAAAGAGCTATAGAAAAAAGTGCAAAAAAAAACATCATCTACAGGGTGTCCCGAAACTCCCGCCTTCCCCTTTAGGTGCTAATTCTCCATACAAAAATAGTAAGAAAAGTTCCTATAAACATGTGTCCGGAAATGCTTCCTAAGGGAGCTACGGCCTTCTAAGGATGGCGCAAAAATAGGTGTTTTTACTAATTATCTCGGAAATGATTTGGGACAACTTTATGAAACTTGGTTAACTTTTTTCGATTAATAAAGGTTATTGTTTTACGCCTACTTTGAAAAATAAATAATGCGCATTTAGCAAGCGAATACGCAATATTTCATTTAGACCGCTTTTACTCGAAAACGGCTTACCGTATGGCTAATTGTAAAGAGGCCTTTTTTTATGCAGAATTAACCAGGGAATCATAATCAGGGATTAAAATACTAAAAATGTCAAATGGAAAAATTAATATGTAGAAACAAAGAACACCGACCCTCGTATCTCCGCCCCTGGATAAAATTAATTTTGGCTAATACTGTAAAACAATAACATTTAATAATCGAAAAAAGTTAACCAAGTTTCATAAAGTTGTTCCAAATCATTTCCGAGATAATTAGTAAAAACACATGTTTTTGCACCATCCTTAGAGGGCCGTAGCTCCCTTAGGAAGCATTTCCGGACACATGTTTATAGGAACTTTTCTTACTATTTTTGCATGGAGAATTACTACCTAAAGAGGAAGGCGGGAGTTTCGGGACACCCTGTATAACAAATGCACCTGTAAAATCTGTTGATAAGATAAATGCAATTTAGTAAAATACATTTCTTAGGTAAGTATTTAGAGAGGGGACTTTTTTTGCTAGAATCTAAGCATAAATATAAAAGTACAACTGCAAGTTTTGAACTTCGGTGAACGTCCGGAATATGTATGCTTGTTTAAACAATTGAAATAGTGAAACATTGTTTTAATTTGGATTTCTTTGCAAATAGTACAAAATATTTTTCCAACAGATGTTGATATTCAAGACCTCTATTAAGGAATAGTTAACCTCAAGAAAATGAAGAAATAATTATATATACTTTTTAATCAATTTAATATACCTTCAGTAATCATTTATCCACATTAACTAAAATTCGGCCTCATCAAATTGGGCCATGAAGTCATAGAGAAATATTTCAACGGTGCGCTTGATTGGTCTTGACGAAATCATTTTTTTCTCTATTTTTTTGCATTTAAAAACTGCGAATTTTTAAAAAGACCAAAAACGGCAAGAAACAAGGGATTTATAAATCCATCCAATACTTCAATAAATCAAGTTTATTGCATTTTTCATAAACAAGAGCTCAACGTTAATTTGCGTTTAATTAAATATGTCAATTGAAATCTACGCAAAAAACAAGTAATTAAAAAAAAAACGTTACAATACGACAAACATTTAAAGTATCATAAACATTTTTTTTGCAATTTTTCTTCTAAATAAAATCTAATAGTCCAGTCAATGAATGGTTTCTAGAGGGAAATGCTGAGATCAAAATTTTTGACTAGAGGGCTGTGTTTGGACTATTTAGGAGGTAAACATACCAAAAGTCCCCAAACGTAGGAGGTGGGGGGGGATGCAGGGGGGCACGAAGAAGGTCCTGGTTTTTGGTTTTTCGCTCATATCTCGAAAAGTGGCTATATGCAAAATTAAAGCTGACTAAATTTTCTACAATAATGTTTCTATTATTTTTTTTTTTCATATCTGCTATGGTTCAGTAATGAATTGTATACCTATTGTATTCTAACTTTATTATAAATTTATTATAAATTGAAAATAAATTTTAATAATCATCGTAGAAAAAAATTTCTTTTACAGATATCCGTTTCACAACAGACTGAACTGAAATATCGAATAAAAAATATCTTTGCGTATGTAAGTGTGTGTGTGTGCGTATATATCTATGTGTGCGTGTATACCGTTTCTTGTAAAAACGATAACTCCTGTTAGACTTAAAATATTTGATTTCAGTTTGGAACATATGTAAAACAGCATGTTACCATAATCCCTATTGAAATTGGGCCATATCTGTAATACATGGTGATAACCAGAAGCCTACAAACTCTCAAATGTAAAATACGTTTTATTTTAATTTCAGAGCAAAATATTACTAAGCATACAAAAATAGGATGTATAAGATTTCTAAACCGCAATATACCGGGTGTATGTTAGGCAAACCAACTTTATTTAAATTAGATGATATATCAGTGTTATCCTAAAATATGGAACATGGTATTTTTAATAACATTATTATGAAGTGAGAATTGTAGGCCTCTGGTTATCACCATGTATTACAGATACAATTTCAATAGAGATTATAGTAATATGCTGTTTTACATATGTTCCAAATTGTAATCAGATATTTTAAGTCTAACAGAAGTTATCGTGTTTACAAGAAGCGGTATACACGCACACATAGATATACACGCACACACACACACTTACAGACGCAAATACATTTTTTATTCGATATTTGAGTTCAGTCCGTTGTGAAACGAATATCTGTACAAGAAATTTTTTTCTACGATGATTATTAAAATTTATTTTTAATTTATAATAAATTTCCCAAGTAGCACAATTAATTCCTCAAGATATCCCGAGGATAAAAATTTAGGAATTAGTAAATATCTTCTAGAGGTCTGTAAGAGTTCCTTAAGATGGGCAAATGTCAGCATATGAGTATTAAATAGTACTTCCCATGGTAATCGAAAAAAGCTGTTAGTATAGAATCCTGTGAGCAACCTTTTGCATACCTTATAGAATTCCCATAGTAATCTTTAGGATATCTTATCGCTTGCCAATATTAATGGTCCCGAGGACATCTTTATAGGAATTTTGTTAGATGTACCGCATCGATCCTGCAAACAGATTTAATTCCTTTAGTAATCTTTCGGTTATTTTATCGCTTACCAATATAAACGGTACTGAAAACATCTCTATAGGATTTCTATTAGATGTACCAACACACACTTATTATAGAATTGCCAGCGGCAGCTGGTGAAATGTTGGTTAACCAAAATCTCAGTATGAGACATCAGGCCCAAACCAAATCAAAGATTAGAGATCGTTATAAGATTCATCCAAATAAATCGATGATCCCTGAGAGAATTTGAACGTTGCAGTAATGTTATTAATGTTCTATAAATTCATGAGTATAAGATAATGCATGACTGATTATCGTCAGTGGTTTGTACGTGGTGTCATCTAGGCATAATTTCTGTAACAAACTACGTGGTAAGCAAACAAATTTTATGCATTAAAAGAATTTCTTCTTGCGATTTCTATAGGTGTTCTATTAGCGATGATAATAATAAAATTTCCATTTTAATACTTTATTTGATCTCTGTAATACATAGAAAATTGAGCTGTATGGTAATTCCCTTTTAGAACATCTAGAAGATGTCTACAAGTATTCTGTTAAGGATAATAATACTATTTCCCTTTTAATACTTTATTTGATTTCTATAATACTTAGAAAATTGAACTGTATGGTAATTCCCTTTTAGAACTTCTAGTAGATGTATGTGGGTTAACAAAAGTTGAAATTCCTATATAATGCCCAGTTTACATTTCCCCAGTGCATAAAAGTTGAACACATAAAGATTTCTCATTTTGATTTCGGAAGGACTTCTAGAGTACATAAATACAAGATATCCTCGCGGTCAGTAAATAGAACTTCTTAAAGATATCTTAAAGAAATCTGTGCTACTTGGGTTATAATAAAGTTAGAATACAGTCAAAGGATATACAATTCATTAGTGAACCATAGCAGATACGAAAAAAAATAATAGAAACATTATTGTGGAAAAGTTAGTCAGCATTAATTTTGCATATAGCCACTTTTTGATTAGGGCTAACCGTTTTCGAGATATGAGCGAAAAACCAAAAACCGGGACCTTCTTCGTGCCCCCCTGCATCCTCCCCACCTCCTACGTTCGGGGACTTTTGGTATGTTTACCTCCTAAATAGTTCAAACACAGCTCTCAAGTCAAAAATTGTGATCTCGGCATTTCCCTCTAGGCCCCCTTATTGAACGTTCATTGACTGGGCTATAAACAAAATAGTTTACGTTAAAGTAAATTGAAAAATCAAAATCTACTCAAAAACCAAACAATTAAAGAAAAGCGTTCCGATAAAACAAAAATGGAAAAATTTATAAAAAAATTAAAAAATATATTGTATTGTTTATAAACAAAAGTTAAACAAAATAAGTCATGGTATATTAAATGAAAGAATCAAATTCTATGCAAATGGATTCATTTTAAAAAATTGTCCCGCAGCACAGTGTGGCATTTACGAGTTCTTTAGGTCAAAATTCGACTACTCCTTTGTAATTCAACCAAAATCAATCTATTTGGGCTTAATACTAAGCACTTTAATGAAGAACTGCGAAAATTGCAATCCAGCTTATTTTTGACACATGACAGCCAAAAACCTGTAAAAAATGTGAAAACCCTATGAAGGCAGAATCTAGACAGTGTTATTTCCTATATAACTCCTTGGAAGTCCATCAATATCATATTTTATCATGACTTGCAGAATCTAAATTTTAAGAGTCCGAAACCATTTACCTAAATAATTTTAGAAATAACCATTTTTTGGCCGAAATTGGTAATTTTGGGGCTCTTTTATGTATTTACCTAATCTAAAGTACCAAATATCCTTTTATTTAAAGTTCTTTTATTCGCAGAATTTGTATACAAGCATCACAAATGAAAAGGTCAAAGGGCTACGACCTATGACCATTTTTTGGTTATTTCTGGTAATTTTTTAGTCATTTATCTGCTTGTGAACGGTTAATAATTGTCCGCAAACTAAATAAGTATCCATGTGTGTCACATTCTGTAATTTTTTTTTGACATATAGATTTGAAATTTATGGTTCTGAAACTTAATGGGTCGCGAGTGCGTGACGTCACAGGTCCCAGACCTTAGGAAAAACAAACCGTCATTAGCTGTCAAGTGGCGACTGATTGAACCTCAGAATTAAATTTTTCGTAATCCTAGAATTTTTATCGATATTATATAATACAAAATGGCAAGCTTTTGTTGTATTATTAATTGTGGAAGTGTGGCAATCCGAGACAACATCAGTTTTTATAAAATAACGTCAATTTAAAGCCAGAAGGGGTCGTTAGGTTAAACAATTCCAGGCAATTAAAAAAAATGCTTTAAGTTGTTGCATATTAATGCAAGAATGATTGTGATGTTAATAACTGCTGCTCAAGCGAGCAATAAACAATCCATGGTAAAGAAAATTAGCATTTTATATTGGTTTGTCTCTATTTTTAATAACTATTTCTTATTTAAATTTTAGTTGAGCGAAGCATGAACTGCATGGAGTATATTAGTATATTTAATAGAATACAAATCATAGTTAATAATTGACCTACTTAAAATAGTAAAATATATGTTAGACATTTTATATAATATATTATAATAAACAATTTACAAAAATTACAACGGTTTGCGTAGTCCAATCTATAGGTATATAAGGTATAGACGAGGGGTTAACCGCTGGAAGAAATTGTGTACATGTTATTACATACTTCAAATAGTTTACAGTAGGTACGTCAGTCTTTCATTGCTTATTTTATAAAGTGTCTCTTTCACAAAATTTACAGCGGTTAATCTCCAACCATAGCCATGTTCATTGCTAAAAAAACTAAAAGGAAAGATTTCCTGTTAAGTGGTGAACATGTTTTGTCTAGACTGGCAACACAATCAATCCCAGTGAGCATTAAGGAACCATCTGAATCTGCAATAGTCCAAGGAGTCAATGGCTTTCATTCATGATGCTAAGAGTTCATATCCTGAAAAATTAATTTCTGCATTAGTAATTATTTATAAAACAACTTTTAATTAGGCAGCATATATGAAAAAAATGGTTGATAACTAATTCTTACCGTTGTAACAAGCTTTTGTCCTGCAAATTTCTTGCAGAGTACTTCTTTCACCTAAGCACAAACAGTTTCAAGACTTTTCAATGCCTTGAATTCGTCCTTCTGTCTACGTAATTCTTTCAAAAATCAAGTGATTCGCAACATCCCTATGTGTAACATTTGGAAATACATCAATGTTTGTACTAAAGTATTTTTTTCCCAAAATATAAGGATTTAATTCGATGGCAGCCGTATACCTAACCTCTACATCAGGAGACAATTCTGCAAAATACGAACTAACCGTCATCCTGACGAACAAAATTGTTTATATAACAGTATTAAGAATAGTTGTAGATGTTAAATAATCCAACAACAAGTTCTTAAATGGCACAAACACTGCAAAATTCACTTTAAAGAAACACGTTTAATCGGCGGATTTCTCAATGACAGCTGTTTGTTTTTCCTAAGGTCTCAAAATCTGTGACGTTGACGGACGCGACCCATAGTCCAAATAATTTTAGAAATGGCTATTTTTTTTACCAATGTTGATATTTTTCGGGTACTATTTTCTGTGTAACAAAATCTAAAGTACAAAACCCATGTATTTTAAGTTCTTTTATCCGCAGAATTTGAATATAAATATCACAAAACGAAAGAGTCAAAAGACTATGATCTGACACTATTTTTTGGTCATTTATCTGCTTGTGAATAGTCATTTTTGCGCAATCTAAATAAGTAACCATGTATGTCACGTTCTGCAATGTTTTTTGTATATATAGCCAAATAGGATTTAAATTTCATGGTTCTGAAACCTAATAGTCATCTAAATAATTTTAGAAACGGCCAATTTTTGGCCAATATTGGTAATATTCGGGTACTTTTTTGTGTGTAACAAAATTTAAAGTATCAAAATAAATATTTGCAGTATAATTTTTTTTAACGACTTCAATTAGTTATCGTTATATTTGATTCGAAAATCAAAACAAAAAATCTTAGAATCTTATACAATTTTTTTATAAATGTATTTTATAAATAATTTTTAGTAAATAAAAAAAAAACTAAACGTAAATAAATATTGCTTCTTTTCTTTTTAAGAAAAAACATTATTTATTTATAAATTGTGCTTATTTTCTTTGAACTTCTATAGCTTTTAAAAGTATTGAAGTACAAAAACAATAATAAGAAGGTAAATATTAAAACAGATGGTACAATAGTATATTTAACCACCTTTAATTATATCAATTTACGTAATAACTGTTATTATTTAGGTACATGGTTTCGGACCCTTGAAATGCAGATTCTGCAAGTCAAAAATCATGAAAAAATATGATATTGATGGACTTCCAAGGAGTTATATAGGAAATAACAGTGTCTAGATTCTGCCTTTATAGGATTTTCACATTTTTTGCAGGTTTCGACAGCTGTCATGTGTCAAACATAAGCTGGATTGCAATTCGCAGTTCTTCATTAAAGGGCTCAGTATTACGAAAATTTTGAGCCAAAATAGATTGATTTTGGTTGACTTATAAAGGAGGAGTCGAATTTTGGCCTAAAAAACTCGTAAATGCCACACTGTGCACTGCGATGAAAATTGAGGGAGATATTGCAATGAGTTATCTAGTTGCTTATATTAGTTGCAAAAACGAGTGGGGCAGGCAAATTTTTCGTGTCAACCGCGCGGTTTATTTACTCGATGCAATTTTAAAAATTTCAGTTCTGAATTGTGTTTCAACTAGCCAAGACAAAAATATAAGCACTGTGGAACAACCAGCCAAGATAAAATATTATGCTTGTTATTACATTTTGAAAAAAATGTAGTATAGGTTTTGCATTTTTCCAGCGGACCATCGAAATCCGAAAAAAACGTCGGATCGAAACGAAAGTCGTATCTATCGACTCGAGAGCGAATTTAGAAAATTCCGTCCGTCGGTCAGTCGGTCTGTCTGTCTGTCTGTCTGTCTGTCTGTCTGTCTGTCTGTCTGTCTGTCTGTCTGTCTGTCTGTCTGTCTGTCTGTCTGTCTGTCTGTCTGTCTGTCTGTCTGTCTGTCTGTCTGTCTGTCTGTCTGTCTGTCTGTCTGTCTGTCTGTCTGTCTGTCTGTCTGTCTGTCTGTCTGTCTGTCTGTCTGTCTGTCTGTCTGTCTGTCTGTCTGTCTGTCTGTCTGTCTGTCTGTCTGTCTGTCTGTCTGTCTGTCTGTCTGTCTGTCTGTCTGTCTGTCTGTCTGTCTGTCTGTCTGTCTGTCTGTCTGTCTGTCTGTCTGTCTGTCTGTCTGTCTGTCTGTCTGTCTGTCTGTCTGTCTGTCTGTCTGTCTGTCTGTCTGTCTGTCTGTCTGTCTGTCTGTCTGTCTGTCTGTCTGTCTGTCTGTCTGTCTGTCTGTCTGTCTGTCTGTCTGTCTGTCTGTCTGTCTGTCTGTCTGTCTGTCTGTCTGTCTGTCTGTCTGTCTGTCTGTCTGTCTGTCTGTCTGTCTGTCTGTCTGTCTGTCTGTCTGTCTGTCTGTCTGTCTGTCTGTCTGTCTGTCTGTCTGTCTGTCTGTCTGTCTGTCTGTCTGTCTGTCTGTCTGTCTGTCTGTCTGTCTGTCTGTCTGTCTGTCTGTCTGTCTGTCTGTCTGTCTGTCTGTCTGTCTGTCTGTCTGTCTGTCTGTCTGTCTGTCTGTCTGTCTGTCTGTCTGTCTGTCTGTCTGTCTGTCTGTCTGTCTGTCTGTCTGTCTGTCTGTCTGTCTGTCTGTCTGTCTGTCTGTCTGTCTGTCTGTCTGTCTGTCTGTCTGTCTGTCTGTCTGTCTGTCTGTCTGTCTGTCTGTCTGTCTGTCTGTCTGTCTGTCTGTCTGTCTGTCTGTCTGTCTGTCTGTCTGTCTGTCTGTCTGTCTGTCTGTCTGTCTGTCTGTCTGTCTGTCTGTCTGTCTGTCTGTCTGTCTGTCTGTCTGTCTGTCTGTCTGTCTGTCTGTCTGTCTGTCTGTCTGTCTGTCTGTCTGTCTGTCTGTCTGTCTGTCTGTCTGTCTGTCTGTCTGTCTGTCTGTCTGTCTGTCTGTCTGTCTGTCTGTCTGTCTGTCTGTCTGTCTGTCTGTCTGTCTGTCTGTCTGTCTGTCTGTCTGTCTGTCTGTCTGTCTGTCTGTCTGTCTGTCTGTCTGTCTGTCTGTCTGTCTGTCTGTCTGTCTGTCTGTCTGTCTGTCTGTCTGTCTGTCTGTCTGTCTGTCTGTCTGTCTGTCTGTCTGTCTGTCTGTCTGTCTGTCTGTCTGTCTGTCTGTCTGTCTGTCTGTCTGTCTGTCTGTCTGTCTGTCTGTCTGTCTGTCTGTCTGTCTGTCACGCTCAGCCCCCCTAATCCGTTTTCGGATTTCGATGAAACTTGGGCGGTTAATAGGAGGCCTTTAGAAAACCTTAACGCTGGAAGCTCGGCTCCGTTCGGAAACCGGAAGTACACGGTTTAGACGTTTCAACTTTTTCGGGAAAAATTTAATAACTCGGTAACGCGCAGTCGGATCGAGATATTTCAAAAAAAGAGATGGTGCCGCTAGCAACGGTCTACAGATAAATATATCGGAGACAATGTCGAAAAACAAATGGAAATTGATTTTTTTTTTGCAAAAACTGGTTTTCTCGAAATCGGGCTAGGAAGCACGATAACTGTTCAGGATATTGATCGATTTCGATGAGATTTGGTGGGATCGAAGGTACACGGCCACAAATGAAGACTATTGCTGGCGGCCCGAATCCGTTGACCGCAAGTATTTTTTTCCAAGGCCGAGTATGATTTTCCAAAGATATTGATAACAAGGTCCGATTTGGATTTTCAAAAATGGCGATTGTAGGGCTCGATTAAGTCTATTAGGTGACGTTTGTGTGAAATTTGACAAAACAAAAGCGAATCTACAAATCCTGGAAAAGTTAATTTTTTTTATAGATTCTACAAATACCCAACAGTTTCCTAATAAAAATCGAAAATTAAGTATTCCGTCGATCAATCTCTATAACCGATATAAGGCACGGACCTGAAATAGAGTTTTTCGAAAAATTAAAAATAAACGAGTTATTTACAAAGATGCATAACCACAATATAACCGATGCCCTTTCTGTATTCCAAAATGTAGTTAGCTTTTACTTTAGTCAATGCAAAAAGAAAAAAAGGTACTGAATCAGCCCAACATGGATAAAAAGCATATCAAAATGTAGTTTTTAGCTTGTTATATTATAAACGACCTAAACGCAAAAACTTACGTATCTCTCTAAATACAAGTAGAGCATAAATTATTGTTTTTAAATATAGGCCTTTTTAATCTACTTTCATAATTCGCTTACAGTTTTTGGGTTATTTAAAAAAAAAACGAGTTATTTATATTTAATATTTAAGTTATACTTAATATAACTAAAATTTCAAAAATTATTAGTAAATACAAAGAAAACGGTTTAAATGAAACTATTTGTTTTTCTTAATACCAAAATACGTGTAAAAACTTACTACATATTAAAAAATGTTCGCCCCCCACGGGTCGATGCACTCACTATAAGCGACTGAAAATTCTGTTATTTTTAATTTTTTTTAGCTCTCTAAATTAATATTCTGAACTAAAATTTGGCATGAAGGTTTAGTTCAACAAAGTTTCGCTAACGTTCAATAAGATTGGCGCATGATTGCATTATATTTATTATATTATACAAAAAAGGCCATTTTTAGTGGTCTCTATTTTCTTGCAAGTCAACAAATTATCAGAATAACACCAGTTTTCTACTAAACTTTATTACGGACAATTTGATTTTTTTAGTTTTTTTGTTATGCAAAAGTTAGTGCAGCAAAAGAATTTCATTCAAAATTTATTTTGAGTACACTATCACGCAATAAAAAATAGTTCACGAAACCGGTAACCTACAATAAACACTTGTGATTGACCTTCCTTCACTACGTTTATTATTTATTATTAACATTACTAACCTGGCTTCGCTTACCTGTGCTACTTTTGGACCATGCTTCTTCATATAATTAAACAAAACATTTCCGACACCACCCAACGCACCAGAGTCGAAATTAATATCTTCCGTTTTTATTATATTATCTTCAATCCAAAACGGCGGCATGTTAAATCTGCAACAACGAAGATATTACTCAACTATGCAATCACTACGGGGAAGCATTAATTTTCAATAAGCCTTTACCTATATAATTACCTTGAGTAGACCTCACACGACCATTAAAAAAGTGTTAAGAATAAATTTAAACCATAAACAAATCGCGCGTGAAACTAAGTTTATTTCTTGTGCATTTTGTTTAATACCGTACACTATGTTTGCTTGGAGTCAACTACACACTATCAACATTATAATTTCACGATAAATGAAAACGTAAATATAAGTTTAAAGCATCTGTAGATAATTTATGAATTTGTATTGTAATGGTGTACACGATGACGCGTTAAATAATTCTTCTATTCGTTGGCCCACAGATTAAGAGGGGCGCGACATATACATATCATATCTCGATACGATATTGATTAAGTAGTTAGGCTGAGAACAATCATTAATTGTTTTTATGGACTAATAGCCCAGTACAATTAGCGCAACAAATTTTGAAATACGTTCAGGGTTAATCGTGAATTATACAGTATTTCACTTAACATGGGTACGTTGTAGAACCTCGGAGAATCGATCCAAGTCGAAAAGTAGTGCGAAACGGTTTAGAAAATGTTTCGTCTCAAAAGCCGTTTGATAGCAAAACAAAACAAATTTTGACGTATACGCAAAAATTTGACTTAAACATATTTTAACCTCCCCACAATAAAACCTCCCCACAATTAAATTGTGGGAGGTTACTGAAATTGAGATAACATTAAATCTTTACGTTCTGAGGTCCCAGGAACCCAATAAAGTGGTTTTAAAAAAATGTCTATGTGTATGTGTCCCGTATAACCAGGCGATACAGACTTTTTTTCGATACAGATTCGTCAAGATGCTATACATTTTAATCTGTACCTATGATATATTTAACGAACCTATACATTTTTAGGTACTCAAGCTATACAGATATAATCTTTATCGCGTCTATATCTTACCTTTTACTGTTGTATTTACAGGTTTACCTTTATACATTAGATGTAATTCCTGTATCCTACATTTAACCTATCTATATAGTTTCTACACGTAATATCTATACAGCATCGTGACAAATTACTGTACAGAACATCGATATAGATCCGGCGAAAGAATTATTTACCGATCTATCTTTACATATTAAAAGATTTTGTAATTCACGCATCTCTACATATTCTTTACAGCAACGTGCTCCGGACGATGGGTTGCCGGTACCGTTAACATTTGTTGCTTATGAAGAATTGTCGCTTGTGCAACACTGTTGTATACAGTGTGTGTAGTGGCGGGCTAGGCATAGGGAGTAAGAATTACAACATCGCGTGTACCAGCTGGCTGAAATGAAATAACTGAGAGCTGGAATGCTTCGCAGACAGCCGAATTTGCTGCTGCTGTGTTGTCATATCTGTCGCGCTACGTGAATGTACATGCCTAATCGGCAATTACACGCACTGTATATGGTATTCTACGTTAATCTCTCTGGACAACGCTGATATTATACCATTAATGGATGTAGTAGCAGTAGCTGCACTGATGAATGTATATGCTGGTTTATCTTGGTAGTATTCTTTCGTCTTTTGTGACGTCTGTTTTTCTCTATTATCACATCTTGATCATTGTCTTGCGATAGCGTTTTCTTTGAAGCTGTGGCATTTTTGAAGGTTATGTTATTTTTGTTTATCAGATTTGTGTTACACCAGTCAAGAATGAAAGAATATAGATGCGATGAGTCAAACTTGTTTGTATAGAAATTTAACCAATATGCAAAGAAAAATTAATTAAAGTTTAAAAACAATAACAATAACTACAGGTATTTTAAGGTTCTGCTTCACTAATAAATTTGGAATTGCAGGGTCTTTTACGTATGATAAAATGCACCTGTATACCTAATATTGTTTCTTAAAAACTATACTACCATAAATATTCATCTAATATGTGTCTATCAACTCAATTATGGTACCGATATCATTTAATAATATAAAATCCCGATATTATAACTAACATACTATAACTTTTATCATTAAATTTGCTGGATACCCTGGTGGCGCAGTCAGTTAAGGCACTAGGATAAACAAGATACGTACAGAGTAGACGTGGGTTCGAGACCTAAACACAAGGTAAGTAAAATTGTTTAATTATCACTATAAATAATGAATTTAGGTAATACTAATATTAATTGGAGCATGATAGCGAAGGAATTGAAACGCGGCGTGGTTGGGTGATTAAAAAAGTATTTATTTTCATCTATTTTTTTTATTCTTTACCGGGCCTATGCAGTATTAGTACTCGTTATTTACAGAATTATAGAATAAACCTTTACATGAACTTTATTCCAGCGAAACGCAAACGTGCCTTTATCGATAACCAAACTTTATTGAATCGATATCCAGGTGTTAGCGTACTGTATTAGATTGGTACGTATGCCGTATCATTGCTGTATCCATAGCGTAAAGATAACCTATATCGAATTAAAGATACGACTAGAGATTCTCTATTACAGCGTAGTTATACGGCTGTGTATGCATGTGAACACGATAGCGGCGAAACTGCTAAACGGATTTGGATGAAACTTTGCATGATGGTTTCTTTAATGCCAAAAGAAGTTTAGTGCCGTTTTGGCACAACAAGTTGTTTATTTTATGGTTACATACAATTTGTAATCGAGCCATTGAAAATCAGTAAAAATTCCAACTTCAACGATATATCACACTTTTGCACCCTTTCGATTTCGTTTCCGTGAAAAAAATTAAAAAGAATTCGTTTATGTGTATACATGACAGCATCCAAAAAAATATTATTGGTAATATTGTTAGGGGAAAATGTATTTTGCCATCTGTCAAAAATATTTGGGTTGGTAGCCTTTGTGGATGTTTATTTATAGGTTATGTCCCTAAATATATTTCATAACCTAAAAATCAACTTCGAAATAATTTTGACAAATGTCAAAACTTATTCTAGTTGGTTTTTTAAAGGTAATAATTATTGTTTATAGCCGTGTTCGGATATTACGTCTCATTGATGTGATGCGTCACAATCGTCCGTTTATTGCAAATCAAGCTAACCGAGCTAAATCTGAAACGTTCGAATATTACAAAATAAAGGCCTCCTACGAACCTCGACTTGCTCGGACCTTTTTGATCGAGCAGGAAGATTTTAATTTCACGCATGCGTAGTCTGCTTGAATTGTCCATAATGTTATTGACTTGTTGAGGTTAGAGTGTCATTTTGACTAAATTCTGTGTTATTTTTTGTTCGCTATCCAATGTTCTACAAAATCTTCGAAACATTATCTGTGAATACCTTTATAATATCCGGCAATTGATTAACATGCAACATAAACAAACATGAGAGGTTATGTTCTAACAGATTGCTTGTAGTCCACTTCAGTTCGTTCATATTTGTTCATGAAATAAATGGCTCCAAAGTCACATGTAATTTATCTGTTTGCTTAGTGCTCTGATTTCCGATGTAATATCCAAACACAGCTTATAAAGATCCACCACGTGGGGTGGTTCCAGTCGCTTCCAGTAGCTGCCGAGTTTTTTCTTGTACCTTTCCGAAGACACTATGTTTACATACCTATTTAGCGCGCGGAAAATGGGATTTTCTCATGAGTCCGCACAGGAACAATTTTCTCGTGTGCCAATAATATTAGCTGCCTGATTTCCAGTCGTAAAAAAAAATCGCTATTGAAAGATCCTTAAGAGGAGACAATGCCAATTACAAAGTTTCATCGGTAAAGCTAAAGTGGGGTGAACGGTAGGTAGTGTGGCTATTATAGGGCATCTGCACGTGACGTCACAGCTAACCTCAAAAATATGTGTTTCTTAAGATTTTAAGAGTATTACGCAGCTATTATTAAAATTTCTGCCTGGTTCCCGTATTTTGAACTAAAATCTAGTTCAGTGTAATGTTTATTAAGTCCTAAATACTTTGTCCTAATAAAATAGGACTCTTCTTGTAGGTTGGAAATCTTACCTGTAATTAGCCGTCTCTTTTTATTAATCAACAATATTGAAAAAAAAATTTGCGTACGGCTCCAAGCTAAAAATGCGTATACAAACATTAAAAATAAGAGTAAACTTGAAAAACTTAAAATTCAAAGTTATGTTGGTTACATGATGCAGATGCCCTATTGTAGTGCTGTAGGTGGCACCATCTATTAAAAAGTACTGTACTAAAAATCTTGACTGGGAAAAAGTAGTTTTTAGTCAAACGGCTGGCGTTATTAAACTGAAAAAAAGATATTCTTGTAAGTAAATGAATACTACACTTCTATTGAAAAAAGTAAGCGCTGAATTACTGCCCAGGAAGTCTTGTGAGAGATATGAAAATGAATGCGTCTATTTTGCAAGTGGCGCCAGCAAAAAAAAAAAGGTCACACAGTAAGTGATGATACTATCTCTTGTATTTGTCCGAAATAGCCAAATCCATGAATGCTTCAACTTTATGTAGTCAATTTTCAATGTTAAGAAGTTGTCTGGCAGTAAAGGAAAATATGCATGTTAGTAATATGCCAAAAACTTCCGCTTTCCTCAAACAACGAAGTGTTGGTTACACGCCGAAAAAGTCCAAAGCATTAACTGCAGACCAAGTTGCCAAATTCATACTTGAAGCACCAGATGAGAAGATTAACTAAAGTAATTTTAACATTTGGTATTTTCGGTGCATGCCGAAAAGATGACTTGATTGGTTTAACTTTGGAAGACGTGGAAGATAATCCAGTGGGTACACGTACGTTTAATAAACGTTTTTAAAACATCGTAGTCGTTGATTAAACGTTTGACGATGAATTTTCAACGTTGCATTTGGTTGAAAATATCAACGTTTAAATAAAACGTTAATACGTTACTACTACACGCATTTTTAACCACTAGTAGAAGGAAATAGTGAAATAAAACGTTTTAGTAAGCACGTTTCTCTCACAAATATGTAATAACGTATGAAACACGTTTATAATGTAAGCAGTTTTACCGACTCGCTAAAGGTAACGTTTGTGAAACGAAAAAAATTGACTTTTTTTTTTACATATATTTAATACGCCAATTCAAACGTTTTATTTAAAGAAAAAAAAAACGTATTTTATACAACGTTAAAATAGCCTCTGAAGTAGTTTCCACAAACACCAAAACACTTGAATACTGTTACTCGACGCGCGTGCTTCCTGTTCTATAGTCCGAAAAAGTAGATGGAGATTGTGCTTTGGAATGGGTTTACCAATTTACGTTTTCCAAATAGTGGGGCCCAATTCTAAAAAATAATTTATAATGCGAGTTAAAGGCTACATATGAAAACGTTTAACTAGTTGAAACATTTTAGCTGATTTTATCAACTCCCATCTTATGAGGTGTTTGCTTCTTTATTAAACTTTTTATTTCATTACAATCTACTGGACTATAAATAGGTGAATATAACATTTCTATTCAGATAATTTTCACCAAAATACGAACTACTTCAATGCTAGCTGACATAACAAGTTCTGGACTAATGGAATGCTTACTAAAATCATTAGCATTTCTTAATCCATCTGGAATTTCTTAATGGTTTTGCATTTTAACAAGTGCTTACTTTTACTACTAAATATGCCCAGTGTCGTTTGGTAGTTGGAATGCCTATTTATAAAATACCGAAAAAAAACGCTTTATTTTCAGCTTTTAATGCATTATTCTAGTATTTGTCTTAGTTCACAAATTAATAAATAAAACAATTATTTTGTTTACGTGCCACGTTAATTGACATTTCGCTTGTTTGTTCATTACTTATAATTATGTATGCTATAAATTTTACTGACTTCAATTATTTGATGATCTAATAATGTTCGATAACGAATTGAATTATGCAACACTTTTAAAAACCATTATAATACGGGTAATCTAATTTTCTGTAACAATTAAAATATTAAAGTCAAGGACTCTCACAGCTAGAGGTCAATCTCTCTCTGAATATTTGTTTTTGCGTTAAACAAAATCCATAGTTCGACTCATAAGTAGGGCTCGTATCTTAGGTTGCAATTTTACATTTTACTTCACGTCCAGTGGAAGTATAGTAACGACAAAAAAAAAATTTAAAAATTTTTATTGCTAAAATAGGCTTAGAATGTCATGAAACGTCGAGATTTTAAGTTTGAGTGAAAAAAAATGTCTGTCTGTCTGTCGGTCGGTCTGTCTGTAACTTTTTTTGTGAGCACGTTTACTCTGGAACTGTTTAAGATATTGACTTGAAATTTGGTATAGTATGTATTTTAACGAGATCTGGAACTAGATTATATTTTCATCTTGTTCCGTCGAAGGGTTGGGGGGTAAATTGGGGTAAATGGGGGTAAATGGATAAATGAAGCAGGTGAGAGTCCATAAAATTGGTATTTAGTATATACAAGAGAAGCCAAGGTCTCAAAAAAATTTTTGGCATTAGCCACCCCCATTATCGCCCCCACCCCCATTATTAAAGGGGATGAGAAAAGATTATGATTTAGTGTGTATACTGTGTACAAGAACCAAAAACCTCAAAATATTTTTTCACTTCATTCATCATCATTTGTGTGGGCCTGTGCCTATGTAATGATTGTATTTAAATAAAAGGTTTGACAGGGATACAGGATTCTTTCCCAGGGATATTTCAGGGAATTTAAATTGTACATAACTGAATTGAACGTGGATGAAATGGAAGAAAAACATATGGATAAACAATAGGAAGTTGAAAATATTTGAACAATTTATAATTAACAATAATTAGATGTTCATTAAATATTACAGCCTGTTTTCATTGAAAGAGCATACAATAAACTGTAAGTCTCGCAATTATTAAAGCTGAGGATATTTGGAAGCCAGATCGGGGAAGATTGTCCTTTTTCAGTTATTTTAAAATTAACATATTTGAATCAATGTCAATGGACAATGAACCGTCAAAGGGAATGTAGTTTAGGGGACGCTGTTCTACAGGAGCAATGTAATGTTTGTAAAATGACTATTTTATAGAGGTGTGAGAGAAATCTACCATGTTTGCGCTTCAATCTACTGCTAGTAGCAATACATTTTCTACTAAAGTCCAATTTCTGATACCGTGGCATGTTGTCATGAACTTGAAAGTAAAATGTCCTACCTCTATTTCCACATTGCTGCCAGTGAATATTACAATTTATATTGAGATGGCTCTTTAACTACGCTGTGTAGATCTTTAGGATTAACTGTGTTTTCTTTGTAGCTGCTGTCATGACTAGCTTGTTTTGCTATTAGATCTGCAATATTATACTGTTACATGTTTACACCCTTTTTGTAACCACACTGCATCGTGGATAGGAAAATTATAATACCAGGGTAATACTAAACACTAATTTATTAATTTACGTACTAATTACAACAATTAATTACTTTACTAATAGTACACTGAGTACTATACTTCAATTATTCAGTCAATTGATCACTTGGTCTACTGCTCCGCTCACTCTCTGGCCATCTGAACTGTACATCAACTATAGACTAGACTGTCCACACACAGCTTGTCCATTCCTTTATATATCCAAAGATGAGGGTCTAGAATGTTCTCTCTTGTTCTGGAATTTCATAGAAAGCTCTACAATTTCCAGGCTCTGACTCCGCGCGCCATCTCTGGGCTGATTGCCAAACTAACCAATTAGCTTAATTGTTCTCTGTTACTTTTATGGAAGTTAGAGGGAGCTGCGATAGATGTCCCAGGGGGGTAGAAACACATAACACTGCCCCCTCCTTAAGCCTGAACGTCCTGGTCAGGCAATTCAGTTTCTTCCACATACTTCGCCAGTCTGTCTAAGTGTACGATTTTCATCTTCGACTTTTTACTTCTTTGAATCCTGTAGACAACGTCATTGATTCAGGTGATAACAGAGTACGATCCTTCCCAAGGTGGTTGAAGCTTCGGGATCTCCATTCTTTCCGCTGCCGGTTGTACAGCCAAATCCGATCTCCCACATTGAATCCTCCTGTACTGGCATTACGATCATAACGAGCCTTAATTTGGTCACTAGTTTTGCTGATTTGTTCTTGGACATTTTTTGGCTGTTCTCGACTCGACTCATTCGCATAGTTGCTCACGGAAAGTGGTTTTCCATTGGCAGCACAATTCTTACATTTGCGACACCAAGCCTCCACATCCTGGTGAAAATTAACCAAATACAATCGTTTCCGAACTTTACTCAACATCTTGTTTACGCCAAGTGTCCGCCGGACGTTCCATTATGCACTTCCTGGAGTACTTCTGGTACACAACATCTGGTAATCACTAGACGCATGGCAACCTGCTTCCTCAACAGCCCGTCTACGACCGTAAGTGAATCCCATTGCAACCATAAAGCCTTCAGCCCCACTCCTTCGTCTGAAACATCCTTCCACACTGGATGTGTTCCCTCTTCTTTTGCTCTCAACATATGCCCGATTTCTACATCGCTCAATTGCTCTCGCCTCAGAGTTATCTTTGTTCAATTGTCTGGAAGATCTACTTTAACATTGTTGACTTCAACCAGGTTCGGCAATTTTTCCACAAGGAGGTAGTGCTTGCAGTCTTCCTTGTCTGTTTTTCTGGATCGTGTAGGAGTTTTGACTGTCTGCGTTGTCGATAACCTTGTTTTCTGGCATTGGTCGTTTACTGTTGACAGAATAAATTGTTCGTTCCCAATATTTAAGACTCTCTTTACTACGTCAACAATAAATTCATACTGTTCCATAATGCCAAGTTCCAAAATGAAGTCATATGTAATGTCAGCCACGATGACCCTATGGTCAAACCTTAAATGTTCAATTTGCAAACACAGGTCTACTTCTCCATGAACCGTAGCCCTGTCTCCCGTAGCTGTCGGACGATCACTTCATTTTGCCTCTTGTTAATCTTTATGCGCGATATAAATCCTGAAGCTGGGAAATCTTTATTTCTTTGGGGACATCCTTTCTTCAGCCAGAATCGCCCCAGTGGCCATTACTTTCTCGGGGCTCCACTGTCGACAATCTTGCCTAATATGCCCTAATTTGCCGCGCTGATAACACCGTATACCTCCACTTTGGGTTGGCTTTCCACCGCTTGATTGCTTAACCTGTGTTACCAGAGAATTCAGTTTAGCCAGTAATTTACTGAACATTTCTTGTCTGTCCATAGTGTCCAGGTTCTTTTTTTTCTGAACGTGCCGACTGTCAGAGCACGTACTTCTGGCTGCGGGTGTCTTTAAAGGCAGCCTCTACTTCAAGGGCATGCACCAAAACCTCGCTAATACTTTGATGCAGCGATATACTTAGAACTCTCCTGACTTCTTCGTCCCTTATGCCATTTAAAAAGGCCCCCACGGCTAATTGTTTCTGAAATTCTCTTGGTGCACTCGGATATGCCAGGTGTGCCAGTCTCCCTATCGCAGCTTCGAATTCTTATAAGCTCTCCCCAGCCTTTTGCGTCTGTGATTTCAGCTGAGCCTGGTATACTTGGGCGAGATGTTGGTCACCATATCTCAAGTCTAATGCAGCTTCCAAAACTTTGAAATCCCTTTGCTTTTCTACTGGGATAGTCTGAAGTGATTCTGAGGCTTGGCCCCTTAGCGCTAGAACTAATGCCATAGCCTTTTCCTCGTTATCCCAGTCGCTTAAGTCGCTCTACTTCTCTTTCGAACTCACTCATTTTTCCTTTGATGTCACTCACTTCTCCTTTGATTTGACTGACTTCTGTCTTAACTTCACCTACTTCTGATTTTACGCTGCCCATATTATTCTTGATTTCATTTTTGAGTTCCTCAGAGAAGATTGCGTCCTGTTGTAGTTTCTTTTGTTAGTCAAGAAATTTTCTTAGTTCCCCTGACGTCTTTCTTGCTCCTCTTGGCGTTTTATTTCAAAGTCTTCCATCATTTTGCATAGAGCCTTTCCTCCTCAAAATTTGATTCTCTTTGAGCTCCTATGCCTCCTATGCAGAAACTTTTTTTTGATGTATTTAGTATTAAATTGCCAAAGAACAAAATGAAATCAAATTCATATGGCATTATGACACGATGTATTTACACTTGACTGATGAAATAGAAGTATTAAAAATCATAAATGAGTTAAAACCTAAGAAATCGCCTGGTATCGACAATATTAGGTCAGAAGTAATAAAGGAAGTAGCGAAAGAAATATCTAAACCATTAACATTCTTAATAAATAAATGTTTTGAAAACGAATGTTTCCCAAAATCACTGAAAATTGGTATCATAAAACCTCTTTACAAAAGCGGTGAAAAATCGGGGATAATAAATTACAGGCCTATTTCTCTAATCTCAAGCATAGCTAAAATCATAGAAAAAATACTGAAGCAAAGAATTACAATATTTCTAGACAAACATAAAATTATTTCAAATAATCAATATGGATTTAGAGAAGGAAGATCAACTGAAGATGCAATACTTAAATTGACATCTCACCTGTATAGAGCTTTAGACTCAAAAACACCTGCATTATGCATATTCGTTGATCTCTCCAAAGCATTCGACACAGTTTCTCTAAAAACAAAAGCTGAATCAGACTTTAAAAGAATACAACAATGGTTCCAATACAATAAACTCACACTGAACTGCGACAAAACTAAATACTTACCCTTCACCTCCTATGCTAATAACCTGCCAAATTTTGGCCCGTTAAATATTGACCAAAACCAACAAATTCCAGAGGCCGATTCTATAAAGTATCTAGGTATAACTATAGACCGGCATCTTAGATGGGATCTACAAATACTAAACTTAACTAAAAAGGTCAGAGGATTACTAACAAGATTTAAGTACCTCAAAGAATACCTCCAGGAAAAACAGCTAAAAATTCTTTACTATTCACTAGTCCAGTCACAGATCTCCTATGGTATTGCGGGATGGGGAGGAGTAAATGACAATCATCTCGAAAAACTTAATACTGTGCAAAAATGGATTTTGAAAATAATTTATAATAAAAAGCGCACTTATCCAATTGACACCTTATTTAAAGAAACCAACACTCTTGATATTAGACAACTATTCTGCTTAAATATGATAATAAACATAAAAAAAAATAAAATACACATAGAACCAATTAACCATCATTACCACACAAGAAAAAGACAAAGCCAGTATAACAGGCCCCGAAGTGACAAGACTATAGGTCAACGCAACTGCAATTATCTGGCACCCCGCATATATGAAACCTTGCCAAGCTACATTAAAAATATTAAAAAATTCAAAATATTCAAAACCAAAGTGAAAAAATGGCTTCTAAATAATGAACGTATTCAATTTCATGATATAATCAACCAAAGAAATAAGTAAGTAAAATAAACATTTTCTCCTCAAAAATAAACTATATTATTGTTTTCTTCTTGTCGCCTAGCATAATCGATATAACCTTATCTAGATATTGCTCTCAAGTATGTATGTTATGTAATTCTATTCTATGCCTATATCCTACCTATCTTCCTTCAGTCACGCACAAACAGTACATTGCTACTGTTTCAGTGATTGTAACTGTTTATTTACGCATTGTATGTTATACACTGTAACACTGTACAAAATTCTAATGTTATATTATATTGTATACTGTACCGTATTGTAATAATTACTGTTGCTAAATAAACTATATTATTATTATTATTATTATTATTATTATTATTATTATTATTATTATTATTATTATTATTATTATTATTATTATTATTATTATTATTATTATTATTATTATTATTATTATTATTATTCCGAAGTTAAAGCCTCTAGTTGCTGTACTAAAATTTATAAACGTTAAAATAATGCAGCTGCATAAATTTCGCGAAATTGTGAATATTTTCTTACAATTTTTGTTTCTAAGAAATTCTATTATGATATTGTATGTCTTATCTTAACAGTACACAGTACTCTATGATAATTGATAAGAAAAAATTTCGAATCATTGGAAAAATAAAAGAATTTAGCCACATATATCAAAGTCCATAAAGGGTAAAATCAATTATTGAAAGTGAATAATTTATTTTAGTATTAGAGAAATGGAAAAATATAATTTAACATTATAAATATTTACAATGGACGATTTAGAAGTCCACTAGTAAAGGCTAGGAGAAAACTGGCACACAATATGTGTAGGTAAATACACCACACCGTGCATTAATTGAAACTATCAGAGCCTAATATCCCTTTGTCAATAACGTAAATAAATATTTTCCAGACATTCGCCAGGTAATCTTTATTTATTAGTTTTTAAAATGAGTACGTCACATTCTTACAAAGATACCATATTACTACATAATATTAAAATGTATGAAATAAATCGAACCGTCCTCAAAAAAAAGGTCACCAAAAATTAAGAAATAATATTTCACCGTTGGCGTCGCCTGGTGAATTGAACTTCATTATCTAATATGATACTGATATCAAAAAAAATAAGTTTTGATTTCATTATTTAGTTATCTTTGCACCGACCTTAATACCTACTTTAAATATCAATATTCAATTAACCGGGCTACGCCGCACCGGCGGCGGTGAAATATTGTTTCTTAATTTTACTTCCACATCCAGTGGAAGTATAATATCGAGTATTGTATCGACAAAAAAAATGTAGGAAATTTTTATTGTTCAAATAGGCTTTAAATGTCATGAAACATCGAGATTTTAAGTTTGAGCGAAAAAAATTTCCGTCTGTCTGTAACTTTTTTTGTGCACACGATTACTATGGAACCGTTTAAGATATTGACTTGAAATTCGGTACACGTATGTACTTTAACGGGATCTGGAATAAAATTATATTTTCATTTTATTTCGTCGGAGGGTTGGGGAGTAAAATGGGGTAAATGGGGGGTAAATAGGTAAATTAAGCAGGTAAGAGTCCATAGAATTGGTATTTAGTGTAAACAAGCTAAGATCTAAAAAAAATTTTTGGCATTAGCCACACCTAGTACCACCCCTACCCCATTATTAAAGGGGATGGAAAAAAAATGTGATTTAGTGTGTGTACAAGAACCAAAAACTTGAAAAATCTGTAGTTTTCTTTGAAGAAACGTAGGTACAATCGATGATGAAAATATTGGGCTTGGCTCTTCTCCAAACAGGAAACCATTACAGCTAGAAGCATCAAGTTCAAAAAAAAATATGCTGCTAATTAAGATGGCGAACGAACATCTCCATTCCATAAAAAGGTGGAATATCCCATGTGGGCAGATTAATTTAAAGTAGAACTTCTTCCAAAGTTGAAGGTAAATTATACAATAATCATAAAGCAGATATGATAATTAAGCAAAATTTGTCTCCAACAAGAAATCCAGTAATATGGTGAAAATTCTAGCTAAGGTTAAGATACTTAATGAGATCCAGAACTAATATCATGATCTAAAAATAAGATCATACTCTCAAAATAAGACGGAAAAACAATAAGTCGGAAAAACAATATAATAAACTATATTTTACGAATGAAACTTTGAAACAAAAAAATTATTTTTAAACTACTTACGGAAGCAAATCCGGTCATCTTCAAATATATAGCCATGAGGCTAGCGATTAATGAAACATTTCTTTGGCTCGACTATAAATATGTAGATAATAATAAGAATAATAAACGGAGTTTCCTCACATTTAATGATTATACGAAGTACCGATCTTTAATGGTAAAATAAAGGTACTGGAATGATGGCCGAGGTCAACACACCCTACAGCTTGGCTTAGACCCGAACAAGTGACGAATTGATTGTACGGAAGAACAAAGAAATCTCATACGCAGGAAACTAGTCAATAGAACGACAAAACGACCCGTGTATTTTAATTATTCAAGCAATAAATTATTACAAACGTGAATTATGAATGTTAAATATACCAATACTTTAGTTGATATTATTAAATTATTTACCCCGATGTTTTTATTTATTTATTTATGATCATTTGTGCCTTTGAGCGGATGGCTATATCAACAAGTAGACCTGTTAGGTAGAGATGACCAGCTATACATGTTAGTGTATGAATATTCTGATTTTTATAGAAAATTAAAATGATGGAACTCTTAAACAAAAATTCATTTGTATTTTTAATGTTTTATTCTAACAAAATTTAGATTTACTAAGAAATATGGGCCAACAAATTATTAAATATACTTGAGGAAAAACATGGAGCATTATACATGATCCAGGTTTAACCCTTCAAACACTGGAACTTTTACTTAAATTCAGATAACGGCCTGACCTGACCTCTTCTCTTGTCTACAGGCATCGGGAAAGTCCATGGCCGACACTATTATCTCTATTTATAGGACAGGGTGGGGGCTAACAAAACAGTACAACGAAGCGAAAGAAATGAACCAATCGTTGGTCCGGGTACAAGCGTAATACCTTATAAGGAGCGGTGAGATAGTTGGCGGTAAAAATAAGAATACCATATAGTCTGTTTCACAAAACGTGCATGTTTCAACCTCCATAAAAATCCAATAACTTGACATCCCCGAACTACAGACAAGCCTAAGGCCTCCTTTTTCGAAAAAGGCTATGAATCATTACTTCTACATACAGTCCGCTTCAATTAGAAATAACAGGAGCCTCAACTAGAGCTCTCGCTGTCTGCTGTATTGGCCTCAGCCTGTGTCAGTTTTGTTACTGAAAATTCTAATCAGAGCTGGGTCGGATACAGTTAGAATGTATTCGAATACCAGATACGGATACATCAAAAGTATTCGAATACCAGAGACAAGATACGGATACTTTTTGCTTTAAAAAGTATCCGAATACCTTGTATTCGAATACTTTTTTCGGATACGGATACCAGATACCTTTCTTTCGTTTGTGAAAAAAATATTTTATGAAATTCAGTTTTCTTTAAAGTTGTCCGAGACGCTATCGGTTTCTTTTAAATAAATATATGGGTATTTTATTTGTTTTTTTTTTTGTAACAAAACAAAGTCCACCAACAATAAAATTTTATTTTTCCGAAATCGGTCAAGAATGTACTTTAATGTATAATGTATACTTTCTCGCCGCAATTTTAGATCCCAAAATACGCCATTCTGATATTTTAGTCCATTGCTAAGCAAATATCAGAAAACAGTCCGGGAAAATTACTTTTACTTTTTCCCGGCCTAAGCTGGGAAAGTAATTTTCCTGGACTGTTTTCTCTATATAACAGTTATTTTCCCGACTAGGCCGGCGAAGTAACTTTCTCGGACTGTTTTTTATACATATAAATATATAGATAGATAGATAGATACAGATTTTAATTTCTGTGACTTATTTACATAAGTATATATATTGTCACAGCCAGTTTCACAATCGTTGGTTATCTTTTTGGTTGACTAACTTGAATCTGAAAGTTAACTATTGGTAAATACATATATGCGTTTCACAAAATTTATTTTATGAATAGTAATGTAACTAACGGTTAAGTTTAAATTATGAATGGTTGGTATGAGTTTCTGAAGTTTTTGACAGATATTCCACATATATATTTTTACAATTAATTATTTTTTATTTATTTGCTTTTATCATGATTAGAGAATATTATTTAGGTATTATGCAAATCACAAATTACACACTTTTTATTTATTATAAAAATACCTAAATAATATTCTCTATTCCACATATATTTTAAAAAGAAAGGAGAAACTAACTTCAGTAATTCATAAAATATGTTCAATATGATTGTGTTTATTACTTTTTTATTACATTAGTATATCTGAAATTTGTAAAGAAATAATTATTGAATTTACGCAGAGTATTATTTTCCAAATGTACCTATTTAGTTATGCCTACGAATTTTTGCAAATGAAAAATAAATATATAGGTATATCGATAAGAGAGGTGACAAATTTACTTCTGAAGAAGTATTATTACTGCATGTGTACTGTAAATCTCCCGGTAAATCTGGATACGTAGATTTAACGATTTAATAAAACTTTCCTTAATTTGTTTTATTTATTTATAGAGTTTCATATTTTGGGTATTAAAAAACTTGAAAATAATAAAGTATTAATGTTTAATTGAAGTAATTATAAACATAGGTATATTTACACAGCGTGATTATATTTCCTTCTAATGTTATTAAATATTTGGGTAGATATACCCAAATATTGCTAAAAATATCCATGTTCCAAACTAGAAAAATAATATATCTTCGAAGTTAAATTAAACAAAAATTTGTATTTACACTAGCGCTGCAATCTGCATATTGATGTTATATACTTTCAGTCAACCAGAAATTCTTGGTTTACCAATACCTATTCTACTGGTTTGCTTAACCATTAGATAACCAAGACCTTGAAATTAACCAGACATTGTGAAACGGATTTTCATAGTAAACCCCTGGTCAGATCCTAACCATTGGTTAACCAACGATTATGAAACTGGCTGTCAGGGTGTTACTAAAAACAAGATAACATATAACTATGAACAAATATAATTTATAGACAGTAAATAATAAGCAATGAATCTCTGACGTTTTTCAAAACAATAAAAATTCCTTAATTTATAATAATATTGATTGCGATTTCAGAAAAAATAGTATGTGTACTTCGTACTAAAAGCACATTCCCGGACTTAAATGCTTGTTGGCCTCGGCTTAAAGCCTCGGCCAACAATTTATATCGTCGTCGGCTTTTACTACTAGATACACAATGTAGGTACTATTAAGTGCAAAAATCATCTAGAAAGAAAAATTATTCAACATTTCAACAAAAACTAAAACATGTGATATAAGGAGTCATTCTTTATAGAAACTTTTACTTATACTGAAAAATACTTAATTACTTTAACTATAGTTTGAATGTTGATATAACGTACAAGGTGGTTAAAAAATACCAGACAATAAAATACCAGTTGTTGAAATTGAAGCAAAAGTTTAAAATCTTATAGGAAAAATTGTTCCGAATGTCGATAGAAGTTCAGATATGAGATTTAATTTAAATTATCTAGTTTTTTTGGCACCAAGATTAAATTAATTTTGCAAAAGCAACTGAAGAAAGTGGATGATTTATTAATTTGTTTAATAAAATAATCACAAAACAGTCACTTTTAAACTGTTCATGTTATCAAATAAATTAGCCACTTTGCTACTTTTGTTAACTTTGCAAAATTACTTTAATCTTAAAGGTGCCAAAAAAAATTGAGATAAGCTTTCAAATTTCATATCGGAACTTCTATCTCAACATTAGGAACAATTTTATCTATAATACTTTCAACTTTTACTTGAAAAACTGGTACTTTACTCTTGTAACAATTTCAAATTTCAACTTCCAACTATAGCTAAAAGGACTTTTCAGAATATATTTAAACCTTTTTATGAAGAATGATTAGAAAATAATATTTAATATGTATATATATCTTTTGTGATATTCGGATATTTTCAGTATCCGAATACTTTTATTGTATTCGGATACTTTTGTTGTATTCGGATACTTTTAGTGTATTCGGATACTTTCGGTGTATTCGGATACTTTTATTTGTATTCGAATACTTTTATCAGTATTCGAATACTCGGCTAATGTATTCGAATAACAGATTCTTTATTAATTTGTGTCGGATACGGATAACGGATACAATTTTAAGAAAGTATTCGAATACAGCTTTCGGATACAGAAAAAGTATCCGAATACTGTATTCGAATACAGATGTATTCGAATACTACCCACCTCTGATTCTAATGAAGGTGAAAGACCTATATTTTGGGTACCCTATGAGCTATAAACAACAAGTTTTGAAATTATATATTTTTGCACCCTTTTGCATTTTAAATTGATATCGGGTGATAAGGTAGTAGTCGGGGAGCCCTGAGCCCTCCCTACCTGTACGTGCACCCACCGCTCGATCCTTGGGGACAATGTTTTTCATAAAGATTAAAGCCTGATGAACAATTTAAGACATGTCCTAAAAAAAAACTGGCTGTACTTTCAAAATGGCGGACATATGTTAAAAAAACTGTTGCCAATGTTGTTTTTGTCATTTAACACAAAAACTAAAAAAAATGGACAAAAACTTTTTTCACAAAAAACAACTTGCATAAAATTTTCTACAATTTTGTTTCTATACAACATTTTGATAGGAATTACCATTTTCCAGATAAATGAGTCCAAAATTAAGAAAACACGGAAATTCATATATCGGTAAATCACTTAGAGGAAATAACTGTGATTATTTCACTCATTAACGCTATAGCCAATGAGAGCCCGTTTTTTCAGAACATTGCACCAATCAAACGTCATTATTAGTGGTAATTCAAGCTAGATCGGCTTTTGACAGGACCAACATGCAAAATTTATCGCTCTAATTTTTCAGGTCGCTGCAGCGGCAAATATGCGAAAATTTTTTGACGTTTTTGTCGTGAAATATTTTGGCAAATAGGGCAACTCGAGCTTTTAAGTTTTATCTATAAATATCTTCTCTAGCTTATTATTAATTGTTAACGTACTTACCTTGTAAATTGTAATATTGTATTATGTAGTAGCAAACAAAAACACACCTCAATTCCAAAGCGAATCTTGTCTGAAATATATAGGCTGTAACTTTTGCCTATCTGTAACTATTTCAGTTTTCCTAGTGTTCAATCAGGTAACAATTACACACAAAGATTGTACTTAATATAGCTCATAATACAGGAACAAGTCAAGCACAGCTTTCAATAGCTCAATAACGTAGTTACAAAGGTAAGCAAATCATTTATTATAAATGTCAAGTACACATTCGCTCTGGAACTAACTAAAAATGTATAGTACTTACATATTATGGTAATCTACCAAAAAGTAACTCGTTGAATCAAAGCTGTGCATCAAACATTATAATGTGTTGTATTTAAAATTCTCTTTGCTTAACAAAGCAAACCTCAACATAATTCATAAACTTCGTAAGTTAAAAGTAAGGATTAAATACGTAAATATGAGTCGATGAACATTTATTTATTATGGAATATAACTTGTAGCGCTAGATGGCGCTCTCTATGTCAGTCTCGGAACCATGGGTGTATATTTTATTTGGGCGAGACATCGGTACTAAAGTAGTGCTCTCTCTATCGTTCCTCGTCGTATTGCACCTCAGAAACGCCTGAAAGGTGTTAAGCCAGTCTATATATTATAATATCTAAGGTTTCAACTCGTTTTATTTACTAGTTGCCATGGAAACGTCACTAGATTATTTTAAAATATAGCGAATCTCCGTTGTTTCTACTGCGTTTGTTTCAGATTTGCTGTTTTGACAATATGAGTCGGTTTGGAAATATTTCTGTATATCAAATTAATGATGAAATTGAAAATAAAGGTCAGTAAACTCCAAAAAGTGACAAGATAACGTCTGAAGGCAGTTAATGAGAAAACATAATATTGAAGATGTACTTAATGAATTATTTATTCGTGAAATATTCTCCTCAAATACCACTCGTGCTTTAAATTTTATCTAAAAATTTTTTCTCAAGCTAAGTCGCCCCTAGTTAATATAACTCGTGCAAATTGGCAGTTTATTATCAAAGATTAAATCCCTCCCGCTAAAGCGGTCGGGATTTAATCAGATAATAAACTGCCAATTTGCACTCTTTATATTACCAGGCAACACGCTTTCGAAAAAATTTTCGATAAAATTTTAAGCACTAGTGATATTACATACGATTATTTCACTCATTAACGCTATAGCCAATGAGAGCCCGTTTTTTCAAAACATTGCACCAATCAAACGTCATTATTAGTGGTAATTCAAGCTAGATCGGCTTTTGACAGGAATAACATGCAAAATTTATCGCTCTAATTTTTTAGGTCGCTGCAGCAGCAAATATGCGAAAATTTTTTGACGTTTTTGTCGTGAAATATTTTTGGCAAATAGGGCAACTCGAGCTTTTAAGTTTTATCTATAAATATCTTCTCTAGCTTATTATTAATTGTTAACGTACTTACCTTGTAAATTGTAATATTGTATTATGTAGTAGCAAACAAAAGCACACCTCAATTCCAAAGCGAATCTTGTCTGAAATATATAGGCTGTAACTTTTGCCTATCTGTAACTATTTCAGTTTTCCTAGTGTTCAATCAGGTAACAATTACACACAAAGATTGTACTTAATATAGCTCATAATACAGGAACAAGTCAAGCACAGCTTTCAATAGCTCAATAACGTAGTTACAAAGGTAAGCAAATCATTTATTATAAATGTCAAGTACACATTCGCTCTGGAACAAACTAAAAATGTATAGTACTTACATGGTAATCTACCAAAAAGTAACTCGTTGAATCAACGCTGTGCATCAAACATTATAATTTGTTGTATTTAAAATTCTCTTTGCTTAACAAAGCAAACCTCAACATAATTCATAAACTTCGTAAGTTAAAAGTAAGGATTAAATACGTAAATATGAGTCGATGAACATTTATTTATTATGGAATATAACTTGTAGCGCTAGATGGCGCTCTCTATGTCAATCTCGGAACCATGGGTGTATATTTTATTTGGGCGAGACATCGGTACTAAAGTAGTGCTCTCTCTATCGTTCCTCGTGGTATTGCACCTCAGAAACGACTGAAAGGTGTTAAGCCAGTCTATATATTATAATATCTAAGGTTTCAACTCGTTTTATTTACTAGTTGCCATGGAAACGTCACTAGATTATTTTAAAATATAGCGAATCTCCGTTGTTTTTACTGCGTTTGTTTCAGATTTGCTGTTTTGACAATATGAGTCGGTTTGGAAATATTTCTGTATATCAAATTAATGATGAAATTGAAAATAAAGGTCAGTAAACTCCAAAAAGTGACAAGAAAACGTCTGAAGGCAGTTAATGAGAAAACATAATATTGAAGATGTACTTAATGAATTATTTATTCGTGAAATATTCTCCTCAAATACCACTCGTGCTTTAAATTTTATCTAAAAATTTTTTCTCAAGCTAAGTCGCCCCTAGTTAATATAACTCGTGCAAATTGGCAGTTTATTATCAAAGATTAAATCCCTCCCGCTAAAGCGGTCGGGATTTAATCAGATAATAAACTGCCAATTTGCACTCTTTATATTACCAGGCAACACGCTTTCGAAAAAATTTTCGATAAAATTTTAAGCACTAGTGATATTACATACGACAATTATTGTAAGACGTGTAATATAGCAGACATTTATCTCAAAAACGGTAACAATGTTATCTGGAAAATGGTAACTCATATCCAAATATTATATAGGAACAAAATTGTAGAAAATTTTATGCACTTTGTTTTTTGTGCAGAAAGTTTTTCTCCATCTTTTTTAGTTTTTGTGTTAAATGACAAAAACAATATTTGCATTTTTTTTAAACGGACGCCATTTTCAAAGTACAGCTAGTTTTTTTTAGGACATGTCATAAATTGTTCCTTAGGCTTTATTCTTTATGAAAAACATTGTCCCCAAGGATCGGGCACGGACAGTTAGGGTGGTCTCCCGTAGTATTACGTTTTATATTGAATTTTATATTTTATTTTAAGAGCTGAATCATTTATCTGGAAAATGGTAACTCCTATTCAAATATTGTATAGGAACAAAATTGTAGAACATTTTACGCACTTTGTTTTTTGTGCAGAAAGTGTTTCTCCATCTTTTTTAGTTTTTGTGTTAAATGACAAAAACCATATTTGCAAATTTTTTTTTAAACGAACGCCATTTTGAAAGTGCAGCAATTTTATTTTTTAGGACATGTCTTAAATTGTTCCTTAAGCTTTAATCTTTATGGAAAAAATTGTCCCGCTGCACGGATACTTAGGGTGCGCTTCCGTAGTATAGAGTTCGTTGCTACTTTCCACTAATAGGTAGACAGATATTGGTAAAACTGAATAAAATTTTATTTCTTACTTTTTGGAGATATTTTTTGAAGATTTTTTGAAGGCAGTTCACTTTTTTTAAATTTTTTTCAACCTTTTTAGTAGTTTATTTTATTTATTGAACATCTACATAATGAAGGAAACTATTGTGAAATTCTCCTTATGTTGGACACCATGTGAATGTTACTACAAAGATAATACTCTGCGAATTAATTGATATTACCGGCGACTCCGCCAAAACTTCGAATTTTCTCGTAATATGAAGAAGTCTGTTAAAAAAAATTGTTTTTAATTTAAAAAAAATCCTGACGTAATGAGACAAAATAAGTTTCCGGTTCGGTTTCAGCTACTCCAAAAACATATGCTACACTGAGTCTGCTCCGGCGCAATCGCAAAAAAATTTTGTGGTCCTGTATTTTTAATGATGCCGAGTTTCGTAATATTTCTTACTATACTAGTACAAAATTTTACCTTTCTTATTAATATCACCGGCACACAAAAACAAAAACTTTCTGCCCCAGACATGCGAACAATTCTTTTCCATGTACATTTGATCGCTGAAGCCGAATTTATTGTCAGAATCGATTGAGAGGCTCTTTTTTCTTCAAAAACAGCATAGTGATACGGATTGCAAAACTTTATTTACTATGCATTTTATACAAAAACGCTCCAAATAAAAAAATCCTCATTTGATAGGTTACAACTTACTCGTTTACAGCATGCAATTATTTTAAAAAATTAAAAATTTTCCTCGATTCACACTGTCAATAAATTGCATAAAAGTGGCAACTCTTCCATTGATATTTATTTATTTTTCAAATATATCAAAAACAAATATTATTTTTGCACTCATCGTTGGAAAGCCAAAGGTTTGAAAACTACAATACTAAAATACCAAGTGTTTACTACAACAAATGATACATATAGAGAGGTGGGAACATGAAAAATGTGAAATTAGTATTTTTTGAAAAAAGAAAAAAATTAAATTGTTTCCAATTTCACAATTACTAAATCAAACCATGACCTCAAAAATGTTTTGTAAGTGGTTTTTATATAAGAACCAACTGTCTGTATTTGTAAACTTGAGATTTGCATGGCATGCATCATTCTTCGACTGTGATGAAAAAACTACAATGAGGCCACCGCCGAACAAAATATAAGTTTGAAAAAAATTAAATTATTTTCAATCGTCATTTATTATCACTAACGCATTCGCCATATTTGCAAAAAAAACTTATTTATATTCTGAATAAAATTCTTCGTCGATTAGTGGTATATTGGTGCGGGAGCTACGTGGCTTTTTCGGATACTGATCGTAACAAGTATTTTCTATGTGAATAATTCTATGGAACTTAAATAACGACAAAATATATTTCTGGCATATGTCAGCCCGTCGAGTTGGCCATGGTTCATGATATAAAAATCAGTGAAATTATGTCATCGTTACAAGGCTTATTACTTCCACATCCAGTGGAAGTATAGTAACGACAAAAAGATTTTTAAAAATTTTTATTGTTCAAATAGGCTTAGAATGTCACGAAACGTCGAGATTTTAAGTTTGAGCAAATTTCTGTCTGTCGGTCTGTCTGTCGGTCTGTCTGTAACTTTTTTTGTGCGCACGTTTACTCTGGAACCATTTGAGATATTGACTTGAAATTTGGTACACATGTGTACTTTAACGAGATCTAGAACTAGATTATATTTTCATCTTGTTCCGTCGAAGGATTGGGGGGTAAATTGAGGTAAATTTGGAAAAAATAGGTAAATCAAACAGGTAAGAGTCCATAAAATTAGTATTTAGTATATACAAGAGAAGCTAAGGTCTCAAAAAAAAATTTGGCATTTGCCACCCCTTTATTAAAGGGAATGAAAAAAAATTGCAATTTAGTGTGTGTACAAGAACCAAAAACCTCAAAATGCTTTTTTACTTTATCCACCCCCTATCACCGCCCCCACCCCGCTACCGATGTGGAGTATCGTTTTATGGGTTTTTGGGGTAGAGGATTTCAAATATTATATTATTAAAGTTCCATAAACAATTATTTCCACATACAAAATTTTTTCGTTGTGAGTGACTTGGATAAAAAATCTGGATGTGGAAGTAGTGATTCCTTGGGCAGCGGTTTTTTTTTTGTGTGTAGATATTTTATGATAAAAGTTAATAAAGTGAGATCGCCAGAAAGAGTGGGCCGTCAGAAGGCGCAGCCAGAAAGGTCAAAGTTGTAAAAAAAACTCAGGTATATCACGTGATCGTTACAGGCCCTTTTTAGGCTGAGCATATTTATTTAAATGTTTTGAACATAGAAAAAAATCCCAGAAAGAAACTTCTGTCAATAGAGGTTAGCCAGAAAGGAAATGTTTATAATTTTTTAAGAAAATTTGATTTTTTTCGCAACATTTTCTTTCTGGCTAGCCTTACTGACAGGAGTTCCTTTCTGGGATTTTTTTTCTGTGTTCAAAACATTTAAATACATAAGCTCAGTCTAAAAAGGCTTGTAACGATCACGTGATATAACTCCGTTTTTTACAACTTTGACCTTTCTGGCTGCGCCACCTGACGGCTCACGCTTTCTGGCGATTTTATTTTATTCATTTTAAATATAAAATGTGTACACACAAAAGAAATGAGTCTTGTAACGATGACATAATTTCACAGATTTTTAGACAGTGTTGTGCCCCGCTAGAAGTCGATTCTATAAATAGTTAACATCCATTAAACCATAAAAATATTTCAAAGTTCAAAAAACGATGACGTGCCGAAAAAGCCACCTAGCTCTCGCTCTATATGGTTTGTAACGCTGGCGTTAACGTAAAAAAGACACAGAATGCACTCGAAAAATAAAAAAAATTCATAAATATGATTAAGAGTACTTTTTGGTTCATAATTTTTTTTTACGGTAATGAATCACTCAAATCTGAAATATTTAGATTCAGCATAAAATAGATAATCAAGATAATTTTTTTTATCTATTATTTAACGTCGGCCTATTTCCGCTACCAAGGCCTATCAGGAAATCAGCTACCCCCAAACTCGAAATTTTGTCGAATCTCTTCTCCGTCGAATAGTAAGGATCTTTTACTTGCATAACATTTAATAGCTGACTGCTTTACATCCCTTCCGAAGGATGGTATAGTAATATAGCCGATATTAAATAAATAATAAAATGGGTTTCGAAAAGATTTAATTTTGATTTCAAAATAAGTTTTTATAATAATAATTGTTTGTTATTTTATATCCATAGTTATATATAAATATAAATGTATAAATATTCCCTATAACTGTAAGTGAGTACACTACGTAATCCTCCTCACATATACCGTGCGTGTAATTTCCCATTAGGTATGTACATTCACGTAGCGCGAGAAATATGACAACAGCGGCAGCCGTAAATTCGTCCATCGGTGGAGCATTCCAGCTCTGTTATTTCATTTCAGCCAGCTGGCACACGCGATGTTGCAATTCTACTCCCCATGCCTAGCCCGCGACTACACACACGGTATATAAGTTCTACGTATATACTGATATACAAGCCGCTAGAAAGTTGGACGAGTAAATTAAATCATATTATTATAATAGCTCTGAACATTTTTGAAAATAAGTCGGATATCATTACTATTATTTATATTCACCATAAAACATTTAATTTAATACTTGTTATATTATAAAAGAGAAATTTTTTTCAAATTTACTTTATTTCCTTAGGTACGTTAAGAAGAATTACGACCCGTTGGCAATGGCAACAAGTATTTGGTACATAGTGCGTCACTTACGATCGACAAAACAATGGAAATTTGTATACTTACAAGGGAGGTACGACAAAATACTATTAATTTAGATATGACATACGATACCATAACATCCAGCGTCACAAAATAGCAATATTTTACTATTATTCAAAATGCCAAATTAACACTTCGTACATGTAGAAAATATGTCCGGTAACTTGGCCAGTTAAGCCATGAGAAAATGCTTTAAAAATCAAAGAAGTTGTCTACCCAATAAATGAAAGTATGCTTATTACATGACGAAGCTTATCCAAAACATTTTGTAATTATTTCCTCGGAATTTCAACATAGAATATCAGACAATGGAAAATTCATATTTATAAATAGCGATAATGACTTGGAATTCCCCTTTTTTGTATTTTTATTACATTAATGTTTGTGGACTTTGTACGAAAAATAAAGTGTTGTTCGCGTAAGTCATCTCATTTGGTTTCAAGCATATTACGGACGAAACTAATGAAAATCGTTTCTTTCTTTCTAGTACACAGTGATTCAAAAAGATAAAGAACACCCAGGATGCTAATATTGTTTTAATGACCGAAAGAATATGTTAATAATAATAATAATAATAATAATAATAATAATAATAATAATAATAATAATAATAATAATTTTAAAAATAAGAGAACGATTTAAGATCCTTCTATATTTTTAAGATGTTAGTCTATTTAAAATCAACGGAAGGTAAAAAATAGAGAAATTTTTTTTAAATGTCTAGGACTTTTTAGGTTGTTATTATTAGGGTATGCCATTAACCCCACCTGCAGAGGTTATAGAAAATAATTAAAAAACAGAGTCGCAGTTAACTTAACTCTATAAAATAAAATGATTCTATTGTCCGGCGAAATTTTAAATAATTCGAAAACAGATTAGTGAAAACTAAAAATGTATGGAAATATACGGATAAGATCTTAACGCTTAAGGTAATTACCTTAATGTGTTGACTTTTATCTCAAGATCTGAACGTTTATCTCAAGGTCTTGACGTTTATTTCAAAATCTTATCATTTGTATCAAGATCTTGACTTTCATCTTGCCACAATATAAAATTATAGTGTATGTATACTGCTTAATCTTGCGATGATTGTTATTAATTTGTGCGATTTAAGTGATGAACTGGAAATACAGGTATAATTGGAACTGCAAATTAAAATGACTAGATGAGAGTTAATATCTCGAGATGGTAAACATAAACACACTGTATATAGTAGGCGACCCCCAAATGCAAAGCTAAGAAAATGAGTTACACGTTTGAAAAAACGCAGACGTACAGTTGTGTCCACTGACATTGTCAGTGCCGGTGCTGGGGCTCGGACCCAGTATACCATAGATAATGCAAGCAACGTATTCACCACACAATATGCTTGAGCTGGCTGAGCTACGTGCCGATAGATATTTCAAGGTTGAATTAAAAATGAAAAGCGCTTTTTTTAACCCCTGAGCTTTTCCGTAGGAAAATAATAAGTATCCCAGAAGTGTACTCATTTGTGTGTTTATCTCAAGATCTTGATTTTTATATAAAAATTTGTACCTTTGTCTCTTAGCAACAAAAAAAAAAACGTTGCCTAAGGAATCACAGCGTTTACATCCAGATTTCCTATCCAAGTTTTTTCCTATCTAAGTCCCTCACTCTAATCCCCACCCCATCATTAAAAGTGGTTATATTGGAAGTAGCTGACTCTAAATAAAATTAAGGCCTTTGGTTCTTGTACACACTAAATCACAGTTTTATTGCATCTCGGTTTTTCGCATTTTTCCGCTAAATAGTTGATCCCACAGAAAATTTTATACTCTATATTCTACATAAAATTTGCTATAAATAAGGTCCTATGCATATTTCCGGTAGGTACAATGGTTTTCGAGCCATAAGCGAACAAACTAGGGGGTTGGTCCCCAATCGACGCGGCTTCGCGTATTCTCAATATAATATGGCCAAGCATACATTTAAACAGACCTTATACTCTCTCTACTTATGTAAATTGAAACGTTTGTGTGTTTATGAATTTTCTTAAATAAAGACGTCTATTAATATTATTATTATTGTTATTATTATTATTATATTGGAGGGGATGGGGACATTCGCGTCCTTTCTTAGGAAGTCTAATGCCTTGAGAACTCTTTTGTTTCATAAAGGTAGCTCATATTATAATTTTTTTCCGCTATACCCCGATTTTAGGTCTAATATCAATGGGCTAATAAGTAAGGATATTATGCGGAAGTGTCGGAACTGGGGATGGAACCTTGAACCCAGTACGCAATAGGCAGTACCCAGTAAACACACACACGTTAAAAAAACGTTTGAAAATGACGATAACCGAACGTTAGATAAACGTAACTAATATTCGTTGAATAAACGCAAAAATGTCGCAGAGATCCACGGAGTTTTCCACTAGTAAATAGACTACTATTCAACGTTAGTTAATTAAAGTATTTTAACGTTTTTATTATTGGTGGAAAACACCTAATATTATTTACTTGTTTTATAGTAAACCAACATACGTCAGAAAGACATTTTAAAAGCACTTTATATAAACGTGAACAATATTCGTTGAATAAACGGAAAAAATGTCGTTTACTATTTAATAATTTCGGAGATATGAAAGTTTACAAATGGCGTCCGAACGTTTATAATACGAAAAATGCAGTTTAAATGTTAAATATCTCAGAAATTGTGACACCTACGTCACGCATGCTAAGAAATGAAATTAAAGACAATTAATTGCGCTTTCAAATCATTTTTTACTCGTTACTGTAGCATAAGAAATAAAGAAATTATGACGGAAAAATATGCGTATTTATATTTTTTTATATAAAAAGGTCGCCATTTTGTTACTCTAATTAGCCAGTCATTTAAAAAAATTATCTCAAGTACAGTTTTTCGTTAAGATGTAGCATTACCCAGATGCTCAAATTTTTTTGCTCATTTAGAGCAATTGCTTTAGAAAAAAATTCATTTTAAACTTTAAAGGTAATTTCGGAACACTTGTATACCAAATATGAACTTAAATATCTCCGAAATTATTAATCCTACATCAATAAACAAAAAATGTAATTAATTCCCAGTTTGTACTTTCTGTAATTGGTCTGTAACATTTTTTCGATAAAGTAATATTTTTCGAGATACTTAACAAAAACCGTTTGGAAATACCTTGTTTTTTAAGCTGAAATCGCAATTTTGAAGTCGTTATATCTTAAAAACTGTCAATTTATGTGAAAAATTGCATAGAACCTTTTCTTCTTAAAATTTGATTCTATTTCAGCTCCAATAAATACTTATGTTTTTTAAGTGCCACCCCCTGAGAGGGGGTGGCATCCACCCCCTATAAATTAGCAAGCCCCCGCACAGTATAGAAACTTTTCTGTGAAGCATTGACTATTATACTATCAAAAATTAAAGAAATTCGTTCAATATGACATTATTCCTAGTTACTGTACTATAATTCCTAAAGAGCAAAATATTATAATTTTTTTCCGCTATACCCCGATTTTAGGTCTAATATCAAAGGGCTAATAAGTAAGATCCCGAAATGATAAATATAAACATAAACACACCATATACAGTAAACAATAACCAAATCCAAAGTCAAATTTGTCCGGAAAGTTATACATTTGAGAAAACGCAGATATACATCCATACCAACTGATATTATGCGGAAGTGTCGGAACTGGGGATGGAACCTTCAACCCAGTATGCAATAGATAGTACCCAGTAAACACACACATGTTAAAAAAATGTTTTAAAATGACGATAACCGAACGTTACATAAACGTAACTAATATTCGTTGAATAAACGCAAAAATGTCGCCGAGATCCACGGAGTTTTCCACTATTAAATAGACTACTATTCAACGTTAGTTAATTAAAGTATTTTAACGTGTTTATTAATGGTGGAAAACACCTAATATTATTTACTTGTTTTATAGTAAACCAACATACGAGAGAAAGACATTTTAAAATCACTTTATATAAACGTGAATAATATTCGTTGAATAAACACAAAAATTTCGCCGAGATCGACGGAGTTTTCCACTATTAAACATACCACTAATCAACGTTAGTTAATTAAGCTGTTTTAACGTTTTCATTATTGGTGAAAAATAAGTAATATCATTTACCTGTTTTATAGTAAACCAATATACGTTGTAAAAACATTTTAAAATCACTTTATATAAACGTGAATAATAATCGTCGACTAAAAGCAAAAATGTCGCCAAGATCCACGCAGTCCTCCACTACCCAGTGGGCACACATAAATTTAAAAAACGTTAAAATAGGATTGAAAACCACACGTTGTTATAGGGTTTTTAGAAAGGAGTTGATTCAATGAAACAATGTCGCGCGAAGAAACGGATGAGCCATCTAAACAATTAATAGGTTAAACACCCACTGGTTTTATCATAAAACCAGTGGTTGATTAAAACCTTATAAACAGATGCCATAAAATGTTTATGCTATCTCGACCCAGCCACAGAATAATGATCTTTAACCTGATATAAGATCCATCCAAATAAATCGATGTTCCCTAAAAGAATTTGAACATTGCAATCTGTTATTTATTTTCTATAAATTCATAAGAGTATAAGATAAAGCACGACTGACTATTGTTACTGGTTTGTATGTGGCACCATCTAGAAATAGTTTCTGCAACAAACTACGTGGTAAGCAAGCAAATTTTATGCATTAATGTAGATGAGTAGAAAAAAAAAAGGCACCATCTATCATTTATTTAGAATGTTTGCATTTTAATAAGTTGAAAGCATCAATCAATTTAACGCTGTATAAAAACGTTTTTTTCCTATAAATAAAATTAATATATTATATTAATGCAATAAAATACGTTACATTTTTTCGTTTCACAAACGTTACACTTAGCGGGTTGTTACAAGTTCTCATTATATGAACGTGTAATATACGTTAATATATCAGTAAAATAAACGTTCTGATCAATACGTTTTAGTTCAGTAATCCCTTCCACTACTGGTTGGGAATGTATTTAGGAGTAACGTGTATTTTATAGATTTTATTTAAATTTAATATTTTACAACCGAATTTTATGCGTTGATATAGATTCGTAGAAAAACGTTTAAAAAACGTAACCTTCTACCATCTATTCCCTTGCAATTAGTAAGTTGGAAACAATAGTTATTTTAATGTTGTAAAAAATACGTTTTATTTTTCTTTAAATAAAACGTTTGAATCGCCGTATTAAATATTTGTAATAAAAAACGTTAAACTTGTTCGCTTCGCAAACGTTACTTTTAGCGAGTCGTTAAAACTCCTTACATTATAAACGTGTTTTATACCTTATTACATGTTTGTGAAAAAAACGAACTTACTAGAACGTTTCATTCCAGTATTTTCTTCTACTAGTGGTTAAAATTGCGAGTAGTAGTAACGTATTTTAATCGTCTTATTTACTCGTTGAAATTTTCTACCAAATGTGACGTTGAAAATTTCAAAATAAAACGTTTAATCAACGACTACGATGTTTTAAAAATGTTTATTAAACATACGTGTACCCATTGGGTATTGAATGGACTACTAATCAACGTTAGTTAATTAAGATATTTTCACGGTTTTATTATTCGTCATAATACTACGTTTATAGGATATAAAATAAACCACCTATAATCAATATATGGTTGATTTTCTTTATTATATCAATGTTTCTTCAACGTCAAATATTGTCCCTTTTTAATATTATAGTATTATGTTTAATAAATGTTTATTAAACAATATCTAATAAAGGATAGTTATAAAACGGGTCTATTACATGTGAGGATCAACGTTGTAACGGTTTGTTGTCGGGTAGCTGGTTCGGAGATTAATCAGGGTCCAGATTAGTTAATAAGACGGCCCAATAAAGATATAAACAATTTATTTACTTTTTCAAAAAGGTAATGTGTGGCAGTGTTACATAACATACAGGTACAGGTTATATGTCCGTATCTTTTACGGTTCTTAAGACAACATTTTCTATTATCTGAGAGAGAGAGAGAGAGTGTAACGGTTGCGATGCGACGTCTCTGGCTTTGGCGGCGAAACGGCGCCGGGGAATGACTAACGACTCGAGGGGTCCCAGTTCAACACGCTGTAGGATTCCCAGGGTCAGATTGCATTCGTTCCGTCGTGTTTGCGTCGGGAGATGCACAAAACTGCAATATGTCCAGCTCAGCACGCTGTAGACAGATTGGCAGAATTATCCACTCTGCATTATGTTGATTTGCGGCCTGGCTTTTATATCCAAGAATCCTCGCTTACTGGTGACGTAGAACTGCGTATAGTTTAGTGTCGTGTGCAAATCCATGCCTCTAGACGGGAGATGGGTAGGTTTGCGTGCCGTGTGCACATTGGTGTCGTGTGTAAATCCGGAATCTTAGTAATGGAGCAGGAATTTAAAGAATGCTTCATTACACTCCCCTCTTTCTTTACAAAAAAAAATTTTCAAAATTCTATCAAAGAGAAAATTTTTACTAACTTAACATCAAAATATAGCAATAAGAAAACAAGTTAATAAACATCTTCAAACAAAATAAAGAAAGACTGGCCAATTCTTTCGTATACGCCTGGTATATATTTATGTGCATATGTAGAGAAAAACAAATTTTTAAAGAACATAAACAGTATGTAAAACATCTTAGAACCATGGTACAGGTAAAATAGTTAAAATAAATGAGCACAAAAAAATTACAAGAAACAGGTAAACAAATACAAATGTAGTTCTTCTGGACGTCTACTGCAGGGGGCGATGGCGGACAGGGGGGACGGTGCCAGGGATCCTGGAAGCGGGGCCATCTTGGTTGTGGCGCCTGAACTGTCGCTTCCGTTGCGGAGCTGGGACCGGGAGGGCTGCGTCGTCGTCCTGGAAAAACACCTGGAGGCAGGCAATTGGCCTACCTGGGGTCGGTGGATTCGGGGGGCTGGGGCTGTCTCCGAACTGGGGACGGCATCGGGGACGGTACCTCTCGGACTGGGGACGGCATCGGGGATGGTGCGTCCCGGACTGGGGACGGCATCAGAGACGGTACCTCTCGGACTAGAGACGGCATCGGGGACGATACGCCTCGGACTGGGGACGGCGTCAGGGATGGTGCGTCTCGGACTGGGGGCGGCATCTGGGACGGTACGTCTCGGACTGGGGGGCGGCATCGGGGTTGGCACCATGGACGGCATCTGGGATGATACGTCTCGAACTGGGGACGGCATCGGGGACGGTACTTCTCGGACTGGGGACGGCATCGGGGGCGGTACATCTCGGACTTCGGATGGCATCGGGGACGGTATGTCTCGGACTGGGGACGGCATCAGGGTTGGCTGTTGCGTCTCGGACTGGGGGCGGCCTTTTGGCTTCGGGTGTCGGAGGCAGAGGTGACAGCAGGTCTGGCACTTGGACTTCCGACTTCATCACTTATTTTGGATGACTCTGATTTTACTGGACTTGTTTTCGTTACGGTTGCGGTTTCCATGGGTTGGAAAATTCGGGATCTATAAAATTATTACTGCTCCATATATGGCGGTACAGGATTCCGTCTATAATGCAGTAATCTGAAGTTTTTTCTGGACATCGGTTCGATTAACGTATTTTCGGGACTCTGGTAAATTTAAATTATTTTACTGCTCCATATATGACGGTACAGCTATCGTCTATAATGCAGTAATCTGGATTTATTTCTGGACATCGGTTCGTTTAACGTATTTTCGGGACTATCCGGAATCGTATCTCTTCTGGGGTTACAATTGTAGTAGTCTGGATTGCCACCACAAAATCCTTTTCATTTTCGTTTTCTCTCTTGATTTGGAATGCTTTCATTTCTCTATGAATTAACTTGAAATGTCTTTATATCTCTCTCTCATTCGTGAACGTCTCTTTTTGGGCTATCTGGAATAAACTAAAGTCTCAAAATCTGCTCGGGCGCCAAATTATGTAACGGTTTGTTGAAATCTGCTCGGGCGCCAAATTATGTAACGGTTTGTTGTCGGGTAGCTGGTTCTTTTTCAAAAAGGTAATGTGTGGCAGTGTTACATAACATACAGGTACAGGTTATATGTCCGTATCTTTTACGGTTCTTAAGACAACATTTTCTATTATCTGAGAGAGAGAGAGAGAGTGTGTAACGGTTGCGATGCGACGTCTCTGGCTTTGGCGGCGAAACGGCGCCGGGGAATGACTAACGACTCGAGGGGTCCCAGTTCAACACGCTGTAGGATTCCCAGGGTCAGATTGCATTCGTTCCGTCGTGTTTGCGTCGGGAGATGCACAAAACTGCAATATGTCCAGCTCAGCACGCTGTAGACAGATTGGCAGAATTATCCACTCTGCATTATGTTGATTTGCGGCCTGGCTTTTATATCCGAGAATCCTCGCTTACTGGTGACGTAGAACTGCGTATAGTTTAGTGTCGTGTGCAAATCCATGCCTCTAGACGGGAGATGGGTAGGTTTGCGTGCCGTGTGCACATTGGTGTCGTGTGTAAATCCGGAATCTTAGTAATGGAGCAGGAATTTAAAGAATGCTTCATTACAACGTCGCTTTTATAAGTGAGTTTAACGTCTCAAAATTACGTTAATAATTACTATATGTTAATATCTGGTTATAAAACAGGCACAAAGTACATATTCTTCAATGTCATATTGATCTGAAATATAAACGTTTTAAAAACACGTCGAATTAAACTTACGATTAAACCTAATAGTTAATATATTTTCTTACATCAACGTTTAATTGACGTCGAATTTAAACCGTAAAATTTCCTTAGTACATCAATGTTGTGTCAACGTAATTTTGTTGCTCTTTTTCATCGTTATAATACTACGTTTATCGGATATAAAATAAACCACCTGTAATCAATATATGGTTGATTTTCTCTATTATATCAATGTTTCTTCATCGTCAAAGAGTATGCATTTTTTATGTCATAATGTTACGTTTAATAAATGTTTATTAAATAATATGTAACAACGGAGAGTTGCAAAACGGGTCGAGGATATGTCGCTTTTATAAGTGAATTCAACGGGTCATAACTACTTTGAAAACATGTTGTAATTAAACTGATGCTTACAATATTTATTACATTGACGTTATATTAACGTCGAAAAACAAACTTCTATTTATGACCAATAATCAACGTTGACTTTTTCAACGACTAATGTTATATCAACGCTTACAACGTTATATCGACGTTTAATAAATGTAGGTGTGTTTACTGAGTAGATAATAGACAATAGACCAGCATATTTGCAACACAATTGGCTTTAGTCGACTGAACTACTGTATCAGTGGTCAAGTCAAGATTGAAATAATAATCGCGAGCTATTCTTTAACCCCTCAGCTCTTCTGTAGAAAAACGATAAGTACCCCAGATGGCTATTCATTTGCGTCAAATTAAACGACACGAAAAGGGTACGACAGCTCAGTTCCAGGAGGTTAGATGTCTCGGTTGGAGCATAATAAATGTCGAATGATTGGTGTGAACTCGCCAAATTTGAATATTTTTTTGGAAATCTGGAATTCTATTTATTGTTTAATCATAATATTTATGTTTAGATACTTTAGATTTCTTCTTGATTTTATGCATTATACAATATCTCTGTTACTGCTTTAAGAATCAAGAACTGCTCATGTTGAACATATTTACAGCAATCTTGAATCATCGGCTTTATGTACACAACTTCTACTTATTTTTTAAAATCATAATACGTTCAGAATTTTTTACTGTCTTCTCTATTTATGTTTAGTTTAAAAATCAGAGCCGCCGATGTTGATTTATTGTTATTTTTTTCATCTGCCAAATGCATAAACTTTTTGTCTGTTTTTTAATCTTGATACGAGTCTTGATATGTTTAGAGTCTTTTCATTTTCTTCTCCAGTTGTACTTCATCGAATACGATATCGCTATTGTTTTTACTATTACTATTACTATTTACTATTGTTCATATAACTGATACATTAGAAAGCATATAAGGTTTATTTTTTAACAAAAATAAACTTCATTGAGTGTTTGATTTTGTTAAATACACTAGTAGTCATGAAATTATAAATATATCGAATAAGTTACTAGTAAGCCACTTAATAATAATTATTATCGTACTCTATAGATTAACTACAAAGACAAATGATATAGGTACTTGGGCTACCAACTTCCCAACTTTATAAATATCTTTAGATCTCTCTACCTTCAAAACAATATAATTAGGTACAAGCTAGTTTACATGTACAATTACTGAGATAAAAAACATTTACTTAACACCTGTTTACATAAGCTTATACAATAAATTCCTCCTACAGAGTGATGTAAAATACGGTCGAACTCCGTCGCAGGCCTTTATTTTACAATGAGACGCGGCCTTTACTCCTCAACCAACTGAAGTACAGCGGCAGCCAGTGAAGCGTAGTCGTATACTGCAAGTATTTGATGAGTGTACAACATGAAAATGACATCAACATTCAAACATTTCTATAAGAGACTTTGTATATAGCCTTGGTTCATGGTCCAAATACATATGATTTGTTTGCTTACTCTCCTCGAATATTTTCGTGGCGTCGCAAAATACGATCGCTTGTATAGCAGTGGAAAATTATATTGTGGAGGTACCAGCGGAGTAAGGCGGAGCACCGAGAAACTTGCTGATAGTGTAGCCAAAGCCGATAAAAGCAACCGACAAAGGCTACCACTCCTTGTTAGTTTATTCTGTGATGAAACAAATATTCTCAATTATTAAAAATCGCTGTACCATTTAAAAAAATGGCGTAACACTAAATGTTAAAAGAACCAAATTTATGATAATTTTGAAAATCCAGTGTCAGGGAAATTTAATTATTCATAATGAAGTAGTAAAGAAAGTCCAAAAATATATCTAGGATCGTTAATTTTTATCAATGAGAACGACTACACGAAATAGGAAATCAAGAATAGAATAAAAAAGGTATGTATATTCAACAGAATTAGAAACATACTTTACAGCAGAGATCTTAGACTGAGTTTAAAAATCAGACTCTTAGTATCATTCCACGGAATAGAAGTCTGAACTTTGAAGAAAAACTTCACTTACAAACTGGGAACATGCAAACTATGGGCAAACAGAAAAGTTTTAAAGCTGGGTTGAGTGGAACTAATCACAAACGACAGCGTGTTGAAAAGAATGAGAAACGAATAAGAAGGAATGAACAGTGTACATGAAGACTAAAAAAATACCAGAACTACTTATGGTGTAAAGAGACATTTAAACACTTAAAACAAGATATATATTCAACAGAATTAGAAACATTCTTTACAGCAGAGATCTTAGACTGAGTTTAAAAATGAGACTCTTGAGGTGATATATGGTTTTAGTATCATTCCACGGAATAGAAGTCTGAACTTCACTTACAGACTGGAAGCATCCAAACTATGGACAAACAGAAAAACCTTAGGTTGAGTGGAATTAATCACAAAGGACAACGCATTGAAAATAATGAGAAAAGAATAGGAAGGCGTGAACATGAAACTAAAAAATACCAGAATTACATATGGCGCAAAGAGACATTTAAACACTTAAAACCCAAAACTGAAAATGATTTATTATGATCATAGTATAGTAGGTAACTTATCTGCATTGAAATTCATCGCTGTAGCAGCTAAGTAACAACAAAATCTAGGTAAAGAACAATATAATTTATACAATAGAGAATAGAGATTCATATGTAGAAGACGGAATAAGTACACCATTTAATCCTCCGGAATTCAAGGGCGAATTCCACTACTCATTTCAAGAAATGGGTCATAATTTGGTACTCAATAATATGGAAGCTATCGGTCTGGAAATGTTAGTATTTATTGTAGCAAGTAGTGCAGATAAAGTAGACTTTTATATGGGTCGCAGTATAAGGATACGATTTTTGTGTTAGTCCCACACCATTTTTAATTTACTTAACTGTTAATTAGAAAATCTCTACCCTAGTATCATAAAATATTGGATCCACGTATAATCCATGTAGATCCAATGCATAACACTGGTCCCATATAGATTGTGTGATGGTTCAATATTTGTTCTACTAGGGTATACCCTTGTGTATTAGGAACAAAAATATTGGAAATCAATTAATCAAAACAAATATGAAATGTAACAGATACCCATATAGTCGAGTCGATGAAGCCTAAAAATCGTCAAAACCTCTTAATTCTCAGCAACAATTCCGATTTTGATCATTCTTTTTTTAAAATGTGTCTTTTTCTAATATCAAAATCAGAAACATCCCACGTGGCGTAAATAATTATTTATATTGTTTAAACAATAATAACAATATTTACAAAAAAAAATATTTAAAACATTGAGCTGTTTTTATTGAAAATTTAAGTTAACAAATATTTCTCACAGTCGGATAATTATTTATATTTTTTAAACAATAATATCAACTTTTATAGTAAAAATCTATTTTTTATGTTTTTTTTTCCCGATATTCATGAAAAACTTAATTTAGTGCAGTGTTTGAAGGTTTTTCGCTCAGAATTCTTTCGGATGAAACCGAACGACGTGAAATTTGAACAGTAATTGGGGAATGGCTCAAGGAACAAAAGTTCTTTAGTGCCGATGTGTGCTTTTACCCTGGGGATGGATGCTACCCCTTCTCAGGGGTAGCATCCCTTCTCAGGGATGGAAATTATTATGTTCAAAGTAACTGCAGAAATCGATAGAGGATTGAATTCGAAGTAATAAATGTTCTATGAAATTTTTTCGATGAGTCAATACTTTTTGAGTGATTTTTTATTGAAAATATTGATTTTTCATCTAGAAAATGCATGTTTTAGAACGATTTTTCACTAATAACTCGAAAACTTTACATTTTACCAAAAAAAATATTATTAGCAAAAATAAAGCCTATAAAATAACAAATCGATTGGTTTTTTTTTTATTTCTGTAGATGCAATACGAACCGAGTTATGGCTCTTGAAAATAACTTTTTGTTCGTCGAAAACTGAATTCGATCCTTTCAACGTTAAATAACGGAAAAACGGGAAATTATTGGAGGAAAATATATAGGACATTTTTAAAAATACTTGAAGAGACCTTTAAAATGAACTTCGGTAAAAGTCGTTCAGCATAAAAACTAACGGAGTTATGATGAAAATAAAATGATTGTCTCTTATTTTTCGGAGACAAAATCAGCAAAAAGAATTGAAATTGAACGTAATCCATTTACAATTTACTTTATTTAAGTACTAATAATATATTCTAGAAGTTTGACCGATTTTTTTATATTTTAAAAAAAGTTTGATTAAAATTTGAAATGATTTTTGAAACTTAAAAAATTTTCATTCTTTCACAATAATTCAAAGACTAAAGAAGATACGTAAAATGCTAGAGTAAATTTAGGTATGGATAAAAATTAATTGAGATATCACCGTTATAGATTTGCATTTTAGTGCGATGACCACCTTCTCCGAGCCATTTATACCCAAAAATCTCAAAAACGAAAGGTTCAAGGATGTTTAACTTTACATGCTTTGTAGCCCTTAAAGTTCCCTGTAAAATGATTTTTGGAGCGATTGAATAGCGTAAACATTATGAAGTTATCATTGAAAAATCAATAATAGCGCATCTGCTCGAGAAACCCTGATAAGTCTTCGACACGGCTCAATTTTTTTAACTATATATCTTTAGCAGCTCCGTAATATTGTGCAGTAGCTACCGGCTTCTAAAATTTCTTTCTGCTCAGTAAAAAAAACCTAAATTTTTGTACTCTAGCATTGTTTACGTATCTTCTTTTGTCTGAATTATTGCGAAAAAATGAAAATATTTTAAGAAATTTCAAAAATCATTTCAAATTTGAATCAAACTTTTCAAACCGGTCAAACTTCTAGAACATATTGTTAGTACTTAAATAAAGTAAATTGTAAATGGATTACATTCAATTTCAAATCTTGCGGTGAAGCCATTGGTTTTATTTTCATCATGACTGTTAGTTTTTATGCTAACGACTTTTACCTAAGTTCATTTTAAAGCTCTTTTCAAGTATTTTTAAAAATGTCTTGTATGTTTTCCTCCAAAAATTTTCCGTGTTTCCGTTATTTAACGTTGAAAGGATCGAATTCAGTTTTCGGCGAACAAAAAGTCATCTTCAATGAGCTATAACTCGGTTCGTATTGCATCTACAGAAATAAAAAACCAATCAATTTGTTATTTTACAGCCTTTATTTTTGCTTATAATAATTTTTTCGGTAAAACGTAAAGTTTTCGAGTTATTAGTGAAAAATCGTTCTAAAACATGCATTTATTAAATGAAAAATCAACATTTTCAATCAAGAATGACTCAAAAAGTATTGATTCATCGAAAAAATTTCATAGAACATTTATTGCTTAGAATTGATTCCTCTATCGATTTCTGCAGATACTTTGAACATAATAATTTCCACCCCCGAGAAGGGGTGGCACCACCCCCAGGGTAAAAGCACACATCGGCACTATATAACTTTTGTTCCTTGAGCCATTCTCTAATTACTATCCAAATTGCACGTCAATCGGTTTCATCCCAAAGAATTCTGAGCGAAAAGTCTTCAAACACTGGACTAAACAATATAAATAATTATCAACCCCGACTGTGAGATTTTTTTAACTTAAATTTTCAATAAAAACAGCTCAATATTTTATAAATGTCATGGAAAAAAAAATTCAAATATATTTTTTTGTAAATATTGTTATTATTGTTTAAACAATATAAATAATTATTTTCGCCACTTGGGGTGTCTCTGATTTCGAATAATATTAAAAAAAAAACACTTTTACAAAAAGAATGATCAAAATCGGAGCTGTTGCTAAGAATTAAGAAGTGAAAACCTTCATTGACTCGACTAATAAGAAATAAAAATGGTATGTACTTGCTTAAGAGTTAAAATTAGTTAAAAAATTAGTGCCGGAACTAAGGGTTGGCATCGCGCTCTAATCGTCAATCCTAAGCAGCATTCAATGAGGTGCGCCAATATCAAAAATGCCAAGGGCACAATTCTCTGCTAGTTCCGGCTCTTTAAAATTCACTTGGTTTTCAAAAACATAGTCTGGATATTATATTTGCCATGTTCTTTTATTTACTGCTTAAAATAAACAGATAATGAAAAACCGCTGCCCAAGGAATCACTACTTCCATATCCAGATTTTCTATCCAAGTCACTCACAATGGAAAAATTTTGTATGTAGAACTAATTGTTCCTCTACCCCAAAAAACCCTAAAACGATACCCCACATGGGTATTGGGGGTGGTTCAAGTAAAAAAAATATTTTGAGGTTCTGGTTCTTTTACACACACCAAATCACAATTTTTTTTCATCCCCTTTAATAATGAGGTGGGGGTGGTAATGGGGGTTGCTAATGCCAAAATTTTTCTTGAGACCTTAGCTTCTCTTGTATACACTAAATAACAATTTTATGGACTCTTACCTGCTTGATTTACCTATTTACCCCAAATTTACCCCAATTTACTCCACAACCCTTCGACGGAACAAGATGAAAATATAATCCAGCTCTAGATCTCCTTAAAGTACATATGTGTACTAAATTTCAAGTCAATATCTCAAACGGACAGAAACAGGCAGGCAGGCAGGCAGACAGATTTTTTTTTCGCTGGATCTTAAAATCTCGACGTTTCATAACATCCTAAGCCTATTTGAACAATAAAAATTTTTAAAAAATTTTTTGTCGTTACTATACTTCCACTAGATGTGGAAGTAAAAGTAAACATGTTCCTTTTGTTGTCTTTAGAAAGCAGCTACGTAAGGCTAAATGTTCCACAGAATCAGCTATGTAGGTTTCTTACAATATATTTTTCAGAGATCATTCCTTAAAAATATGATCACTTCTTGGATTATGTTTATAAAATCTTATCTAGTTAAATACGTGTTTTTTTCAATTACTTAATTACTTTTATATCATTGTAAAGATATCTTAGCAGATAAATAATAATAGACTAATTAAGGCATTTTTTTGTGTTACGTGATTAAAGTAAGGAGGCTACTGGACGCGGAACTAAATCAAGCAAAATAAATAATTTAAAAAAAGAGTAATATTTGGGAAATCAGAAAAAGATTAATTTTATAATGAGGCTAAATCTGAAAGGCTGATTGGCTATAAAAACCACATATTTGTATTTCCCAAGTATTAGCTAGTAAAGGGCTTTTGTGGTCGCGCGGTGTTGAAAATAGTATATTATATTACTAGCAGTAGAACGCACTCTTTTTTTGTGTTGAGCCCAGGATTTGCAAACTGGGCGAAACACAAAAAAGGCCTTCTACTCCGTGTAATATATACTATTTTTTCTTCAAGCGTATTAAAATGCAAAAATTCATTTATTTATCATAAATGTACAAATATTCAAACTACAGTCTTACATGTTGACACAATATGACAAGTGGCTAGTGGATATCGCGCCACCGGTGGCTTTCGGTATTAACATTATGTTACTAGTAAAATAATACCCACTGCGGTGGCGCTTTCGGAACTAACATTATGTTACTAGTAAAACAATGTCCACTACGGTGGCGTTCGGTACTAACATTTTGTTACTAGTAAAACAATGTCCTACTTCTACTTCTGTTTTTGGTGACATAATTTAAACATTTTAATACGCTTGAAGAAAAATGTAATTTCGATTCTTTACACTCTACCAATATTACTGGTAGCTTTGTCCGTATATATCCTTGTTATAAGCATAGGAAAAAAATACGCATTAGCAGCAACTTCTTTTCTGACATGGCAAAATGTAATTTATACATAGGTGGGAAACAGAATTGAGCGAATCGATTGAAAAATAACGAATAAAGATAAAAAACCGCTACCAAAAATTACTACTTCCACATCCAGGAACGACGAAGAAATGTTGATTACTATTGTGTACACTTCATTATGTGGAAACAATTATTTATAAAATTTTAGTAATATAATATTTGTAATCGTCTACCCCAAGAAACCCATGAAACAATATACCACATCGGTAGTAGGAGTAGCGGATGCAAAAAAAAAATTGAGGCCCTTAGTTCTTTTACCTACACTAAATCACAATTTATGTTTTTTTTATTCCCTTTAATAATACGGCGAAAGGGAGTTGATGCCTAAAGAATTTTGAGATTGGGCTTCTCGTACAGACCCTTACTTGTTACTTATTTACCTCCCATTTACCCCCAAGCCTTCAACGGAATAAGATCAAAATTTAACACAGCCACACAAAAAAAAAGTGGTCTGGCCTGCGTGAAAAAAGAACCAATCAATGGGTCCAAATACACAAGGTTACACTGGTTTGGCCCCCAGGCCAGACCACTTTGTTTTGTTTTGGGTGTGTTTTTTGAGGTTGTGGGTGAAAAACGAGCGAATCTGATAATTCTGACTTCGGAGTTGGTTTAAAAGGGGATCAAAATATATAAAGATACAGTGGTAGAAATAGAAATAGTTTATTGATGTTACAAACTTATAAAAGTTTTACACAAGTCAAATTAGTTAGGCTCTAAATATACAAAAACATTGATAATAATTAATCGAAGATATTCAATTAATGAACAACAAATAAATCACGACACAGTTTTAACAAACAGGAATTAAAATAACAGTTAAGTTTTGCACTTTAAAATATTTTTAAAATTGGTAATAAAAATTTCATACAATTTCATTCGCAAAATCAGTCGAAAAAAATTCTTGAAAATTATAGAAAGCTCCGTTTATAAGTAAACTTTTAACCTGGCCACAAAACTGTTTGTATGGTAAAGAAGTAATATGAAAAGGGAGTTTGTTAAAAAAAGAGGGACCATTTTTACTTTTTTCTAATGGTATGGTCCGCAGGCTAGAACTTTTGGGGGAGTGGGTGTTTTTTTTTTTTTGGATTAGGGGTGACAAAAGAACCAATCTGAAAATTCTGACTACGGATTCGGTTTCAGCGGGTCAAGATTAAGGATACACTGGTCTGGTCCGCAGGCCAGACCATTTTTTTTTGTGTGGCTGTGTCTATAATAGTTCCAGATCCCATTTTAATACATCGGTGAACCAAATTTCAAATCAATATCATAAATCGTTCGAGAATAATCGTGCGCACAAAAAAGTCACAGATCGTTACTATAGCTTCACTCCACTACGTAAATATGGAAGTAAAATAATTAGTGAATGTCACATAAAATAATTATTCGAATTCACTTATTTAGTTTTACAAATAATATATATTTATTCGTAATCCTGATGCAAATAAGAATAAATCTAGCAAAACCAAAAAAGTATTCGTATCATATTTTGATTTAGAATTTGTCTTTTTTGGGGTAAATATATTATTGAGAGGCATAGAAATAAAATAAAATTCAAATGAAATTATGTTTTTTGGATTAAGTATAAATAAAATTTTGTTATTTTAAATAATAAACTTAAAACAACCAATAATAAATTTAATAACGAATATTTAATCGTAATTATATTGACGAGAAAATTATTCGCAAATAAAATTATTTGAGAATAAAAGGTTCGAATAATTTATTTATTCGAGAATTATTTAGATGGGGATATTATTTGAATAAGCCCAACTTTGAGCCGGGAATGAAGTTTAAATTAAAGTTGTACAGGTATATTAATAACGAGCAAATTCCAACAAATCCAAAAACATATTTTTCACAGTAAATCATTGTCGAAATACTGAAATTGCAATTTAAATTAATGTGCTATATACTGTGTGTCCCATTTTTAGTGCCCCCCTCCCCCATATCTCAGTTATTAGTAATCCAATTTCAACCAAATTTGAACCGGTATCAAATACTTTTATTATGTCGTTTTTAAGTAAAATAAAACTTAGCAAACTTAGTCATCGAAGTGCACTTTTATTAAAAAAAAAAGTGTAGATTTCTCAAGAAATCATTGGAATCATTAGGATTTTTTTTTATCAAAAAGCTAATACAATATTATTGATCAACATGCCTCAGATCACCTATATCCAAAATTTAACATTATTTTGATTGGTTGTTTTCGAAAAATAACTTGTAAACGAATTGTTTTTCGAAAAAAGTCATTCCTCATTTTCTCTTTAAAATCAGTTTTTCTACCACATCCTATCATCGATACTTCCAAATTTTGAAAGTATCAATGACACTGAGTGATAAAAAAGTGAATTTAAAGTTAAAATAAGGAATCACTTTTTTTCGAAAAACAATTCGTTTTCAAGTCATTGATCATTTAATGTTTAAAAAAATGCAATTTTAAGAGGCTCGTAATTCGAAAACCATAAACAAAAAGGTTCTAGAACCTGATTAATAATATTGCATTAGTTGTTTCAGAAAAGAAATGACTTCTTGGAAATTCGACTTTTTTTCTCGTAATAAAAATACACGCCAATGACTAAAATGGTTTGCTAAAATAATAAAGGTCTTTGAGACCGGTCCAAATTTGGTTGATATGCTAACTTGGCCAGACTTGGACCAATGGTATATGAAAGGTACGAATGGTCTCTTTGAAAGTTATCTGCTGAATACCCAAAATAATATTTTTTAACAATAATGTAAGCAGAAATTCAAGCTATTTATTTTTGATTAAAATCGTATTACTAATAATTCAAATATGGAGGGAAGCATTACAAGTGGGACACACTGTAATAAGGTAGACCGAAAAAACATTTTTTTAATTTTTCTATCGCTATACCCCGGAAAAGTTGCTCATCGCCTAGATAAGCAAAATTAAAAAAAAATACGAATAAAAAAATATCTCCCGGTCGCGTATCACACTCAAAATTTTGAAAAATGGCGAAATTTTGCTGTTTTTCGTAAATTTTTTAGAATCACTAAACTCACCATTTTCGAAACGCTGTAGGTCCTAATGTGAAGTTTGGAACTTGACCCAAGTAGCACAATTAATTCCTCAAGATATCCAGAGGATACAAATTTAGGAATTAGTAAATATCTTCTAGAAGTCTGTAAGAGTTCCCTAAGATGGGCAAATGTCAGCATATCAGTATTAAATAGTACTTCCCATGGTAATCGAAAAAAGCTATTAGTATAGAATCCTGTGAGCAGCCTTTTGCATATCTATAGAATTCCCATTCTTTAGGATATCTTATCGCTTGCCAATATAAATGGTCCCGAGAACATCTTTATAGGATTTCTGTTAGATGTACTGCATTGATCCTGCAAACAGATTTAATTCCTGTAGTAATCTTTCGGGTATTTTATCTCTTACCAATATAAACGGTACTGAAAACTTCTTTATAGGATTTCTATTAGATGTAGCAACACACACTTCTTATAGAATTGCCAGCGGCAGCTGGTGAAATGTTGGTTAATCAAAATCTCAGTATGAGACATCAGGCCCAAACCACAGAATAAGGAACTACCAGAAGCGGCACTCTCAGCACCGCCTTTGATGTTTTTTTTGTGACCTTCGCCATTTTGTTATTGGTAATTTTGGCGGGAAATTTAAACCGCATGTTTATTAACAAACTTTACACAGACTAAATGCAAAAACGTTATTCGATGAATTCTATTTATAATGGGTATTAAAACTGTTAAAGTAGAATGGATAAAATTATCTCTACGAACAATTGTATTCTTATAAAGTCACAAAATGTATTGAAATCAATAAAATGTCTCGCTTGAGAAAATCTGTAATTTCTTACTGGGAGGTTGTTCTGAGGAAGTATTAATTTTTTTTCTTTTTAAACTACCAAGTTGAAGGAAAATAGTAGGTAGTGCTGTTGGTAGCAATCTATTTTTAATATTTTGATACATATTTGTCCTGCACACAATTTAAAATTGTTATAAAGTTCGGCTGAACTTTTACTTGCCAAATTCCCACGATCGCATGCTTCCAATCACAAGACGGACCTTAAAAGAAGAAAGGTTTACAATTACTTAGAAATATCTTATAATTTACATTAATAATAAAATACCTTTGGGGATCCTTAGGAAACCTAAATAAACTAATGTCTTTTCCTGTCGTACTACTTGGACATTCCTTAACAGCGCAAACGGTTCCACCTCGTTTACTCATATCGCTAATAAAAATTATTATTAACACAACACTTTCCCGCTATGATCTATGATCTTTTACCTATTCACAGCACACTAACATTAAAACCTTTTAAGAATTTATTTCGGTATTATGTCACAGACTATAATTTACGCACTTTTCTAAAATGACCGTTGGGCGGTGGATAAAATATGAATTTGATTGGCTACGTTTTTCAAAATAACCAATCATATACTATTATTGTTTACCGGTGTGCTCCACCGGTGAATTTAGAAATCTGCGGTTATTCTTTTAACCTAAAACAATAAATGAACTGACGGATGTACCAACAACAAAATGGCGACAATGGAATTTTGGCGGGAAGCCCAAGTGTCGTTTCTGGTAGTTCTCTTTTCTGTGTCCAAACCAAACTAAAGATTAGAGATCGTTATAAGATTCATAGATTCATCAAATAAATCGATAATGCCTGAGAGTATTTCAACGTTGCGGTAATGTTATTAATGTTCTGTAAATTCATGAGTATAAGATAATGCATGACTGATTATCGTCAGTGGTTTGTACGTGGCGTCATCTAGGAATAATTTCTGTAACAAACTACGTGGTAAGCAAACAAATTTTATGCATTAAAAGAATTTCTTCTTGCGATTTCTATAGGTGTTTTATTAGCGATAATAATAATATTTCCATTTTAATACTTTATTTTATCTCTGTAATACATAGAAAATTGAGCTGTATGGTAATTCCCTTTTAGAACTTCTAGAAGATGTCTACAAGTATTCTGTTAAGGATAATAATACTATTTCCCTTTTAATACTTTATTTGATTTCTATAATACTTAGAAAATTGAGCTGTATGGTAATTCCCTTTTAGAACTTCTAGTAGATGTCTGTGGGTTAACAAAAGTTGAAATTCCTATATAATGCCCAGTTTACATTTCCCCAGTGCATAAAAGTTGAGCACATATAAATATTTCTCATTTTGAATTCGGAAGGACTTCTAGAGTACATAAATACAAGATATCCTCGAGGGCAGCAAATAGAACTTCTTAAAGATATCTTAAAGAATTCTGTGCTACTTGGGGAGAAACACGAAAAAAAATTGAAACATGTAATTTCAAAATATTTATTGTTCGTGCAAAGATAGAAGGGTGATATGTGAAGTTTTAGGGTCGAGAAAATCTTTGAATTCGATATTTTTTTTGTTGCTGTTTAATTTAACCGTAAAAAAATTGTTAAAATGCTCCACGCCTGTAACACGGAGTTCCGCTTAATATCAATGACTTAACTATGCCTGCTCGAGGCATACATAGAACTACATTGGGGACGGAATAATTGTTGCTTCGCAAAGAAATGATGGCGGTGCCCTGCTTAAGAAAATGATTTTGTAATTCGACAATTTCCTCTGCATCCCTGAACTGGTTGAAAAATATTTTGATAGGCTTTTAGAAAAAACCTGATAGAATAGAATGATACCAGACTATTGAAGTCAATAAAACTTTTTTCTTTTGATTTTCGCACAAGAGAAATTTATAGTCTTGGAGGTATGGGAGGTTACGCTACCCTCCTAACTTTGTCAGACTTGGTAAAAGTTGGAAATTTTAGGCATGAGTTGGCAAGACAAGTCGCTAATCGTCATATGGGGGTTCAAATTTATTCCGATCCCCCCCCCCCCCCTCCTCCTCGTTTATCAAGTTCCAGTTTGGAAGAAACTTTTTTATTTTCCCTGCTCGTCAGTTTTTAAAGGCTCCCAGCACGCACCTGCCTGGGGCCCTTTCTGACAGAATTGGCTTTTTAAGTTCACGGAGTTGACAAATTAAAAAAAAAAGAGAGAGAGTTCTCTCGATATGGTTCTGTTTGAACACAATAAATAAAGTAAGGCTCAAATGTTAGTATATTATAAGAACGAATAAACAATTTAAATTATTTTAATATAAGATATTGAAACTGTCAAAATTATAGTAATTTTCATTGTACGCAATGTTTATATGAACATATGAATTAGATATTTAAACAATAAATATTAAAAAAAAAACAATTATTATAACTCTGATTTTAATAATAATTGGAACCAAATAATGCTTGAATAACAAACATGCATAGAAAACCACCCCTAATGAGGGGTTGAAAATTAATAAAAACAGTGAAAAATATGCATTTGGACTATAAAATAACCCTTACATTATAATATTTTAATACTTACCAACTATACCACTGATATTGAACCCATACGAAAATCACCCCCCAACGAGGGGGGGGGGGGTGGTTTTAAAACATTTGCTACAAAACACCGCATAAGATTCACTTTCAAAAATAAGTAAATAAGAACCGGAAAGAAGAAAATATTTGTTGACCACCTATAATAGCCACAACAAATACGTTACTATATATACTAGTACAGCGTACACGCGCTGTTACAGCTCTAGTGTGCAATGTAATAACTAATAATAACAAACACAAAATTAAACTTAAAGTTTAAACCTCATTTTTCTTCGATGCACTACCCTTCTAACTTTAATAAAGTTTATCGCATGTTGTATTTTACAATGAACTTTACAACCTTTATTCGCCATGTTCTGGTTTTTATATTTTTTGTAAAAAATATATGGTTCAAAAAGAACTTATCATTTGACTTTGGCTAAGAAAAACGGTTAATAGTCCAATTAAATAAGTCGGCAAATCAAAATTTTGAGGTAAATACTTGAATTTTGATTTTGAACCCCCAGGAAGTGGTGAAAAAAAATATAATAAAGTGTTTTTTCAAAATTACTCAAAATGTGTAAAAGCTAGTAAAAAAAGTTTCAAACAAAAATTGTAAAGCATGAAATTCTACATAAAAATGATCACTTGACTTTTTTTGATATTATTAAAATTAACAGAGTTAGGGTGGTTAGAAGTTAAGGGATGATATGTATACCTTTAAAAAATCATAGCATGCTGAAAAGTTAATGAATTTAATCAATCTCAATATATTGAGAAAAAAGTCATTATATTGAGAAAAATGTCAATATATTGGAGAAAAATCTTAATATATTGAGAAAAAAGATATTGGGATAAATCTCAATATATTGAGAAAAATGTCAATATATTGAGAAAAAATCTCAATATATTGACTTTAAAAAAATTAAAGTAATGTTGACACCAGGGTGCTTTCGTAGAATTCATTTTACTTTCATAATAATTTAAAATCACTAAGGGAGTAATAAATTTTGTAAAAAATCAATATTTTTGACTCAACGACTAACTCAATCGTCTTTATGATAACTTGGTATAAAGTATGGCACATCGTTTTTGCATATTTCTTGGCAATTTTCTATCAATCAATTAGATATATTGAAAACCAAACTTTTTCTGATCCATTTGGCGCAGAAGTTTCTTTTGTTAAATTTAAATACTTTTACAGGTGGTAAAAATATCTAATAAACAGTAAAAGAGACTATACTGTGTGCTATTGCTTGTACCAATTTTCCAGTATATGGTACTACATGAAATGGTTGCAAAAGAATTATTTTTTTTGTTCTAGTATGTGTGAGGAAAAATTCTAAATCCAAAAATGCCCCTCAAGTGGAAGTAGAAACCATTACAAAAGCATGGCTAAGAAGGTTGGCACAGCAAAAGAAAAAATACTGTTTAAGCTATTATATTTATTGTTATATTCGAATATTTTTTTAAGTTAAGATGGACTTAACTGTACCTATACCTGTTTTATTTTTAGTTTTATGTTAAAAAGTCATTCTTCATAAAAACTTCTTCTTATTTTGAATATTCCTTGGGAATTGTCAGAATTAGGCGTTACTACACAGGGTGATCGGAAATGAACAAAATGTAAATATTTTTCAAGAGTAAAGTACCTTTCATTAAACATAATATAATTAAATCTTATGAAGAAAGTTGTGAAAAATGTGCAGTCCTAATACAAAGTGTTGTTCACATTGTCAATAATTATTTTTCTTCTAATTTATTTAATAATGAAATTATCTTAGACAACGAAAATTAATTATTGACTGTGTATGAAATTTTGTATTAGGAGTACACTTGGCATTTTTCAATTTTCTTCATAAGATTTGAATATATTTACTAAAAGGAAAGTGTGTTACTCATTTCCAATCACCCTGTAAAGTAAATTGTAATTCTGACGATGGTTAAGGATTTTTCAGAGTAAGCAGAAGTTTCTATGAAGAATTACTTCGAATCAAAAAATCAAAAATTAAAAAGGGTAAGTATATATAATTAAGTTAGTCCGTGGACATACTGTATATACCTTCTAACATAGCTGTTAATGCAATAATTATAGCTCTACCAAGTGAAAATTAAGTTCAATAATTAAAATAAAATAAATATAAAGTTGTTTTTATTGAAAAACTCCGAGAAAAACTCCAAAACATTCACATAGCTCCTTCAACCTGTTTTGTAATTCTTCACAAAAATAACTTGCTCTATATAGTACATAGATATATTTTTAGTGAATTATTTTTGAACTATAATTGGAATTGTAAAATGTATGAGCAAAATGAGTTAAAAAATCACACACCTACAAATTTTAACTTTTATTTTGTATCGTTAACCAAAACCACTTATTTGCATTGTTTTGGTCCCAGATACGTCTAACATAGTCATAAAAAAAATTGTTGGCTCTAAAAATTGTAATAACTGACCTAACTCACATATTATGGTATAATTTTAATAAAAAAAGCAATTAATTACATCATGCATAAAATATTTGCCATTTTTATATATATTTCAAATACATGTTATATACCATATATTTAATTAGAATATAAGCCCTTCAATAAGAAAATTAATTATTCTTCTTGCGCTCCTTAGCCCGTCTCTTATAAGTTACTTCTGGAGCATCTCTTATACATGTCCAACAGTAGTCTCTGCCAACATCGCAGAAGTCCATTTGCCCTGATATCTTTTTTCCATATTTTGAATATCCTGGTAAAATCTCTCTCCATGCTCATCACTTACTGCACCACAGTTTTCTGGGAAGTGTGAATGTAGAAAGTGGACTTTTAATGACATATTGCATCCTAATTTCTGGTAGCAAGAAAGAAGATTCCCAACAAGGTCTCTATAGTTTTCTGTTATCGAGAAAGTGTGTTGCTACCATTTTAAAGGAATTCCAAGCAGCTTTTTCATTACCTTCTAGAATGTTGTCAACTTCAGCATCTTTGAAAAGGTTCTTGATTTGAGGACCAAAAATTCACTCTTTAATTTGCGCATTACTAAATCTGGGAAATTTTTGTTTTAAATAACTGAAAGCACGCCCTTCTTTGTCAATAGCTTTTACCAAGTTTTTCATAAGCCCCAGTTTTATGTGGAGTGGTGGTAGTATTACCTTTTGTGAATCAACTAATGGAATGTTAATAAATTTTTTTTCTCCTGGTTCAAAACCCAGTCTTGGCGGGCAAATTTTTCTTTTGTAATGTTCTAATCGCGCTCGACTGTCCCACTCACAAAGAAAACAGCAATATTTGGTATACCTTTGCTGCATACCAAGTAAAATAGCTGTCACTTTTAAGTCTGCACAAATCTGCCACTTATTCTTGTTATATATATTCTATAGTTTGTAGCAATACATTCATGTTACTGTAATTTTCCTTCATGTGGACAGCTTGGGCGATTGGAATTGATGGCAATTTATTTCCATTGTAGAGTAACACAGCTTTTAGACTAAGTTTCGAAGCGTCAATAACAAGTCTCCAGTCACTAGGATCATGGGGAATGTGTAAAGCACTCATTAAACCGTCAATGTCCTTGCAAGCAACCCATTCATTTGCCATTTTGAAAAAAGGTATTATAAGATCTTTTTGACGACTTCGAGACATGGAAACTTTAACATTTTCTTGTAGTAAATTCCATTGTTGTAATCGAGATGCCAAAAGCCCCGCTTTTGCCTTGGACAGATCAAGGTATCTTCCCTGTCAAAAAATCCTATTTCAAACTTATAGATAATTATAAATTTTTTATGGGTAATCATAAGAGCCTATCTGGTTTATAAGGTTTTATACAGTATATTAATTTTGTCATATAGAAATTATATTGGGATGAATAAGTATCTAAAGCAGTCTTAATTGAGTTGGAATACCCATGTTGTTATTGGTATGTTTCCATAAGTGTTTATACTAAAACAGTTTTTATATGGCATTACAACTTTTAATTTGATAAGTTCTCATGGGATCTAAATAGTGTTGAAACTGAAAAGGTTTCATCAGTAAAATCAAATACGAGTTCTGTAATCTTTTATAAGAAACAATTAATATATGGTTTTTGTAAGATCTGAGAGGTTGTTATTAGTTTAGTTTATATAATAATTTAATGAGGATTTATAAGGATACGTATTAAAAAGTGTTAATAAGTTATTTCATCGAATGTTTTTGTGGCTTTTTATGGGATCTGAAGAGTAATGAAATTGAAAAGATATACTAGAGAGTTCCTAGCAGACATTTTATACATTTTTATAAGGATATATTTGTACTTATTTTTATAAGACTTCAGGGGTATATATCAGTTTAGTTTATATAAGAATTTAATGGAAACGTGTAAGGATGCATGTTAAAAAGTATGAATACGGTATTATCGAATACTTTTGTGAGTTTTTTTGGAATCTGAAGAGTAATGAAATTGAAAAGATATACCAAGGAGTTCCTAGTAAGCATTTTATACATTTTTATAAGGATATATTTGTACTTATTTGTATAAGACTTCATGGGTCCATATCAGTTTAGTTTATATAAGAATTTAATAAGGATTTATAGGGACACCTTTTAAAAAGTATTAATAATGATTTACAACTATTAATTTGACAAGTGTTCATGGGGTTCCAATAGTAGTAAAACTAATAATGTTTCATCAGGAAACCAGGGATGAATTTTATAACATTTAATAAGAAATAATTAGTATATATAAGATTTGAAAGGGTATTATTAGTTTAATTTTATATAAGAATTTAATAAGGATTTCTCAGTGCACCCATTGAAAAGAATTATTTACAACTATTAATTTGAAAAGTTTTCATGGGATTTCAATAGTAGTCAACCTAAAAAAGTTACAATACTTACTAAACTAAACTTACTAGTACAATAGATTTCATATAATTTACATTAAAATCCATTGTAAGTATACACATTGTATTTTAGAAAACCCTCTTATTCCCATAAAACCATAAAAGTTTTACAATAGACATCAAGCGAGGAATATACATTAAAAACTCACAGAATCTATAAAATTTTCGTGTTTCAAACGCCATAAATACTTATAGGCCTCGTACTGAGAGTTTACATTAATATCTTTCAAATTCATATAAAAACTTATAAAACTTCGCAATTTAATTACCATAAATACTTATAAATATACTGATAGACTTCATTCAGATAATTTACTTTAAAACCCCATTGCATATCCTAATAGAATTTTATAAAAACTTCGTGTTTATTATTAAAACTTGCAAGTGTTGATAGACTTCAGGCAAGGAATTTACATCCAAAACACATTTCAAATACTTCAAGAATTTATAGACACATCTGAACCTTTAAAATCTTCGTATTTCAAACACCATATAAGAACTTACAAATACTGATAGGCCTCGTATGGAGAATTTTCATTAAAAATACTTTTCAAATACATATAAAATATCTATAACACTTCATATTTCAATTACCGTGAAAACGTATAACTACTGATAGACTCCATATAGGGAATTTACATTAAAAACCCATTGTACGCAGCAAATCTTATAAAAACTTGGTATTTCCTATTAATATATGCAAATGCTGATAGACCTCAGGTAAGGAATTTACATTAAAAACACATCTCAAATGGCCTCATCAAACCATATTCAGAACTTATAAAAAACTTTGTATTTAAAATACTATAAAAACTTAATTATACTAATACATATAACTACTGATAGACTCCATATAGGTAATTTACATTAAAAACCCATTGTAAGCAGCAAATATAAAAATTTCGCATTTCCTATTAATATATGCAAATGCTGATAGACCTCAGGCAAGGAATTCACATTAAAAACACATTTCAAATAGCCGCACATCAGACCACATTTAGAACTTATAAAAAAAACTTTGTATTCCAAATACTATAAAAACTTACGTATACTAATAGGTTTCATACGAGGAATGTACATTCAAAACACACACACACACACACACACACACACACACACACACACACACACACACACACACACACACACACATAATTAAAACTTATGAAAGTTTAGTGTTACATACTCCAGCCTCCAGTAGAGGGAGCTGTTATATATGTCGCTAATTCATATCTAATCTAATGCGACCTAAGAAACTAGCGTGGGCTTATTAAATTAAAAGTAAAGCAGTCTCTTTTACTGCTAACTTATTAACTGCGTTTAGGCTAGAACGCTAGAGCAAACAAGAGGACTTTTGCAGTATTTAGTGTTTACCACTATATTACTATTGATATTTGAAATATTAATAGCAAGTAAATATTATTTACTTACCTATGTAAGTTTATGGGATTTGGCTTTAAAAATATATTTCAAATCACAACCAAAATCTGTAAAAAAACCTATTAATACTAATAGAATTTCTATGGGAAATTTACATTCACAACACTATACGAACCTATAAAAACCTATAGAAACTTTTAATTACATGTACTATAAAAACTCATCAATACTAATAGATATCATATGGGAATTTATATTCAAAATACTATAAAAATCTATAAAAACTTTTAATTAAATATACTATAACAACTCATCAATACTGGTAGATATCATGTGAGAATTTACAGTTAAAACACATTTCAAATACACACATCAAAAATTATAAAAACTTATACATTTTTTTTTATAAGTTTTTATTTGGATTTTTTGACAGGGTTATAAGATCACTTAATTCGCGTTGAATAATTTTGTGTGGTTCACCACCGGACACTTCGGCAGAGAAATCGGGATCTTGTGATGTTGATGGCTGGACTAAGTCGTCATCTACATTATCATCCGATTCTTCCTCAGAATCAAGGCTGTATTCTTAAGGTGGATTAGGAATAGGTAGTTCATCACTAAGGATAACCGGGCGAATGGCAGATGGTAAATTGGTATTGTATTATCATCCTTTTTTTCTTGTTAATACCTTGTCTAATAGGAGGTATCACGCAAAAATAACAATCGGTATCATAATCTGTACCCAGTAAACATTAATGTAACTTTACCTCTCTGAGAGGTAAGATTAATAGAACATTTTTATATAAAATATTTTACATAATTTTACATAGCATATACGTAAAATAATATCATATTTAAGTCAACATATTAACTTAATTACTTATACACAAGTTTACATATTTGCTACATAATTTTACTTAAAAATGTTTACCTACTTCATTTTACGACATCGAACTTATGGAAAGCGTCAGTGTCATCCTCATGCAGCACGCCAGTGTAAAATGATGTAAAATCTAACGTTTGTGTTTTTTGACCATTTTTGTGAAAAATTGTGGATGATGTCTTTTAATAACATTGATGCAGAACTGTGAACCATAAAGCGTTGTGACTTCTTTAAATATTATTTTGTTTGGACGTTTTATTAGTGTAGAGGTTAGGTGCAAACATAAACATGCCCTCTTGTTTGCGAATTTGGTGTACATACCTATATTGAAGGTGCAGCACCATTTTCCAGTGAATGACCCAAAAGTAAGTTTGTGTTGTACCGTTTTTATAAAGATATTTATTTAAATGAAACGTAATCTTTTTATAGGTTAGAATTATTTCACGGGCAATCGCTATTCTCGACAGACAATTATATCATTACATGAATTTTGTTACACAAAAGCTGTATGTTGGTGCTGCTCCCACATTATTAAGTTCAACTGAATCCAGCGTAAGAAGTTGTAATTCAAGGAAACCCAGATCACAAGCTTTTGCGAAGTAAGTACTATGCATAGGTATGGTTATTGTTTACCGACATCTTATAGTACCTACTTTGTGTTCGTTATTGTATTGTACATATATTTCAAGGTTTTGTACGTGTAAAGTAGGCTAATACTTTCCTGCAATTTTTCTTTTGTCCAAAATTGGCTTAAGCACGTCAAAATACTGCAGAAAAACTGACAATTTTTTTTTTAATATCAGAATCGGTTTCAACATGTTGAAAACAGGATTAGATGGTTCTGATCAAAAGCGCAGCCCCTTTTATTGTTGTCTTGTGATTAATGATATTGCTTGTATCGCCATTAAAAAAATTAATTTGATCATTATAAAACTACGAAGAAAACTAGAATTGTTGAAACTTTATGGTTAATTTTGTTGCAATAAATTAAGACAATTAAGATTTGTCATTATTAAAAATATGCTTCTGGTAGAATTAAATCATCTTGGTAAAGGTCCCCGCACATTTTCTTATATCAAATGGCTCTCGGTGAATGTAATAGTATAATATAATTTAATATTTATAAAAAAACGCTTAAGAAACAGTAACAAGTTCGAAAATTGAATCGTTGATTGTTTACTTTTCAGTGGCGTTAATTAACAATTTGTTTATATGACTGTTAAAGAAACTACTTTTATCATAGGATTCTCACAAGATTGATGCACTCGTCTACAACTTATGCATGAAAAAAGTACTGCTTTATACACTTGTTGCATAAATAAGTAGGTATTTTAAAATTATTTAAAACAATTTTTTGGCAATTATTTAACAAATGCATTTTTTTCATGCTTCACGGCTCCCAATTGGCGTAGAAAACCCCGTTTTTTTTAAATTGTTTCTTTTTTTGTGATCTTTTGAAGCATTCTAATAATTTTTAATTGTTTAATTCTGAGAAAAATCGTTCTTTATAAAAAATTTAAAATGATTTTAAACAGTTTAAAAAAATTTTGTTAACACCACTGAAGAGTAGGAGAAAAATCTACATTCTAAAACAAATTGTTCTATGACTTGATGCACTTAAACAGTCAACGGTTCAATTTTCGACTGTCTTATTGTTTTTTTGGCGTTGTTATAAACATTTCCACTTGAAATTTGGTGTGATGATTTAATGGGCTTATTTAGCATATTTTTTTATTACATTTTGTAAAAAAATCTCTTAATTTTATAGCGAAATTCAAAAAACCAGAATATTCTAAGATCTCTGAGGCTTTAAAATTAATCAAGAATATAGAAGCTGCGTGAAGTCATTCACTCCTAGTTGCATTTTCATTCCCCTTTTTTTTGGCAGTTACATGCTGCATACTCTTATTTTGAAATACTCCAATAGTCCCCAAATCACCATCTCTGGCAGATTAGACAAATCTGATTTTAAATAGCTGGGTTTTAACAGTGTAAACTCAACTTTGAGGCAGACTTTCGGATTGAATGACAGCACTTTGAGCACATCGGTTCATGTTTAAAGCAGTATACTTATATAACTTATCTGATCGACCTCAAATTTTCCATTCCATTGGAAGCGTGTTTTCGTAAAGTTTTGTTAAAATATATACATTATTATTTAAGCTATCATAAATTGTTTAATAACTTAACAAATTGATCAAAATAGTTTGCATCTAGTTTTCTTCACAATTTAGTAAAGGGATACAAGCTATATAACCAGATTTACTACACTGTACAGGGTGCGCCACTTAAAACTCCCCAGACTTGTAACTTTTTTATTTTCGAAGCGATGACCATGTTGGGCACATCAACTTGTAGACATTTTTAAAGCCTTTAAATATCCATACAGAGTGATTAATTTTTTTTTTTTGAATGGTTAAGAAAGGAAACTTAATTTCTTTGAATAGTTTTTACCTCACCCTGTACATGGACTGTGTTATTGTTTTCTTATAAACGTTTTAATTAGCTTCAATTTATGTTATTAAAATAAAAAAACTTAAGAAATAAAAAATTTGCAATTTCCTACTCAGTACATTTTAATATAAATTAGTTTTTAAAAATATTTTTTTTTAATTTTTTGTTACTGTTTTATTACGCTGAATATTGTTTGTGATATGTCTTTTACAGATAAAGCATAAAATTATTATTTACATTCCTTTCAAAGTAATTTAAAAAAAAAAAATCAGTTTGGACTGTTTTTAATTCCTTTCTCTAAAACCAAAAAGAATTTCGAATATGACGTAATAATATAAATTGAAGCTAATTAAAACCTTTAAAAGAAAGCATTAACGCAGTTCATGCACAGGGTGACGTAAAAAAATATTCAAGGAAATTAAGATTTCTTTCTTAACAATTTTTGAAAAAAAATTTTTTTTAAATGCTTTAAAAATATCTACAATTTGATGTGCCCTAAAAAATAAGAAAATTACAAGCCTGGGGAGTTTTAAATGGTGTACCACCCCGTATATGAAATAGACTAATATTTCAATTATTTTCACAGGTTGTTTAACTGATGTTTAAATAGCAAATGTCAGAGTGATGAAGGCTGACCAAAGAACGAGTACAATCAGAAACGACCCGAGAAATGCTTAACACTTCTTGTAGATACTTAGTTAACTTGAATATAGAATAGTTACACAAAAGACACTAGTATTAATCTCTCCTAAATCAACAGTTAATAAAATAAATTAAAAGAAATTTGAGCTTTGCTAGGAATGCAAGGCAAGGTAGGTAGGTAGGTATACATCATTGGAGAAGAAAAAATATCGTATAGCTGCTTTCTAAAGAACATGTAGATGACAACGTCAAGGACAACACCTAATGCCTGGTTTACCTACTGGGATATGCAGAGATTAAGATGGAATTGAAACTTTGTTGATACTAATTAACTTAGTTTAAACTGTCATTCAACTCTAGAATCTTTCCTAAGCTAATATATGTTGACAAATCAGACAACTATATCTTGCATTATATACTTTTTGATGTAGCATGTATTTGTTTTATATACCTACCATAATGTTCAAACTAACACCCTATAGTACTTTTTAAATATTGATACTAGAGAACTGGATTCTTGGAGTTAAATATATAAATATAAATTCCTCATGAATTGTCCAGAAAAATTGATATTCTTTAGGAAATAACTGGAGGATCAACTTTTATTTTTAAGTAGAATACCTCTGAAAATTTTTAGAAAGTTAGATAGTTTTATATTTTAAATATAACCATTTTTTACAAAAAAAATTTCATTAAAAATATAAAACTACTAGGCTCTCTAAATAAGGTATCCAACTTAAAAATAAAACTTGGTGTCAACTTTGGTAATTTTCTAAAGAAATATATTTTTCTGTATAACTTATAAGGAACTTTATTCATATATCTAACTTTAAAAATCCAATTGTGTAGTATCAGTATTTAAAAAGTGCTGGGATATGCTATTTTGAATATAGGTTGGTAGATAAAACATATACATGCTACATCATAAAGAGATAAAAAGTATATAAGTTACATACCGTAAGGTCACTATCAAGTGGTTGAATATACATATATATGCTACATTATAAAGAGATAAAATTAGTTACGTATGCTTTACATAGCAAGTGGTTGAATATACATATACGCTACGTCATTTGTTCTATACCGTGAGGTCACAGTGTTACCTCTTCACTATGTAAAAATCATATGCACATGTTGCTGACATTTCGCAGAGTATGCACATATGATTATGCGTCACATTTTACATAGCACGTTACTTCTGCGAAACTTAGTTTACGTAGCATTTACGTATATGCTATATATTTATGTTTGCTGGGTAGGTTCTCGCCAGACCATGGGCACAGCAAAAGCCATTGAACGTCATCTTCCACTTAGCCAACAGCATAGATTGTTCGCACAATTGCTGCAACATATATGAGGTGCCCATTTTTTGTCTTCATCTCCAAATGTACAACCAAAATACAACTGGTACGCCTTCTTAATTTTCGTAGTAAAATGACGTTTTTGATGTGCAAAAGTCACTTCACCACAAATATAACAAAAGTTGTTAGGTGTATTTACACTATCTCGTGGCATATTTTCAAAATAGCACTATTTACTTTCGAAAATGAACGCTTATCATGCACAAGGTACAAATACGACTACCTAAGAATGAATATTAGTTTTAGTGACAAATAAAGAAGTAGGTAGTTAGTATGTCTATTTTTCGTAGAATTCTAATTCTACCTGTTATTTATGATAGGACCGCCCATAAACTAGGGTTATAAGATCCAGCAGCAGGGAGCCAGCCTTGTCGGCATGCTTTAAACTCATTCGTAAAAGTGAACTGGTCCGCTGGAATTCCAATTATCTTCAAAGCGTACCGACAATGTCGGGTCCCAGCAGCTGGATCGTTGCGTTACACTTTATTACCTGTATTGGGAAAACCAGAGCCAACTTGAACTTTTGCTTTTTATATTATTATTTAGCATGACGAAGTTACTAAGAATTTGCTATTTTTACTTCCAATACATACATATGTAGGCTGTAGAATAGTGAAATCATAACTTACACAAACTTCTGCTATGAAACAATAAAAATTTTAAAAATGAATAAGGTTTTAATGTCAAGTCCTGTATGTGCAATATTATTAACTTGTTATTTTTAGTTGCATTGGTTAGATTCATACACAAGTATTGCAGATTGGTTTGTAGATTATAATGTTGAAAACAAAAAGTTTAAATGTAGCATTTCTTTTACATGGAACATCCTCTATGTTTTCAGATATTTCCAAAAAAAATTGTTTTAAATACTGAACAAAAAAAAATTAAAGTATAATAGAACAATAGAAAAATTATGACAGATTTTTAAATTTAGAAATATAAGTTTCAGTGTGTCAAAATGAACACTTATAATAATATTTGAAAATATACGAGGCATTTCATTTTAAACATTACTGTTAATTTCTAACTTTAGCTGATTTGTGTTATATGTATAAATATACATACGTGTGTGTGTCTCTGTCTATGGAGGATGTAGTCTCTCGAGTCTAATAGGTTCCTAGAGGTGCCATATGGTTGCTTGAACAACATTTCGACAGAATCATCGGTCATCTTTAGGTTCTCGCTGGTAGCTGCTTACTACGGACCATCGTTACATGAACTGAACATTTCTGAACTAAGTTCAGTTCAAATAAAGAGAAACCTCAGTAGAGTAAACAGCTATCAGTGAGAACCTAAAGATGGCAAATGTAATTCTGTCGAAACGTTGTTTAAGCAGCCATGTCCCCTGCTCCAGGGGTAAACTCCCTGTTGCAGAGGTAAACTGCTATAGGAGCTTCCTAGGTAGTGCATGGTGCAATGCAGGTCTGACTTTCAAAAGTAATCTGGACGAATCAGTTATTTAAGCATTGACCGATGTAATGCCAATGTACATCATTTGTGTTACCAACGACATTTCACTGTAGGCGAACCTTATTTAAACATTATGTGATAGTACGTAAGTCCAGCATTGGTAGTCAATCGTTACTTGTTCGAAAAGTACATAACAACTGCATCTTGCCTGAAGAGGACTATTAATTAAGTTTGATGTTTAAGTCGGAATTTAACTTCGGGCCGCTTAAGTCGTAAAAATAGTGGCCGCCGGCGCATTTTGATTCTGGAGATGCATTGGAAGCCAGCATTGTACCAACGTTTCGTTTTCCGGCAAGGGGTTATTCCCCGACAGCGGCCCAATGTAAATGTGTTTTATGTACCTAAACTGATTTAACCTTTTTGCCACATGCTGCACAATCGTAAATATCAACTATCAACAAGGTTTCTTCAAGTTTCATTATAATTTTATATTATTACTTCATGCATCTGTAATTTATATTGTAGACACTAATTTTAGACACTATGTACATACACCCAACTGCGTCATGGTGACAAATTTTACGTATCGATTTTTAGTAAATGCGTATTGGTCGTGACATCTGTCAACGAGTAGCAGTACTGTATGTCTAGAAAAAAAAAGATGTCAGTGTAGGAATCAACTTCTTGAGGTATTATCTAGCACGGTCAGTAAATTAGATACTCTATATTAAACTGACCGTAATTATACTCAACACCACCTGTCTCTAGGTGGTGTTGTTATACTCAAAGTCAAGGTCACTCAAGGAGCTAAGATAAATTAGGTATCTATTAACTAACTAAACCAACAAGTCACTTACTACTTGATCCAATATCCATCCAATCCAATCATCACTTGATATTTCGTATGTCAAGAGAAACTTTCATTTACATCATTCAATACATTTCATTTTGTCAAAAATACCACCCAAAATTTTAGTGTTCTATTTTGAATTTACCGCATTATGGTTTCCTCTATCTAAAGCAAACTACTCATGCACATGCGTAGTTTACGTCAGTGTCTGTGTCAACAAGACATGAATGACATCAGCTGTTTAATTATTTAATTATAAATTATTTATACCTAATCTGCTGTGAAATATTTAGTTCATTATATTGTGTAAGTGTGTAACAATCTAAAATATGGAAAGTAATAAAGATGAAGCAAATAGGTGTATAGAATTAGCAGAGAAATACATCAAGGAGAAAAATCGGGATAAAGCAGAAAAATTTTTGCAAAAAGCAGAAAAATTGTTTCCCACATATAAAGCCAAAGGTGTGTTTGTTTTTATCGGTACAGGTAGGTGATATATTAGTAAAATTCTTATTTTTAGAACTCCTACTTCAAATTAACCTAATGGCACCGAGTAGCACTGAAAATAATCAACCTAGAAAACGAAAAGTAACCCAGAAAGTTGAAGAAACTGAAAAGAGAGCTCCTGAATACACTAGCGAGCAAGAAGAAGCTGTAAAGCGAATAAAGAAATGCAAGGATTATTATGAAATATTATGTGTTAGTAAAGATTCAACTGATTCCGAAATTAAAAAGGCTTATAAAAAATTGGCATTGCAAATGCATCCAGATAAAAATAAGAGTCCTGGAGCATCAGAGGCTTTTAAGGCAATTGGTGAGTATCTGCCATGTTTATTTAGGCAATTCCCTGTGCTGTCTTCCACACGTAAGTTGAAAGTAGTTATATTTTAGATTTTTATCGAAGTGTCCGTTACTTTGTGACTGTAGGTAAACTCTTGCTAAACTCAGTTGGAAAATGATAGAAAAGAGGCCGACAAAGTGCCGACGTTTGGTCTGTGTCGCTGTCAAAGTACTGCTATGGTAAAGATCAACGTCGCTTTTTCAATTGGGAATAGATAGACTACATTAGTGTACATTATAGCAATTTGAAATAATACACTGTTTTACTTTGTTATATAGTGGCTTGTTTAACTAAGTAAAACAGAGGCGAAGACTCTGGTGGTTCCTTTGAGTTTGATGGCTCGTTTTCTGTGACCTTGCATACCAGTTGCGTCTACACCACGGTGTATCAAATAGGTGGTCCGACGTATGGCACTTTCCTATTATAATAATGGCTTCATAAGTGCATGGTTTCTATTTACTTTAGTAGATGGCACGAGCAATAAGGTCCTACAATTACCTGGGCATGTGCATCGTATAAGTAACATAACCTCAAATTTTAAGATTTTTTTCGTTTATTCTCATTTTTAATGTTTGTATACGCATTTTTAGCTTGGAGCCATACTGGCTCCAAGCAAATATTTAAAAATTCACGCAAATAATTTTTCGACGTTGTTGATTGCTAAAAATAGACTGCTAATTATAGGTTAGATTCCTAACCTTCAAAAAGTGTCTTACTTTATTGTGACAAACTATTTAAAACTTCATACACATTACATTGAAATTGATTTTGGTTGAAAGTACAGGAACCAGGCAGAAATTTTAATAATAGCTACGTAATACTTGTAAATCTTGAGAAATATATATTTTTGAGGTTAGCTGTGGCAACACGTGCAATTAGGCAATCCAACGACCTGTCAAAATTATTTTTCAATATGGCGCTGAGGGCAAACATGGGGTTTATTTTAATTAACTCGTGGAAACGTAGCCAAGGCAACCGAAAAAAAACTCATTTAACGAATGAAAATAAAGGATTGCCGGATGTTTGCCCTCAACGCCATATTGGAAGTCACGTGGTTTGGATTGCCTAATGCTGCATGTAGTGTTGCATATATTCTTTCAATGTTTTAATTTAGCTACTTAATGTCAGATGTCACTGGACTTTTGTTTCACTAAATAAAAAACAAAAGGCCGGGAACGTATGCAACACTGTATGCACAGAACCTGTAAAATGATCTATCTATGCGTAAGTAATGAGGGAACTTATTGGTCCTGCCATCTATTACATTATGTACAAAGTAAGCAGTTATGAAGCCACTGTGAGGGTTGTCGTCGCATCACCTATTTAATACACCCTGGTCTACAGAGAGAAATATGTTGTTAATTTATTTCTTTTAATAGCTTAGATTTCTAACCTGCAAAATGCGTTTTATTTTATTGTGACAAACTATTTAACACTTTATAAACATTACATTGAACTAGATTTTGGTCGAAAGTATGGGAACCAGGCAGGAATTTTAATAATAGCTACGTAATACTTGTGAATTTTAAGAAATATATATTTTTGAGGTTAGCTATGACAGATCCCCATTTAAGAATACACTGAAAAAACAGTGTATTTCGAGTTGGATTGAAAAATGTTACCATTTCAGTTTTGTTTATAATTGGCGCCTGTTTTCAGTTGAGTTGTACACTAGGTTTTATTTATGACAATTTTAATTCTCGGTTAATGTTTTCAATCTCCCAAAATGAGTGGAAATAAAATTCACAAATCCAAACTTAACATGATAAACGTCAACTGTGTCAAAGTAAAAGTGAGGTTGATTGATATATCATATAAAAAATGGCGTTGAGTATACAAATTTGGTTTTGGCGGGGAGGCTTGCTTTCGCCTCTGTATAGCTACTGTACTCTGTGCTTCTACTTGTAAATGCCATGTTATGACACTTGCAAACATCTCATTTTTACTGTTACCATAATATATCTTATATTTGAGGAGGGTCATTACGAAATGAGTCTTATCCACTTTTAGTCATATTCTAGTTAGCGACATGCATTAATTCTTCATATCGCTTTAGTCATATCTGCCTACCAAATCGATTCTCATCCTATATAAAATATGTCTAAAAATTAAGTGTTTTTCCATAATGCACCTTATCCATCAACTATGCTATTTCAAAGTGAATCTAATCTAATTGGACCAATCGTAAGGACGTATTTTGATCATGCAATTCGGCATATGCAGAGAGTGCAAATTAATTAGCTTCAGATCTAAAAAGTCCATTAGACTTATTTTGGATTGCATTGGAAAAGCAATCCCAAATGTGATTTTTTTGTAAATTCATGGAGAACTTTAAAGCTGCGAATGATTCAAATTAATGTAATTCTCTGGCAGAAGAAAACGGAAGTTTTTTAAGAGTCTGTTTTAGAGAATCCAAAGATCTTAGAATTTAAAGCCTTTTACTTTTGTTATATTGCTCTTCATATCATTTTTACAATGTAGTGTAGTTGCATATAAAAGTTTAAAAGCTGCGAATGATTCGAATTAATGTAATTCTCTGGCAGAAGAAAACGGAATATTTTTAAGAGTCTGTTTTAGAGAATCCAAAGATCTTAGAATTTAAAGCCATTTACTTTTATTATATTGCTCTTCATATCATTTTTACGATGTAGTGTAGTTGCATATAAGAGTTTAAAACATTTTATTTTGACAAACTTTGTTTCTATACTTACGTACTTACCCAAATAATTTTTTCAAAATGCACCAGGGTTGGAAAAAAAAACAGTTTTTTTTTTTCATTTTAAACAAAAAAACTTATTTTAAACAGTTTTTTTCTTGTTTTAAACATTTTTTTTCAATTTTTTAAATGGTTGTTTAAAACATGTTTAAAACAGGTTTAAAACGTTTAAAACTCTATGAAACTAAAATTAAACGGTGCCAAGCTACTGTGTCTGATACTACTACTTGATGCCAGATGACTCTCTTAAACAGATTTTACAGCACTCTACAAATAAAACATTCAGTTTAGTGCAAGTGACCACTGACCATTTGACTCATAAGAGTAAGTCTACAGAGGCTATTTTTTTGTGAGTGTGTTTACTGTTTATATTGGAATTATTTATCGGAGTAGACCATCATCGTCACTTTTCCTGCTTTTCCACAATCTCCAAAATAATACATTTGTTTAAAACATCACGCTGTGTTTTAAACTGTGTTTTAAACAGTTGTTTAAAACATCGCATTGTGTATTAAACATTTTTTAAACATTTATTTAAAACATTGTGCGATATTTTAAACATATTTTAAATATTTTTTTAAAAACATTTTGTTTTAAATATTCCAACCTTAAAATGCATCTTATTGCAGTCTGTTGCTCCAAAATGCTTCTTATCCAAATTTAATTTAAAATTTTTGAGAATACTGAGCATAAATGATTTACAAGACTTGAGTTTTCCTGATCTATTAATAATACTCTTTTATGACAAAATCTAGCTAGGTACAAAAAGATGTGTTAATAAAGGAACGCGTTTTTTTTTTTTTCGATTTCCTGTAATTTTCGTCTAGTGGGCAAGGCGCATTTTGAAATGACCCTCCTCATATAGTACAGATCTTTTGGAGTAATAGTATATTCATTTACTTAAGAGAAGGTGGATTGATTCATTGCAAAGCGACACGGGTTGTTATTAAGATGTTTGTAATACTCGTATGTGGATAAAGGTAGGAAATTGAAGACTGAAGCTAAAACTAGCTTTTCATTTACTAATTCCTTTAGAGCCCTTAAAAATACGAGATAATTTACTTACAAATATTAGAAAGTGGAAGAAGCTTTGGCTAAAATAAGTGAATTTTAAATGAAAAGAGAAAAATCAATTGGACTAAAAATGTAATAAAATATTTACAACTGTCACCTGTTAAACATGAAAATGACGGAGACATATAGGCTATTTTGGAATATTCCATCCTTGTGAAAGCGATTGGAGGATCTCTTAAAATAAATTAATTCAAATTTTGTTAAAAAAATGGTGTTTAAACCTAAGTCATAACAGCGCAACTCACAATTCATTCCCAATTTTTTTATCATTATGTGTACTTAAGTAGGCCCACTAACACCCAAAGTAATAGTAACTGAGATGGGTACCTTGATTGAGTAACCATTACACATCCGTCACTAAATTTACGACTTTGATGTATAAATAACTTCATTTGACAAGTTTATAGTCCCTGCCTCATAGTTTTTACTACTAGTGGTTACTTTATAGTTCGAGTTTTTAGAACTTGAAGATGGCAAATGATGGTAGCAGTGACTAACTCATGTCACTAAAATGTGACTTCAAAGTTGCGGTCACTGTTTATGCTTGTCTTGTGACCTTTATGAAAAAATTAATACAGCCATTATTTTGAAAATATATTAATTAGCTATGATAGTTGCTGCGGCGTTCTGGGAATCTTCACTATTAGTGTAAAGTCGTGGAACTTGTAAGTAACATTTATTAATGTTAATGATGTTACCGCTACCTGCAGAACTCAACAACTACTTACTGGGTGTCTAAAAGATGTTGCCATTTGAAAAAGTTGACATAATTACAAATTAATGATTTCGGAAATTTTAGTTTGTCGTAGCTACTAACTAAACTAATTCGAAAAATCTCACGTTTACATTTTTCTCTTATTGTTTTGGTCCATTTGATTGATTTGAGTGCACTCATTGTACTGTAGATGCAAAAATAAAAATAGCCCTAAAGAAATCAAGTAGTCTCAAAAAATTTTTAAAATTACCCAGTCGTACTTAAAATCGTCTCCAGAATCCAAAAATGAAATCGGAAGTGATGGAAAAGTGTCAAATTATGAAAAAATTGCCGTTTTTCGTATATATTACCCCTGCCAAATTTCAGACTTATATCTTGAAAACTCTGGAAACTATGGCTTGTCTAATGATTCCGTTGACAGCTGGTATATGTGTGATATTCTTGCATGATGTTAAATATTTAAAAAAATCTATTTTAGTTAAAGAAGTGCAAATTAGAAGGGCACGTGGTCAGATTCGGATGTCAGTATGTTTGACAATAAAATTGCATTCGTTTTAATTTTGACCCTTAAACCATCGGGAATTAGTAGAAGTTTTGCTTTGTAACATTACTCTTTTAGTATTCTATTGAGTTTCTGAATTAGGGGAATTAACAAGAATATGTAGGAATGAAACATAAGTATAATAAAATCAGTTGCAAGACAAAGCACGGGCTAAATTGCTCTGAAAGTGTGCTGGGTAGTAAAGTTCCTTGAAAGTCATGGCTTCCACACCATCTTTGGACAAGTTACAGAAACCTGGCTGGAACGTAGCCTGGTCACCAAAAAAATAGGCACGTAATGGGAACATGCCTATTACTCGGTGTTGGCATGTTTAAAATAATATATTTCAACAAGATGTTTAAAACACAGTTTAAAACACAGTGCGATGTTTTAAGCAAATGTATTATTTTGAAGTTTGTGGAAAAGCAGGAAAAGTGCCAATGATGGTCCATTTCGATAAATAATTCCGATATCAACAGTAAGCACACTCACAAAAAAGTTGCCTGTGTAGTCTTACTCATATGAGTCAAGTGGTCAGTGGTCACATGCACTAAATTGACCATTTTATTTGGAGAGTAATGTAAAATCCTCTTAAGATGTCATTTGGCATCAAGTAGCAGTAGCAGACACAGTAACTTGGCACCATGTAATTTTAATTGAATAAGGCTTTAAACGCTTTAAACATGTTTTAAACATACCATTTGAAGCATTGAAAAAAACTGTTTAAAAAAAAAAATTGTTTTTTTGTTTAAAATGAAAAAAATTATGTGCCTGTAACTAGTGACAAAACACTTCGGAGTACCTAATATTCGTTACTACCTTCCAGCAACTAATTGTGTTAGTTGGGGGCAAATGAATGCTTTTCACAATACTTTATAATGTTGCCTTTGACAATATTATCAAGTAACACAAAAGACAAAATCTTGATTAACTTAGAAGACGATAGCCATAATAAAAGAGATTGTTTCTTTACAAAATATGTTAAATATTTAGCTATCTGTTAATTTTAATGAATGTACTATAAATGTAAAGTTATGGAGGAATGAAATGACTGCGGCATACGTCAATTTTATAATAGTTAATATGACTCGATCCTTCAAGGTTCGAAAACTCTAGCCAGCCAGTCTCGTGGTATGTCATAGCTTATTTGTTGGTCATTCAAAATTTGTTCTGTTAGCTCCAAAGAATCATCACCGATACCATTATGAGCATACAATATATTGCCTTTTAACTGAAAAACTCCAGTGTTACTAAATTTAAAGGGATATGTAGGGCTCGGCAGCGGTGCCGATAGTACAAAATTTCACGCATCTGCATCAGCATCGGCCATCTGCAAAATATAAAGCTGATGGTGCCGATGGATTTTCTTACGGGTTGCATATTTAAAGTCTGTTGGGAATGAAATGTTTATTGTTTAGATTATTTTAGAAAGCTGTTTTATGTTTTTTTTATAATGTATACCTTTGTTTCTGTTTTTGTGAAATAAATATTCATTTTTATTTTTTAACATGTTGATTGATGTCTATTGTCTAAGTTCAAAATTCAAACATCGGCCATCGGCATCAGCCCATCGGCAAAATTCTGCCATCAGTCGAGCCCTAGGGATATGTATAAATATTTTTAACACTTACAGTTTTGAGTTACAGCTTGATTTTTATCAATAGAAATAATCCTAGGTATGTTGTCAATCAGCAAAACAAAGGAGTCTAGAATTTTTGGAAGATAAAAAAAATTTGTTGAAATGTAAATGTGTTATTACTAAAGTTAAACAAATTGGTTAAAGGTGGATTACACATTTTTTTTTATCAGCAACATAGCTTGTGCCATTCCAATATTAACTTTAAGTCTATATATCTTTCGATATATATGCCCAATGTGGGTCTGATATTCCAAGAAAATCTATTTTATAATAACCATTAATTGTATATTGAACCCTTGTACGAGAAATATTGGCTGTGTATATTGAATGCTGGCCTTTAACCAATATAGCAGCAATATTGATTGGATTTTCCTAATATTGGGCCTAAATCCTATTGTCACCCATATAATAGTTTTATAGGGACAATATCTTGTTCTACTGGGAGAGATGCATTGGACCCCGTTTGTCTTCAATCATTAACAGTTATTGTTCTTGGTCGCATATTAATAGATTCCATTAATAGCATTTTCACGATGCTGCTAAAATCTTTCTATACTAATCAAATTATTGGGCATAAACTGCCATCGAGCAAAGAAGTTTTAAGTGTAGGTATTTATTTAAGTAATTTCCGGGATGCTAAATTGACAATTTGTGAAAGTGTTACATTTATTATTATTTGGGACACACTGTTTTGACAAAAGTCCTTAATATTAGCATGTAATAAAAAAATAGTGCAGAAGTAGAGCCTTTTATATTCGAGATGGAGAAGTCTGTAGAAAAATATTTGAAGAGGTCGAAAATACATCTAAAAAAGAAGAGAACTTTTATGGAAAATTCAATAAACTACTTGATATTATATATAGGCGAGTCATTTTAGGTGAACAAAAGGTTAAACATCAAACTAATTGTAAAAGAAAGGTTTTTTAGACTTGGAATAATATCCCCAACAACATATCAAAAGTCTAGAAAAATCTAAGTATGGGAAAGCCGCCATATTGGCCTACATCTTGGATTTACTCTCGAAATCTATAAAATGCATATCCTGCTCTGATTAACTTCAAATATGTACCAAATAGAAAGTTTTTTGAACCAGGAATCATATAAAGACTATCTAATTTTGTTTCTATCATGTTCCATTTATTACAAAATGTTAATAATAAAGGAAGGATTTTTATGAACATTATAAAGATACGGTATAAGTTTTTAAATAAACTTTATTAAACTTGTACAAAATCGTTTAAATTACTGTACACTCTTTGAAAAAACTAATAACACAATTAAAACACTACTGTCATTTCCGACATGTATCACTCTCCATCAGAAACACCATCATCATATACATCTTCTATATTTGAGTTACTGCAGAGTATACATAGAACCACAGAAGTATCAGGACGCGATCAGGACATCAGTGTCGTCTGCAATGACAACAACATCTCTTTGTTCAGCCGCATCAACTGCTGTCTGGGTAATCAGAAAGTCAGATGGTCTGCATCTCCATGTGCATGTATTGTCTGATATCTAACAGTTTCATATCTTTCACTAAGCATCATCAAAAAATGCTGCTTATTCGTTTTGTTTGACAGAAAATTATCCTTCCCCATTGTCAGTTTCATGTCCATAGAAAATAAAACGTTAGGGAAGCTTTTACCTTCACTTCTTTTAATGTGAGTGGCATCCTTAATGGAAGGACCATCCAAATATCCATCAAACACAATCACAACCGATGTACCATACCTTGTAAGAACGTAGTTTGTATAGCTATTACAGATGTCTGCGAACAGCTTACCAACTGACCATGATAATCGATGCAGTAAAGCACCTTCATCGAGTACATAGAGTGGATCAGAAAGATGTGTAAGGTAAGGTGTTTCATTGTGCCCAGGCGTATTATCCATGCAATGACTAGAATATTATGTCGCTTGGAATAGGATGCGCGCAACTGTTTTTCCCCTCTCTACACACCAATTGTCATGTTATTTGGTGCGCACGAAGACTGAAAACGAAGAGTCACAGCGAGCCCCGAAAAAGCCCGAGCACCCACCAGAGACACGACTAGGACTACGCTCAGCGCGCATCACTTGTAAGGTCCTCAACAAACATATCAAATGCCTTTTACAAGCTTATTACGGTAAAAATATGTTTAAATTGCTATTTGATATATATATTTGAAGTTAATTGGAGCAGTATATTCATTTTATAGATTTCGAGAGTAAATCCAAGATGCCGGCCAATATGGCGGCTTTCCCATACTTAGATTTTTCTAGACTTTTGATATGTTGTTGGGGATATTATTCTAAGTCTAAAACACCTTAGTTTATTTCTTGTACAATTAGTTTGATGTTTTCAACTAAAATGACTGGACTAATATACTTCAAAGTTAGATTTGATTTAGATAGCTGAAAATAATTTTTTTTTCATTTCTCAGCAAAGAAAATTTCATACACATGGTAACTTAGTAAAGTTCATATATCTCCGAAATTCAATTGTTTTTCTGAGATGATTTTTGGAAAACGTGATTTTCTATAACTTTTGTTTTTAAACTTTTTTGTGTAGCTCCAAAAAAAACGAATTTTTCTATCTAATGTTCGTGAGACAACTCTGAATGCCTTCCAGATTTCAATTTTGACTATATTGTTTTAATTTATGTAAAAGGGTTTAAATTGACATTGTGCTTATTTAACCTGCTAGGTAATGCCGTGGCTGTTTTAACCGACCCCGAGAAAAGAAAACAATATGATTTATATGGATCTGATGAGGAACGTATGGCCACCAGGAGTAACAATCATCATACTTATAGTAGAGGTTTTGAGTCGGATGCTACTGCCGAAGAACTTTTTAATATGTTTTTTGGTACAGGATTCAATGGTCCCAATGTATACGTGCGAAGGGGTGGACGTTGGCAGAGGCAGACCACTGGCAGCCAACAGGAGCATCACCCTCATCACAGAGAGGTAAGAATTATATTTTTCTGATAATATTGATCACATGAAATGTCATTATGGAAATAATTGCCTCTGATGTACTTAGTTTCCAGAAGCACCAAAACATTTGAATACTTTACTCGAATACTATCACTCGACGCACGTTTCGCCAAAAACTCAATTGAAAGTTTTTATTGTCTCCAGATGATGCCAACATGGTTGGCAAAACTTGTGTTGTTTGTAATGTTCAAGTGTTTTGGCCTTTGCGGAAACTGCTTCAGAGGCAGTGACACACCAAAGGTTCCAGTTTCTTCACGGACATGGAAGTAATTGGTCTTTTTGATAAGAAGATGGTACCTATTTAATTTTTCAGTAAAATTTACAGATGGTGCAAGTTGTAATTCGATATTTTTCAAAATGTTATGTGTAAGTCTACTAAAATGACTGAATTATTAAGGTACTTGTATACTGATAAGAGCGAATCTAGCGGTGGATTGAATAAATTAAAACGCGAGAGAGATAGAGTAAAAATATTTGGCAACACTGTATTAAATACAACTGTCATATACTAATCTGCTTGTTAATTTTTGCAAAATGTATTTTCAGTTTAGTTAGAAATTGATAATAACCTTAAATAATAATAATACAACATATTTAAAAATGTTAGAACAACTAAAATATAAAAGCAAGTTTATTAAAAAAAGTGCCCTTAAAAAATAATTAAGACCTGAAAAAGGTATTATAAATAATAAACCCGATTCTAACATTTGAACCGATTTCCATCTCCATGTTTGCGAACTAAATCCCATGATTATCACGTTCACTGTGGATGCGGAGAATCCGCGCTGCTCTGATGTTTAGTGAGAGGCGGTTGATGCGGAAACGCGTCACTGAATAGTAAAGATGATCAGCTGTATGTTGTCAGAGTGTGTTGAGCGTTTTGTATTAGGTCACCCTATAAATAGATCATATTTTAGGGCTATTTTGTGTGTCGGAACGAGTTTCATTTTTTTTTTTTTTTTTTCTGTTTTTTTTTTTCTACTCCTAGACCAGCTAAAATCAAGTCAGCCTCTAGCTAGAGTATTGCGTTGGGGCAACTGCAGTGAATGTGTTAACGGAGCTTGGTAATAATCTAAAAAGTTTAGAATACTCATTAAATCTTTCTTTGGAACACATAAAAAGTGAAAATCATTGTGGTTTACTTTCACTTTGGAATATTTTTTTGCAAAAATTGCTCATTCGTTTCGGTTGTACATACAGGAAAAGTGCATGAAGTGAATATAAACAAAATTCTGCAACTCCTAAAATAAATAAAAAAATACAACAAAATGATAATACAATACAATACATTACAATTTTATTCGTCTTTTAAGCTACATCAAGTGCAGATAAGATAAGTCGGGTACTATATAAAAGGGTACGATTAAATATAAATAATAATATAGTAAATATAGTAAAATCCAATAATAAATAGTAAAATACATTAGTAAAGAGATTAAAATAGTTGATGGAGGTAGCAGTTGGGTTCATTAATTAGTAAGACAGTGTAGATGTTCCATTAATGGCTTGGATGAATGGAATCATCAATGGTGTAAAAACAGTTTGAGGAAAGATATTGTTTTAATTTTCTTTTAAATTTTAGGAATGGTAAACATTTCAGGTTTAGTGGTAACAGGTTATACAGACGGATACCTGAGTATAACGACTTTTTGTGAACATGTTTGTTTTGGTATATGTCATTTTTCCCTCTGGTGTTGATTGTGTGTATGTTAGAATGTTTAGTTAGTGTAGTTTTTTTTCTATGAATGTGTAACAGAATTTTTAGTAAATATATGCTAGTGACTGTTAGAATCTTTTTTTCGCAAAAAGTTGTTCTGCATGAGGTGTGAATCTCAAGATTGAAGATAATTCTTATGACATGTTTTCGTAAAATGAGAATTCTGTTTATGACTGACTGGCCCCACACAATAATGTTGTATGAAATTACTGAGTGAAAGTTTGCGTAACATACTGACATTATGGAATCTGTATCTAGTTTGATTAAACTATTGAGTATTGATTAAACTTCTAGACGGACTATTCTTTCAGGATTTTAATACAGTGTTAATAAGAAACTATTTAATGTTGCTAGTTTTTGAAACATATTTCTAAAAAATTGCGGTATTAACCTTCATAGGACTGACCGGGGTCCGGTTGTACTCCAAGACATATTTTTTTAATATATCTCAAAAAATTCAAAATTTTTAAATGAGTGAAAAAGCATAGTTTACTCAATGTTAAGTGTGGGGTCCATTCAGACCCCGATCCGTCTTTTCTGTAAGTTTTGATAGCCCGTCCTATGAAGGTTAAGAGCAAAAATTAACTTAGCCTAACGTGCATCCACGCTCTACTATGTTAAGTAAGGCATATTTGTCAAACTTTCCGATTACTCTAAAACTAAACAGGCGATTATATTTTTATTGAAAATTCAAGTGTAAAATCATTTAATTTATTAGTATACCAAATTATATTTAAAACTGCAGAAGTTCATTTTAGTATACAAGTACCTTAATCACATTTGTTTTGATTTGATGCAGCAACAGAGTGGGTTCACAGCATTTATCCAGATCCTTCCCATATTGCTTGCCATATTGTTGTCAATGGCATCAAGTTTTTTCATTTCCGACCCTGCCTACAGTCTACAAGCAAATTCGTAAGTAACATTAAAAATTAATAATAATATAACTGTTATATGTAACCGCATAAGAGAAATTAACCGGGAGAAGTTTACTACAAATATGTTAAGACTTGGTCAAAAATAAATCAATTTAGCTCAGTTTTGTCTTGGTCGAAAAGTATGATAAGAACCCTAAAAGGTGTATGATTAATATCCTACACCATATAGTTACTGATTAATTTGATGTCATATTCCAAAATGCACTGATCTTTTATTTTTATATTTTTCTATTTTGTTTTTTTTTTAAATTCTTATTCTTGATATACAAAATGTTTAAGAATGATCATAGAGAGTTAAAAAAAAATCGAATTCATAAATATTTACAACAAAACCCTTATGAGTCATTGTTAATTAATGGTAGCTTTGTTTTAAGATCTCAAGTGCCTTTAACATCTGTCTATTTTGAGATCTCAGTATTTATCGACTTTTGTCATCAATTTTATCTGCCATACATCCTTAATTCTGCTAAATTATTATTATTATCAACACAATTCAAGAGAGATTTAGCCTAAAAGGAGGTTTAGCATCAACAAAATTTAAAAGCAGTGACTAGAGAAGGGCCATGCCGTCCCTCCACTTTCTTACTGAGGAATGGCCATGCATGTATGTGCAATGCGCATATATGCACACAGCCTTTCCTCACTTTGCCACTAGAGAACGGTCACGCATGTGTATATTTATTCTGGCAGGTTATCTGCAGAGATGGGTAAAGGAAACTTTCCAATAAACGTTGCCACGAAATTTTCGGGAGTTTCCGGAATGAAGATTTGATAAAAATCAGGGATGGGTAAAGGAAACTTTCCATATGAAAGTTTCTGGAATGATATCTTGATAAAAATGAAAGTTTTTAATAAAATATTTGAATGTTCTGAAAGTTCCCAAAGGAAACTTTCCCAGAATTTGAAAACTTTCAAGTATTAAATATTCAATTATTTTATTGAAAACTTTCATTTTCATCAACCAGAGATGGGTAAATAGTCTAGTAACATTAGCCTTTTACCCGGACATTCAAAACAACAAAGGTCTGATTGTCCCACGTTGCTTGTTACCCTCCCCTCTGTACGCCCTGAAAAGTCCAAGAGGTTGCAGTGTCGGGTTTGGGGTGGAAGAGGGTGGGAAGGGTCGGAATGTGTTTTTTTCCCTTTTTCTCAAATATCTCAAAAAGTATGACGTTTAGAGCAAAGATGTTTCTATACAAAATCAAAGTACATTAATTTTCCTACAAAAAAGTCCCATTTTATTTTTTTTGTAACCCCAACCTTTTCTAAGAGCGGAAAATGGGATAAAAGATCAATTTTTGCGAAATTCGTGGGTAAAATTTCTTAAAATTATTTCTAAGTCTTTTTTTAATTATTGTTCTTGGCCTATTGGTTGATTGGTTATTACGTTATCATTGTACAGTTACATAATTGCGATATATGTGAGGGGAGGGAGGGGGGTGAATGATTGAACAGGAACAAAAGAGTGGGCATCTTTATATAAAACATGATTTTATTTTATGAATTTAAAAATTAAACAAAACCAATTTAATTTATTAATTTAATGGAATACAAGTAGCTTAGTATAAACATGGTAGCGCAGTCTCTAGAAGTCCATTTGTGGGTAAACATCCTCTTGCTCAGTATTTCAGTCAACATCCTCTTGGTCGATTTCCTGTTCAATTTCAGTATCCTGACTCGTAACAAAAAAGTCATCTTCAGGTACTATTTCATTAGCTATGTCTCTATTGCAACAACCATGGCCTGCACAATTGGCACATATGGTTGAGCACTTCAGTGCATTTTCAAAACATTCACACTTGGTCGTGTAATCATCTCTGCAGCTGCCTTGAGAGTGGTGACTGGACGTAAATTTTCACTGATGATCTTCCAGCCCCATTATAATGGGTCCATATTAATTCCATGCCACTGTTGAACTTGGTGGAACACTCGGAGAGAGTGCTGACGAGCTGCCCCTCATGTAGGAGGGAGTGCAGCCAAATTAAATTGCGCATGCACTGGCTGCTTTCCAATTGTTTTTGTGTACAACTTGTGGCGGAGTGAATACAAGTTTTTCTCTGTAACACCATAGAGAGCACAGAAGGAAGTTTCACCTGCTTCAGCTACTGAATCTGATGAGGCATCAGCATTGTTGAAATTTTCAATTATTTCTTTGCTCTTTTTCCAGGCATTTCTGTAATACGTACACTTTCACCGAAGTGCTGAGTTAGCTTTCTTTTTAGATGTGTCACTGTAACATTCAATTTATATTGCTGAATATGTTTTGCAATTCGGCTATAGAGTACTGACATTCATCATTATCTGAAAGATAATTGCAAAACTTTTGAAAAGCCTCTTACCTTTCCTAACTTCCCCTTGATTTACTGCTGTTTAGGTGCTGAAATGTTGTGTAGCAGTACCTATGATAACGTCCATCTCCAGCAACCAGATCGATAATACCACTCAAGCGAATCAGTACTTCTCGCCCCCACTCATCTTCTCTAACACTTCCAAAACGTATCATAGATTGTGAGGTTTCCACAGTCTCAACTTCACTCCATTCCTATTTGAATGAATTTCTACATTTGGAAACATCGACACATTGTCGTCCACACAAGCGCAGTGATTTGAAGTCAAATGCTGGCTCACGTGAAGGACGTTGCTTAGGTTCAGTGGATGCGCAAGGTGGAGGTTTTGGGTCGCATCGCGACACTTGGAATGCATGTCACGAACTGAGTTATTCACAAACTTATCTTTTACACCATCCAGCTTTATCTCACTGCACACAATAATTGTTTTTATTCCCATTTCTGTCAGTTTTATTAGCTCCCCTCCCTCATCCATACACGGCTCTAACGCACATCTACTCATCTCACGACCGTTTTCAACATAAATAACACAAACGAGCGACAGTCTCTTCCAAGGGATCGGCAACAACTGATTGAGACGGCTGAGAAGAGACGCACACAAAAAAGACGGATTCTCTTTCTCACCCTACAATGCCCCTCTCCCCTTCCCTTTGTGAGTTCCCCCATACCCAGAGCCTCTACATTCTTCAAAAAACTCATCACTACCTGCTCATTCAATTCACTTTTCATTTTAATAAACAAGCCGTGACTGGAACCTCTGATCTTTTTACATCGAACGCATGTAAAATAAATTCCTCCCATTCCCCCTTCACATAAGTACATTGCAGTTTGACCGAAAATGTAACTGTGCACCTAATTATGTAATAACCAATCGACCAATAGGCCAAGAATAATTTAAAAAAGACTCAACGATTTTAGAAAAATTTATCCACGATTTTCGCAAAAATTGATCTTTTATCCCATTTTCCGCTCCCCATATCTCAAAAATGGTTAAGGTTACAAAAAAAATGAACTGGACATTTTTTGTAGGAAACTTAATGTACTTTGATTTTGTATAGAAACATCTTTGCTCTAAACCTTTTACTTTTTGAGATATTTGAGAAGAGAAGAAATAAAAACACATTCCGACCCTTCCCCTTCCCCCACACTCCAAACCCGATGCTCTAACGTCTTGGAATTTTCAGAGCATGCAAAGGGGAGGGTAACAAACATCGTAGGACCTTTGTTGTTTTGAATGTCCGGGTTTGGCCATTTTTTTGCTTAATGTCACTACACTAAAAGGATACTTTATCCATCTTTGGATGGTAAGTTAGAAGAAAACAGGAAATTTTCGTTATAACTTTCCATTGGGTATATTAATAGCCTATTTTATGGCGAAATCTGATTTATGATGATGCGAGCTTCATTTTGATACCAAATAAGTGCATACAATTATATTATTTACATGACTTTTACAGACTTTTATCAAATATGGAAAGTTTCCTCAACCCATCTCTGGTTATCTGTCATCCGTCTGTGTCCTGTTTGTTTTGTTCTTGAATTTTGTATTATTATTATATTTGATCACAGTGCCGGCGCCAGGGTATTTAGTACCTGAAGCAAATATTTGCTTACCGCCCTAAAAAAAAAACATTTACAAGTTACTACTGTTAGGACAAATTTATTAATAAAAACTTATAAACAAAAATCTCAGATAAATAATACTTTCACTTGTATCACTTAAAATTCAAAAACGAGAAACCTTTAACTACCAATTGTCGCATTTTATCTTTTAAGTCGCCACATTGTGCGCTGTAGCAGTCGTGTTTTGCTCGAAATTGCAATTGTTCCTTGTCCTTGAGACAAAAGCGGCCGATAGCCAGCGCGACGTTGACATGTTTAGTACGGAGTATGGATTAGAATATGTGACGTTCCATAATAAAACACCCATTTAGGGTCAAAAATGTTTTTTTGAGATTTTTGTGCAATTTTGAATTTCTGAAATTATAAAAAGGTAATGATCAAGTCTTAAAATGCCGCCCTTGAAAAAATGCCACCCTTAAAAAAATGCCACCTGAAACATCTGCTTCGCTGTTTCACCCCTTCCGCCGGCCCTGTTTGATCGAGTTGAAAAGTTTAATAATCAAATTATTAATTAAGGTTCACCACCTAAAAAAGTAGGTCGGTCGGGCTTAACCCGAAACTCTGGATTTTTTTAAACATTGTTATTTACCAAAAACAAAAATATAAGAGAGCCTCTAGTAGTCGATTTATAGTCCATCGGTCACACATAAGTAGACCTCACCCTCACCAATTTTGATTGAGGTTGAAGAGTAAAACATTCTGGGATTTGTCTACTTTGATGTGCTGAATCCGAATACTTTGATCATATAGAAGTAAAAGAAAATTTAATAAGACGCAACTGTATATGAATCATTTCTTAGATATATCTTATCCTATATTTGAATTCCATCTGTCAATTTTCGCAACTGCTCATACGTACCGTTCTTTAGTAAAACATTTGGAGGACGTCATGGTCGTTCTCTAGCCATTATGAAATTTAAATACTAGACAGCCATTAAACAGTCATTTAGCTTAAATGTCAAATATCTGAGTTTTAAGTCTTTAAGAGCTCTTTAAACCTAACCTAAAATTTGAATTTGAAAATGGGCATATCTTCATTAGTAAAATTTTCGCAGCATATTCTTTTTAATTTTGCTAATATTTTTAATAATGTTTTTTCTTTATATATATTCTTGATAATAACTCAACTGCAGTCATTAAATATTATAAGAATGACATGGCAACGATTTTTAGGTTAAATACGAATATCGACATTTCTTTTTCTATTAATTTTATTATCAACCTTGCTAAAAGAGAGTTAAATAGTTGTTGATAATACATATGGGAAAGTTAAAAGACCTTTTAGCTAAATGGCTGTTTAATTAAATCGACTTTTAAATGAAGACGATAATACCGACAGTTGGTGTATTTAAACCACAAAAACACTTTCTGACAGATGTCAGAGTACCCAAAGCCCATGCATATTCATCTATGATATTTATCTATATATCAAACTAGGCCTATGTAAGTCTCCTGTTGTGAGAAATGGAACAAACAAAAACAAAATTAATATATTTCTAAACATATTTTGAAAATAAGAGGTTTATTCTTTATAGATTGCTTACCGGTTACTCTAACAATTATTTAGTATGGTCGTGTGAGCTGATGTCACAGATTTTGAGACCTTAGGAAAAATAAAGTTGTCATAAGTCATCCACCGATAAAACGTGTTTCCTTAAAGTGTATTTTGCTGTGTTTATGCCATTAAAAAACTTATGTTGGATCATTTAATATCTACAACTATTCTTAATACCATTATATGAACAATTTTGTTCTTCATGATGACGGTTAGTTCGTATTTTGTAGAATTGGCTCATGATGTAGAGGTTAGGTATACTGCTACCGTCCATGGAGGTAGAATATAAATAAGGAGTAGCCATATAGCTTATATCCTACAATGAGAAACGACCGCAGAAGGCATGGCTTGTGATCATACTGTCATGAACGGCTCGCCAGGTACTGATTTAAAAAAAGTTTGTACAGCATTTGAGGAGATACATGTTAGTTGACTTTACACATTGACACTACCCATATATCAAGCCAGTAGAGTAATGAATGTGATGTCGGTTTCACATTTCAAGCAAATATAATATATAATCTAAAATAAATAGAAAATAGTTTCAACATATCTTTTGAGTACTGACCTGTTTTAACCTATGAAAAGTGATTCCAAAACAATTCTTCTTATCGATACTACTTTGATTTGTACAGCTACTTGGCAGACACGAAATCATATGTTATGGCGAAAAACACTATTTCTATCAAAAACATTTATTTTATAATAATATTAAACCAAGATACATGTCGCGTTTTGTTGACGTTTCGATCATACTAAAATGAGGAATGTGCTGCCACATTCTGCTTCTTATGGCGACTCCTTATTTATCCAACCTTCTTGCTACCGTCAAATTAAATCCTTATATTTTGAGAAAAAAATACTTGATATATTTTCAAATATTACACATAGAGATATTGTGAATTACTTGGTTTCTGAGAGAAATACTTAGACAGAAGGATGAATTCAAGGCATTCAAAAGTCTTGTATCTGTTTGTGGTTAGGTGAAAGAAATTTACAGGATAAAAGCTTGTTTGTTGCAAAGGTAAGAATTAGTTATCAATAATTTTTTTCATCTATGTCTGCCTAATTAAATGTTGCTTTATAAAAAGTTGCTAACGTACAGATTTATTTTTTAAGGTTAAGAACAGTTGCCATCATGAACAAAAGCCATTGACTCCTTGGACTGTTCAGATGGTTCCTTCCCAGATAGCACAGAGACGTCTTTAAGAAGTCTTAAAGACGTCTTCCTTAGACATTCACGTTGTCTTAAAGACGTCCGTGTACGCCTTACAGACGTCTGGAAGACGTCTTATTTAGGCCTTATGTTACAAATCGCGACGTCTTACAGACGTCTTTTCAAGGTTCATTGTTTGTCTAAAACAGACCTAAAATTGAAAAAAATACATTTGCATATTGGTTTTATAAGCAACCTTTATAAAAACCAACTAAAACTTTTTTGGAATTATTTTAACGAAAAAAAAAACGGAATCAGTAGGGACCGAACCGTAGACCTATTGACTCGTAAGTGAACACTTTAACTCCGCGGCCACTGAGCGGTTGTAATTTGTTCTCTTAAAGACTCTATAGTTAGCAAATGCAACGACTAGATTTTCCTGGACAATTCGGCTGTTATTTATTGTTATCATTAATCTTTCACTTATATTTAATAATGTCATTAATAATTTATAAAAAAAGATTAAAATTAAATTATTGATGACAAATTACTACAAATACACAAACAAAATACTCTGCACATGTTACAGAAATATCTGTCAAATATAAAGAAAAACATCGTAAAATTGAAAAAACAGTTTTGTTAACATTTTTTTTGCTTCTATTGGGCAATACTAACATTGACATCGTAATTACGACGTCTTTAAGATGTAGAAATCAGACATCTTAAAGACGTCTAAGGAAAGACGTCTTCAAGACATCTTTATAAGGAATAAGACGTTCACACCTAAATAAGACTTAATATGGACGTCTTAAAGACGTCTTGTGCTATCTGGGTTAGTACTCACTGTGATTGTGTTGCTAATCTAGACAAAACATGTTCACTACTCAGTGACAGGAAATCTTTTCTTTTAATTTTTTAGCTACATGGCTATGGTTGAGGGTTAACTGCTATAAATTTTGTGAAAAAGACACCATATAAATCAAATAATGAAAGACTGACGTACTATAAACTATTTGTAAATAAGACGTACAAAATTTCTTCCAGCTGTTAACACCTCGTCTATAATATATCAATCAGTGGCGGCTCGTGATATTGTCTGCAGAGGAGGCTTGATATTTTGAAAGACAATTAACTTGCAATACGATTACAATTTGTACAGTTCCCCACCACCCCCGAGGTAGTACAACAGCGTGTTACATCTTAATTTGGAAGATTGGAAGATATGCTGCTTCTTCCAAAGGGAGGCTCAGCTTCCCCTGCCCCCCCTGACGAGCCGCCACTGATATCAATAGATTGGTAAGAATTTTGTTTTGTCATCATATTGTTATATAATATGTCTAACATGTATTTTATTATTTCATGTAGATCCATTGTTAACTATGTCTTGTATTTTATTAAATTTTCCATTTTTATTATGTTTTAGTTTTATTTATCACTCCTACTGCTATCGTTGGCAGCAAATTGAAATAGTCATTACCTTGAACTTGTATATAGATGCATGTATTTAACTGAAAGTAAAACAAAATAACTCTACTAGAAAAATTATTTATTATCCAAGGTTCGTTAATATGCCTAAAAAGAATCGATAAGAAACTTACAAGAGATATAAAGAAAGTTTTATATTGTAACAAAAGAATATTTATTAAACATAATATTCTTTATATTAATATCTACCTAAGCAATAAGTAACATTTATAACATATATAAGTAACTTTGAGGGTATTTATAGCTAGAATTCAACACTTTCATAGTCCGTTCGGATACTGTTTGTGTTCACAGACCCTAGACCACTTTCAAAGATTTAATTTCAAAGCTTTTGAATGGTAAACAATCCAACATTGAGTTTTTAAACACCACACAATATCCAGTTACCAGATTACTTGTTGACAATGGTATTTAGAATTTCTTTTCTTAACTTATGTATTTCATCATTTATTTAGCCTATAAATTTTCCTCATTTAAAACAATTTCTGCTATTGAACTTGTTTCTTCTTCGGTACAGTCCACCTTCGCTCAACTAAAATTTAAGCAAGAACTAGTTTTACTGACAAACCAATATAAAACGTTAATTTTCTTACCATGAATTCTTTATTGCTTCTACAACAACTTACATATTGCTTGTAATCAGTTGGAGTCTTTCACTTAACCTCTAAGGTTATATTATAAAAACTGGCATTGTTTGGGGTTACCATACTTCCACAATTAATAATACACTAAAAACTTGTCATTTTGTAAACGTGCAATCAATCGCAATTTGACAGTTTAAGAATTTTGGTTTGTTTTTCCTAAGGTCTGAGACTGTGACGTCAGGTGCATGCGATCCATATGAATTGTTAAGAGTAAGGCAATATCTTTAAACTTGTCACACGTCATTCGAATATTTCTTTTGTTTTAGGAAATATCCTATTTTGCGGAAAACTCAAAATTTGAATGTCCCATATTATGTTAAAGAAAATTTCCATACTGAATATCAAGGTTCTGTTAGGAGACTGGAGTTATCAGTGGAGGAAGAGTATATATCCAACCTTCGACATGCTTGCTACAGAGAGAAAAATTACAGTAATTGCATTTATTATTTTTTTTATCAAATTTATTTAATTATGCTGCATTATGTTCAAAAGATTCAAAGCCTTTTCACAGCTGATGAATTTAGTGAACCTTTCGTTTAATAAATTTAATATCGCATATGGGCTAATAATTTTCTGTGATAAAAATGAAATCTATGTGCTGTGATGTTTACTTTTTGAACAAAATGTGACTCGGGGTTTTAACGCCTTGTTTGGTGTCTGAAATTATGTGTACATACGTGGCTTTAATAGAAATTTTAGAGCTGCAAATTTGTTTTATTGTGTTCAGTAATTTGACTGCATAAACGTACATATATGAAGTAAATATTGAATTAAAAAATTAGTATCGATAGATAATTCTGCTTTAAAGAATCTTACTCCAGTCAAATAGGAAAAATTAGAGGGGAAAAAACTGATGAAGTATTGAAACTTGGCAAAGACGTTCACTAAGGTCTACCGTTAAACATATTTTTTTTAAAGTCCCCAACTCAATCTATTGTGTTCAAGCCGCCATCTTGGAAGAAGCGTGTTCCGATTCTATTTTTTCTTAAAGTGTTTCATAACTTTTGTATTTGCTGATCGATTTATTTCAAAATGAGTAGAGTTTATCCTCTAGCTAACATTAACTTATGGTCCAAATTTCAATACAATCGGACTTTTCTCTCTTAGTGTATTGTTGTTACAAGCAATATAACGATCGGAAAGACAGGCGCAGGCAGACGAACAAATTGGCCAATTGATGGACAGACAAGGAACACTTTGAAAGTCGTTAGGAATTTGATGACTAATGCAATGTTATGACCTTTTTTCTCTACGAGATATTTACGGTTTTAGAAATAGGCCGATCAGATGCAATATACTCTTCATTCTCATACTTGTGAAGAGTACGCTACTGGACACAGAAAACAATTATATAATACGTTTTGTAGAGTTTACAAACTTTATTTTTTATATGAAGCATAATTTCGATATTTCTAATGGTTAACGAGGTATAAGCAAAATACTGAATCGGAGCACCATTTTTTCAAGATAGCGGCACGAGCGCAGGAGATTGAATTGGGGACTTTTAGTATGTTCAACAGTAGGCCCTAACAAACATATTTGTCATGTTTCAAAACTATCAGTTTTTTCTGTTAAACTTTGAAATTTGTTGCTACTTGATTGAGATATTTATTGTAGGCATAAAAGATGGACAAATTTTGCAAGTTTTTTTGACCACTCTTAAAACACTGTAAATCTAAAAATATGAACTATTCAATAATATCAGAGCAAGCTGAAACTTTCCAACTACTTTTGCTTGTAAATCCATCACCACTTTATATTGTCAGAGGCAGATGAAATTCAAACATTGAGTTTAATGAAGTATTGTATTTTTAAATTGTGTGTATTTTTAACTTACAAATGAAATGGTGTCGTTGATATACACTGCTAGACTTTTACTGTGAAGAGAATGTCAGTGATGACATACATGGCATGACATTTTTAAATTAGTTCAGAATGCTGTCATCTAAATTATACTGGTATTTTATTTAACATGCCTAATATATGGAGAATTTTGTATTATGCATCGTTTCTAATAATTATAAATTAAAATCAATATTAAACGAAATACTTTGTTAGTATCACCAAAGCCATCGACCAAGAGTCTTCATCCTATTATAGAATAATTTATGTTGATGTTAAATTTTTTTATTTCATGAAATTGTTTATTTATATGCCAATATCAGCTCTTAAATCGCAAAATTAAAGGACTTCGCAAAAATTCTTATATAAAAGTGGTTTCCGTTAAATTGGCTGGTTTCTATATTTTGGGCTTCTGATCAAATGTCTCGAGGGGTCGGAGGTCTAAACCCAGCAGTTTCAGAGATATTTGACTTTTTATAAAAAATTTTACAGGTGCAACGGTTTGCAAGAACCGTTATAACTTTCTTTGTGTAGGATTTTTCATTTGCTCTTTGACATAGACGTAGAAATAACACAAGGTGAGCTACACTCTAATTTGAAAATAAATTCCATAGTAGTATGCCAAATATTCCATTTTTCACTTTACATTTTGTCAAATTCAAACCTCAAAAACTTTTTTAATTTAAAATTCAGAATAACTTGAAGCTTACGTTATGTTGGAGGGAGAGTGATCGAGAGCAGGTCGTGGATTTCGTTGGTCACGAAAAGGGAGACACGCGTAATAGGCTAGGACAAAGCAAGTAACGGAGAAATGCGCAGGATATGATCAGGGACCGGAGAAAGGATTCACTACTAACAGCTGTTCACGTAGACCCGTCGAGTCTTAAGTTATACAGATGTCAATTTGTGGTAAAAGGAAATATTCTCTAGTCTGATATCTGTACCGGTTGTTCCCTGGATATAGGCTCTTAGAGGTATATAGTATATAGAAGAAAAATAAATAGAAAATGGCAATTTTTATTAAAAATTCTAGAACATTAGAAAATCGCGAATATCTCAAAAAGTTGTAACTTTAACAATGCTTATACTAGAGGAAAGAGAATTTAATTTTACATAACACGATTTAAAAAAATACAGGATATTCCATTTAAATTAAAAAAGTTTTTGAGGTTTGATTTTGACAAAATGTAACGTGGAAAATGGAACACTTTGTATACTATTATGGAATTTATTTTCAATCTAGAGAGTAGCTTGCCTTGTGTTCTTTCTACGTGTCAAAGAGCAAATGAGGATCTCCTACATGAAGGAAGTTATAACGGTTCTTGCAAACCGTTGCACCTGTCAAATTTTTTTATAAAATGTCAAATATCTCCGAAACTGCTGGGTTTAGACCTCCGACCCATTGAGACATTTGATCAGGGGCCCAAAATATAGAACATATCAAAAATCCAGCCAATTTAACGGAAGCCACTTTTATATAAGAATTTGTGCGGGGTTTTTTGTAACCAATAATTAAAGTTGTGATCGCTAGCCATTAATTTAAAACAAGGCGTTGGAGTGGGTGTGATGTCACTTCATATGTCGAATCATCATTTACTTACCAAAAATTTCCGGTTAAAATTCAAACCCATTTTTGTGTCTAATGGCAAATTAAACGGTTTTATACTTATAAACACTAAATACAATTTTTACAAAAATGACAGATAAAATTGTATATAAGATATGTCATGTTACATAACAGATTTGTATTAACCGAATTTAACAGAAATTTTGTATCTATTTTATCCTAAAAAACAAAGAATAAGTTTTGCACTCCATTTTGCTTTGTCCAAGGCACATTCTATCAACAAGTAGCAGGGCAAAAAAAACACTTCAAACCTGTCTAGTTTTTAGTTTATACTTGAAACTCAAATATTTGTTGTTATTTAATCATATAAATTATCCTCAGGTTTATTTAAATTTTAAAACTGATATACCTACTTGCTAGCTTTAACATTGCGAATCGGTTGAAAAACCTTAATCGGTAATTTTTAAACAATATTTACATTTTTGATAAATAATAAATTAGCACTCAATATTTATAAACACAGGAATCGAATACTTTCTATTAGTCGTGATATTTGTTAGAGATAGGTTGACGGCACAGTTAATAACGGCATTTAACAAGAATAGCTTAAATTATGTAGACTTAAATAGCTTATATTTAATATAAGTAATTGAAAAAAAAATGTTTTTTCTGAGGTACGAGTTTTTCATTCATATTAGCTTATGCTTGTTAGTATTATTTTCCAAATTGATTTTTTATGTTAGTTTCCTATATTACATGAGAGTTTTAGTTGAGACATAGGAACATTTTCATACACATTCGCAAAACTGGAGCTGGTTTTGCAGATTTGGATGAAAATGCACTGTAATAATTCAGTGCCGTTTGGTTTTTCCTTTAAGGGCCGGTACTTTCACATATAAGTCAGTGAGTCCTCCCTAGCTGTACGTCAACCCCCACCCGATCCTTGGGGGACAATGTTTTTCATAAAGATTAAAGCCTAAGGAACAATTTAAGACATGTCCTAAAAAAAAAAAAACTCACTGTACTTTCAAAATGGCGGCCATGTGTTCAAAAAAACTGTTGCCAATGTTGTTTTTGTCATTTAACACAAAAACTAAAAAAATTTTCAGAAAAAACAACGTGCATAAAATTTTCTACAATTTTGTCCTATACAATATTTTGATAGGAGTTAGAGTGAAATTAAATAGAAAAGATAACATCGTCATAGAATGCGCAGAAACCGAAATCGTTACCACGTGCTTGTTACCTAGGTAACGATCCTATTTTTACGGCCGCATGGGCGTCGCACTACCTATTATCATTAATATTTTAATAAAAAATGGATGGCACGGCACTGATATTATGCCAACTGTTGTACGCTGTGCGCGACCCCGTGACGTATGTTATCTTTTCTATTTAATTTCACTCTACCATTTTCCAGATAAATGAGTCCAAAATTAAGAAAACATGGAAATTCATATATCGGTAAATCACTTAGAGGAAATAACAGTGACAATTATTGTAAGGCATATAATATAACTTTATATTATTAACATAACAAAAAACCGCTGCCCAAGGAATCACTACTTCCACATCCAGATTTTCTATCCAAGTCACTCACAACGAAAAAATTTTGTATGTGGAAATAATTGTTTATGGAACTTTAATAATATAATATTTGAAAATCTCTACCCCAAAAACCCATAAAACGATACCCCACATCGATAGCGAGGTGGGGGTGGTGATAGGGGGTGGTAGTGGGGGTGGATGAAGTAAAAAAACATTTTGAGGTTTCTGGTTCTTGTACACACACTAAATGACAATTTTTTTTCATCCCCTTTAATAATGGGGTGGGGGGTGGTAATAGGGGTGGCTAATGCCAAAATTTTTTTTGAGACCTTAGCTTCTCTTGTATATACTAAATACCAATTTTATCTCCTCTTACCTCCTTGATTTACCTATTTTCTCTAAATTTAACTGAAAAAAAAATTATAAAAATAATAATAATATAATTTGCAGACATTTATCTCGAAAACGGTAACAATGGTATCTGGAAAGTGGTAACTCCTATCCAAATATTGTATAGGAACAAAATTGTAGAAAATTTTTTGCACTTTGTTTTTTGTGCAGAAAGTTTTTCTCCATGTTTTTTAGTTTTTGTGTTAAATGACAAAAACAATATTTGCAATTGTTTTTTTAACCGGACGCCATTTTGAAAGTACAGCCAGTTGTTTTTCGGGGGACATGTTTTAAGCTTTAATCTTTATGAAAAACATTGTCCCCAAGGATCGGTTAGAGTGGGCTCCCGTAGTAATACGTTTTATATTGAATTTTATATATTTTATTTTAAGAGCTGAATCATTTATCTGGAAAATGTTACCTCCTATCCAAATATTGTATAGGAACAAAATTCCAGAAAATTTTATGCACTTTGTTTTTTGTGCAGAAAGTTTTTCTCCATCTTTTTTAGTTTTTGTGTTAAATGACGAAAACAATATTTGCAAATTTTTTTTTTAAATGGACACCGTTTTGAAAGTGCATCCAATTTTTTTTTTTTTTTGGGGGACATGTAAGTGTTGCCCAAGATTTGTAGAGTATAAGGTTCCCTCATATTCAGCTTTTAGACGAGACGTGAGTGCGGCGATGATAAGTCAGATTATTCTTGTTCTCATAACGAGCAGTAGTGGCGCAGTTATCTGTCTCTAGGACGGTCCGTACTGGCCTGAAATCTGGTCAGAAGCCTAACAACAATTAACATTACACAAATTCTTACAATATTTAGAATAAGGCCCTGGCATCTGGTGTGATTTCACACCAGCTGCTCATTGGCTAATGACATTTTTTGATCATGAGTGATGAGACAACCTTATAGTATACAAACCTTGGGTGTTACCAAAGACACTATAAAGTAAGGAAGTTTTATCCTTTAAATAGATACAGAAAAGATTCCCCTACTGTGGTTTGTTACCGGTTTATGACATCTGCGTCATTTTCATGATTGTTTATCATATTGTTTGAAATAGTTGTGCATCATATAAATAACATAATCTGAAATTTTAAGTTTGCTTTCACTTTCAATGTTTGTATCACATTTTTCGCTTGTAGCCATATACTGGCTCCAGGCGAACATTTAAAAATCCACTCAAGTAATTTTTCAATGTTGACGATTAATAAAATAGCCTGCTAATTATAGGTTAGGTTTCCAACCTACAAAATTATTTTATTAGGACAAAATATTTAAAATATGTATATTACAATATAAGTAGTATATCATTTTATAAATGTTTTTTTATTAAATGTGATTATTGGTATCTAATCATAAATTTAAAGTTAAAACACAATACAAAACAAACCAAATTTTTAAAAAGTTGGGTTAGAAGATAAAATAGCAATTCTGTCAATCACAGCCGAACCGCGTGGGCATTACTATTCTTATCCTTGTGATAAAAACACTATCCGGTGTCGGATAGGTTATCCTAGGGGATATGGTGGATATCACTATTCATAGGTGAAAATACCGATCTTTTTGTTATCTCTAGGATAAACCTTATTCTGCAGATTAAATATTAATATTTATTGACGAAAGTACCGAGCCTAAGACATGGATTAAAGCTTTGAACAAACAGTTCCTGCATGAAAAAAAGTGCCCGGATAAAGAAAGAAGTGTATCTACATCAGAAAACATAGCATCTCTCAGGGCTGTCGTTGAACATAGTCCATGACATTTTGCACGTTATCAGTCACATTTCGGACAGGAGTTTACGACTCACTTAAATTTCCACCCACACAATATCCAAATAAAGTGATACTTGAAAGATCGTGATCATGTTGTCTGCCCAAATTTTCATCGTCAATTCTGAGTTCTTTTAGAAGAGAGTGGAAGGCGTTACTCACAATCTGTTTATGGCCGGTTTTCTGTATAAATAATATTTTGGTGTTGGTCGTACGAAAATCCCCACTAACAAATTGTCATCTTTCATCATTTATGTAATTATTGTGCAATAAATTTAACTTTTGATATATTGAATATATTTTTTCTATCCAAAAGAGAAATAATTTAAAAGTTTCTGTTGGTTAGAAGAAAATAAAAAATGTATTTATAGTGTGGTGGCATAGAGTGAATACTAGGCAGAATTGTGACATGCTGGATTAAAGCACCAAATTTTGCAGAGTTCTTATATACCCTCAGTACTATCAATTCACAGGGGGGGGGGGGGGGGGGGGCGATTTCAGTGTCCGCCATCTTGAAATACGACGCTATCTTTATTTTCTTTAAGTGTAACTGTAAATTTTCGACTTTTATTTGGCTTTTACTAAATATCTCCCCAACTTCTGGGTTTGTAGCAAAAAGGATTTAATTTAAACTAAATTTGCTACAATTTGAGACCAGAGCCTTTTTTGTAACTTTAATATTTTGCGAGATACAAGCTTCCAAAGTTTTGGACTTTTTTAGGTTATTACGAAAATCAGTTGTGTTGACAGCAACACCATTCGAATCAATTTTAATCTAAACTAAATTTGCTAAAACTTTAGACTATATAGTGATATGGTCTTCTTACCATGGATCAAGAGACAACTTCAGATCGCCTAAGAATCGATGTTGTATGGGACATATACAAGCCAGGCAGTTTGAAGGAAACTACACGTGCGAAGAGAGGGAAGGGAGAAAGGAGAAAACTCCCCAAAGACTTTGTTAAATTCCTGAAGAATTCAGAGAACAAGACAGAACTGTTTACCCTATTAAGTGATGCAGTCGCAGCTTATGATGTACAAGAAGGTAAAGAAATACACATCACCTATGGTAAATCTGTTATTTCAAAATTCAAAAAATAGCAGTGCACCGATGTTCGAACTGACCACGAAGAAGCTGATACCAGAATGTGTCTTCATATATTGGATGCATTACAAAAGGGTGCAACCAACATCCTCATAAGTACAGCTGACACAGATGTTATTGTGATACTAGTAGGCATCTTTTTCGAGCTACAAACGGAAAATGGAGCTTTTTTAAAAAAGTAGAAAACCACCATTAAAAAAAAACGTAGCATTTTTCATGTAGGTATGTTTGGTCATTTAGATGCCAAATGACCCCATGTACCTCCCATGTTCCGCATCGCCTTACCAAGCACCCTATATATATAAACGTATTTTCGACTATATAAATCACTAAGAATTTCATCTACTGAGAAAAAAATTCATATCAATTAATGTATATGCATCAAGGAGTTAAATAAAAGAAAACACCAACTCTATTACTGTCAGAACAAAGTAGAAAACAAACAAGGTTAGCCACCATCTTCCTTCAGTATTAAATTATTGACTACATCAGAGTCAAGACAAGTAAATTGGAAGGAAAATTCTCAGTGCAGTAGGAATTTTTGATCAGCATGGCCTTAACTACAAAATAGCAGTTTCAGCTAACTCCACCGAAGCATGTCGAAATATGACATTTATATACTTTACTTAACCTAAAAGTTGTTAAAAAATTCTGAAAAAAAATTTTTGAGCTTTATTGGACTGGAACAAAAATATTTCGACCCTTGCAATTTTTTGCTAAAGTTAATAGTTTAAGAGTAAAAAATTCTTGACTATCTAACATTACTCAAATAACCTAACTTTGACAAGCTGTATCTCAAAAACTGTCCATATATATAGGATCGGCTTGATATGATGAGAACTTTTGATCAGCATGACTCGAACTACAAAATAGCAAAGTTTCAGCTGATTCCACCGAAACACCATTTTCATTGGTTTTGTTCCTGGGTCCTTTCCTACAAAAAAAACAAATAAAAAAAAACAATGACATTCGTAAGAGTAACCGCTTTGGAGAACAAACATATATATAATATATACTACTCTATAGTGTAGAATCTACACTGTAGGTGGAAAAGGAACGTGCTCTGAAAAGTTCCCCTCCCTTGACATAAAACTTTCAGCACAGGAGCTATCCAACATTAGTATTGAGTGATTTTCTTGTTATTTTCATTCATTTTTGTGGCAGAAATTTAATAAATTCTCCAAACGTGGCGGAAGTTTGTTTTATTTGGAGTAAATCTTTGTTGGAAGGTAAAACTGATGTGGAACATGGACTTGAAATTTTCAGAGTCGAATGTTGAAAAAAAAGGACGGAATAGAATGTTCGATAGATGTAATTTTCAACAATGAAATTCGTTTTGTCCTGGCTATGTATAAAGCCCCAGTAAAAGAAGTATCTACTGATACTCATAGATATTTAATTTTTGTAAAATCTACACAGCTCAAAAAACCTGTTCAATTATCTATTCTTCCGCCAATATCTAGTGCTGCTTGGCAACATTTATATCGGGTCTGTTACCAAAATCAAATATAGCTAGGCAACGAGCTTACTTTTGAAGACTGGGGATGAACATCAGGGACAACATTTTGGAGTCAATTCAAACTCTGCTTCCACCTGCTCCAGACATTCTGCTGAATACTATTTTATGTAATTGCACCAAGGGCTCTAGCTTAATCTGCGGCTGCAGAAAAGTTTGTTTATATTGTTCACCAGTTTGTGGTAATTTATAAGGTCAGTCTTGTTTAAATATGACACCAGATATAAAAGAAGTCGATAATTGCGACTCCACTGAAGTCGTATACTATTTATTGAGATTAATAACTCCTGTTTTGAATGAAAAATTAAATAATGACCAAATTAATAATTTTTTTAAAAAATAAATATTTTTCAAGCAAAAACAAAGAATTGGGGACATCATGTGAAAAAAAAAGCACCGTGAACTCTATCTCGAAGGTGGCTGGACAGAAGTGCACGTTTCATGAGAAACATAAAGGTTACAACTCTAAATCGAATCATCGTCAAAACAGTTACTCTTACGAAGAAATTTTCTAAGCTACAAATTTGATAACTAGTATTTTTTCTGTAAAAGTGACCATTAACGAGATATTCGCAAAGAATGGTTTTTGGTGACCTTTGACCCTGCATAAAATTTTTAGTGGCACTCGAATGGATGGGAACTTTTGCCATTTTGTTTAGAACCACAATACCAAGGTTCATACTAAAATCCAGCTTTCCGGGAATTTTTCCGAAGGACAATGTCTAATATCTCTCGACTACTGTGCGTTATTTCACCTTATAGTGCGACCAGAGTATATCCTACCTTCTACCCACTAGTCTCCACTCTCTAGCCTCCAAGCTATTCATTACCCACATGTAGTGCGGTCTTGATATTGGGGTTATATTGATACTTTTGGAACATGCTGTCATACATTGTCTTATTGGGTTAGAGAATCCAGTTTTCAGCATGATACTGCTAATTGACAAGGATTAGAAGCATTTGATATTGTTCTGCTTTTTGGTCAGTAAGTTTAACTGATCATTTACATCCGCTACCCATAAATTTTGTTTGGAAGATTACTCCACAGATCCTAGCATTCATTGTATTGACTGTGAGCATGGAGAAGTACTTAACATTTGTGGCTCAGCAACTTAATGAAATTATATTATAAAAGTCTGATTGTTCATCATTTTTGTTTTTAAATTTTTAACCTACTTGTCTGTCTATGCCTCTGATGATTGTAGTGCTTATCAAAACATCACTTTCCTTTCTGCTCTTCTTCTCATCCTAGTTCCAAATATCATCTTTGTTACACATGTACAGTCTATTTTAAACCACATCAATTTGTCTGTTTCTTTCTTAGTCTGGATGACTATTGTTACATAATCTGTAATTAGGTCTGCTTTCAATTAAAACACAGCTTCTGCAAATGTAATCTTTGACTGCCAAAGTACATTTGGAGATATGTTTGACTTTTTTGACTGTCATTGTTACATAACCTCTAATTAAGACTGCTTTGGAGTTAAAGCACAATTATTTTTGCTTTTACCAGATGTTTAAACTAAGCAGATCAAATGTAATCTTTGTCTACCAAAATACATTTGGGAACACGTTTGACTGTTGTGATAGTTACTACATAATTTCTAAATAAGTCTGGTTTAGAGTTACAGCCCAATTATTTCAGCTTGTGCCATAATTCATAAACTTTAAATAGATTAGGTGCAATATTTGACTCGCTTTATGAAACTTTAGGAAAATATGTTCTAGTGTAAATTTCAAGTTGAAACAGCGCCTCAAAAAAGCCACTGCCTAAGGAATCACTACCACATCCAGATTTTCTATCCAAGTATATTCAACTAAACATACTATCTTTCCACTTCACTATGTGGAAAAAATTGTTCATAGAACTAATAATATAATATTGAAATTGTCTATCCCAAGATCCCATAAAATGATGTTACATGGTAGTAGTGGGAGTGGTGCAGGGAAGGCTGATGCCAAAAAACTTTTTGAGGCCTTCGGTTCTTGTACACAGACTAAATCACAATTTTATTTTTTTTACCCCTTTTAGTAATGAGGTGGGGGTGGTAGAGGGGATGGCTTTGCCAAAAAAAAAAATTTGAGGCCTTTGGTTCTTGTGCACACTAAATCACAAGTTTATTTTTTACCTCTAATAATGGGGTGAAGGTGGTAAGGGGGGTAGTAGAGGGGGTGGCTGATGAAAAATTGAGGCAAATGCTTTATGTACACACACTAAATCACGATTTTATTGTTTTACTCCCTTTAATAATGGGGTGGGGGTGGTAGTAGAGGGAGGTGGCTGGTTATAAAAAGAAATGGGGCCTTTGGTTATACACACACTAAATCAAAAATTTAATTTTTACTCTCTTTAATAACGGGGCGGGGGTGATAGTGGAAGTGACTGATGCCAAAAAAATTTTGAGATCTTGGCTTCCCTTATGTAGGTACACTAAATCCCAATATTATGGACTCTTGCTTGCTTTACCCCTCAACCCTACAATGGAATAATATCAAAATATAATCTAGTTCCAGATTTCATTATAATACATAAGTGTACCAAATTTCAAGTCAATATCTTAAACGTTTCCAGAGCAATTGTGCTCACAAAAAAGTTACAGACGTACAGACTGATAGACAGATATTTTTTGCTCAAACTTATAATCTTGATGTTTCATGATATTCTGATAAACCTATTTGAACAAAAAAAATTTCAATTTTTTTTTTTACTACAATTACTGCACAGGCCATGTGAATGCTAGAACCTCATTTATCTTTGTTATTTTTCGAGTTACGTGCAATAGTTCAAAAATCATATGATTGTATTTTCCAAAAGTCGTTTCAAAAAAACAATTGAAAGTCGCATTCCGGAGATATGAAATTTATTTTTGTTTTTTTAAGTGGAACACCCAGTATATTTTTACATCATCTGAAAGGCCATAAAAAACGCTTTTTAATGATATATAAAACAGTATTTAACTTAAGAAAATTTTGTCCAATTTAAAATAAATTTATAATTTATCAAATTAACCATGGAAAACAAATGTATGTAATTTAAAGTAAACAATACGTTAGTTCTGTCAAGATATTTGTTGGTAACTAATTTCACTTTATTTTAAATAAAATGGAAAATTTTAATGGTTGATATATATTTTTTGGACTACCGTAACTTAATGGCAACAAGAAATAAAATTTAATATCTAGTACAGTTTTTAAGAAAAATACTGTTTTATATATCATTTAAAGGCTTTTTTCAGATGATGTAAAAATATACTGGGTGATTCATTTAAAAAAACCAAAGTGAAGTGCATATCTCCGAAATGTGACTTTCAGTTGTTTTTCTGGAATAATTTTTGGAAAACATATTATTTTCTACTCCACCACGTGGTTGTGCCAGTAATAATAAAGTCAGAAATTAAATTGTCCATTGTTTAAGTTCATCAAGCTGTAGAATAACATTTTTTTCAGAATGTAGGTTTTTTAAACACACCCATTTTTTCACACAAAAAATTGTCTCGACCCCTAATCTGTGTACTTTTGATTTATATTTATTCATTATATTTTTATTTTCAAACAAAATAAATTTAAAGAAATATAAAAAAAAACAATAGGTTTTAAATGATTTAAAAAAATTGTTTATAAACACCACTACATTCTAAAAAAAAACTTCTATGACTTGATGCCTTTAAATACTTTGACTTGAAATTTGCATGATGATTTACTTTCACTAGAAGCATGTTGTCCTAAAGTTTCATTAATTATTTTTAAGTTATCGTCAATTGTTTAAAAATGGCCGATCTCAAATATTTTGAATTTTTCAGGCTTAACAAATTGACCAAAGGCCTAGTTTTCTTCGCAATTTCATAAAGATCAGTCTTTTTTTTTATTATTACAATGCGATCTATACAACCAGAGATATTTAACTAAAATGGTGAAAAAATCCTGTTTTGAAAATTCTTTTATTTATCGGAATGCCTTGTAGGACTCATTTATTCCAAAATTTTTTGCTACTCTTGTAAAATTTACAATTAGTTCTAAAAAAAACTGTTACTTTAAGAAAATTGCTTATTGATTTGGATTTTTGGTGGTTTGGATCATTAGATTTACTCCAGTACTTCTGATAAATAAATTTAAGTTTCACTGTACCTAAGGTATTCTGATATTTTATATCTTGTTTTATTTTTAGGAGATTCGATGATCTGGAAAGCAAGAAATTTTGGAGACGGAGAATTGTTCCAGACTGCGCAAAACATAAAAATGCCTTCTTGTGAACAACTTCAGAACTTAAGGAATCATGGATAATATGTCTGCGATTTCTTTACTGGTTAATTGCAAATTCACAGCATATTTATAAATAATTTTATATATTATTGAAAAGGTCTTTGGAACTAGAATAATTAGTAGCACGAAGTATATGTTAGTAGGTAGTTATTCTGTAATTCCTGTAGGAAACAAATTTAACTATGCGAGGCATAAGAAAGATTAAAACTAGCCAGCTGCTGAACTGTCTCAAGAAAATGTTTGTTGTCTAGTCAATTGTTAATATAATTGTTAAACATTTTATTTTGTTTTAACTCTGTGCAGTTTTCGTTGAAATCTGTTTCCCCATAATATTAAATTTTCCGAAAGGAAAATTGCTGTGTATTCAAATGTAAAACTTTATTCCCAATTGTTTGGTGGGATGTTCAAAATATATATTTTTTTATTTTCATTAGTGTTATGATTTTGTAATTTTTAACTTGTATCAAATTTTCGAAAAGTAAAGAAAAAACAAATTAGGATTTATAATGTCGAGGCGACTATTATTGCCTTCAAATTATTTTTGTTTCAATAAATTACACATTTTTCCATTAAGTAAATTGTTTTTGAACATTGCAACATTAAGCGACAGTATAGGCTTGTCTGGATAGAGAAAGAGTGAACATGTCTTGTATACATCTAGGCCAGTCACTAGAGTAAAAAAGGTATGAAAAATTGCGAAAGTTTTTAAATTTTAAGACAACATTGTAGAAGGTAAAAAAATAATAAATCCTGTTTTTGCACCCTTTTCTGCCTCCCGGAACATTGTTTAATTAATAAAAAACGTAACTTTTTGAAAAAAATTCCGAAATTTTTGCAAACCTTGGAGAACATTTCAATAATTATTAGACATCTTCTGTCAAGTCTTCACCCTGCCATGATGACAGGAACATTGCAAATAGTTGTTTATTAACTTTACTTCGATATATTTAGTCGATTAAAAATTGCGAAAGTTATGCAAATGATCGTTTATACGACAAACCCGCTTGTAATTTTACATAACTTTTTTACTCTGGAAGATTTTTTTTCACAATTTTTTTATCTAGCACTGCCACGATTTTGATGGTTTAAACAATACATGGGGGCCTAAACAATTGCGAAAGTTTGTGACATTAATAACTGACATAATCTGAATTTGCAACCTCGTAAATGTACCGGAACTTATTAAATTGCCTATTAAAAAATGAAGTTATGCTTGACAAAAAAAAAATTGGAAAAACGTGCAAATTTCATAGAACGTTCAAATAATGAATTAAAATACTCCTGTGAATTTTCAACCTCTCAAAACATTCCGTATATATTTTATTTGTTTTCGCTATTCTTGGGAGATGTTTTGCAGTTTATTTAAAATTTCCTTTGTATCAACAAAATCGGGAAAAAGGTGCAAATTTATTATTGTTTCAATTTCGTCGATATATAGCTTCAGATCAATTTGCAACCCATGTATTAATACGGAACATGATTTAAATAAGTAATTCTTGCGGAGAGCACTCGCTCGTTTCTTGTCCATTTTTATCTTGAATATTTACACGAGCGCAAGCAATTAAGCTTCATCACCTGACTAATAGCAAAAGGGTCGGCGAAAGAAAAAGAACAGAGGGAACAGAATATATAATATATATGGGATGTTCTGTGTCAAATGGATCACGGGCACTCCCAAAATTAGTGCTGATGGATTTTGATGTTTGAGGTCTCAAAATGTTCGTTAGGGTATGTACTTTCAAAAAACTGCTGGCCTTTAAAAAAATTCAATATGGCGGATGCATCAATGCGCCTACAAAGTCGGTTCTCGAGATAAAATTAATTAAAATGTATAATAAAATGTTAATAATCTTTTAAAAATACCACCTAAATACATATTACATAGTTTTTATCCATCGAATATACGAAATTGAAAATGGCGGATCTTTAAAAAACGATTTCGAATCAGTTTTCGTTATTGGTATGGGGTTTTTGGGATCTCTGAGTCTTATTGTATCATCGAAATTTCAAAATATAATATGGCGGATCCAATGTGGTGGTCGCAAGCCCCTTTTAACCCATTTTTCGGCTGCAGTGTGAACCCAGCAAATTTGAAACAACTGTCTCTGATTTCAGATGTACCATCGAAATTGCAAAATCCAAAATGGCGGATCCAAGATGGCGGACGGAATCAATATGGAGGTATAGGCGCCTTTTGCTTTCGCTTATTAATAGTAGAGTTTATATACTCAAATTCGAGTATAAATATCAACATTATACTCAAACTTAGGCATAAAAACGAATTCCCGATGTTAAGTTTGTAATAAGAGATCTTAAAAACGCCCATATTAATACTTTAACTTACCTGCATTCATGCTGTAGCTAAAAGAAGGTTAGAAAAGGCGTTTATGCTGCCATATTGGCTCCGTCCACCATCTTGGATCCGCCATTTTTGATTTTGTAATTTCGATGGTACATCTGAAATCAGACACGAAAAACTCCCATACCAGTAGTTTCGAATATGCTGGGTTCACACTGCAGCCGAAAAATGGGTTAGAAGGGGCGCCATATTGGATCCACCATTTTGAATTTTCGATGTTACAATAAAATTCAGAGATCCCAAAAACCCCATACCAATATCGAAAACTGATTCGAAATTATTTTGTGCGATAAAATCGTATTTTCGATGGTGGATTCATAGTTAGCGATTCTAAAAACTATGTAATATGTATTTAGGTGGTATTTTTAAAAGATTATTAACATTTTATTATACATTTTAAATAATTTTATCTCGAGAACCGACATTGTAGGCGCAATATTAGATCCGCCATATTGAATTTTTTTAAAGGCCAGCAGTTTTTTGAAAGTACATACCCTAACGAACCTTTTGAGACCTCAAACGTCAAAATCCATCAGCACAAATTTTGGGAGTGCATGTGATCCATTTGACGCTGAACGTCCCATATATATGAAAATTCATAAGAAACGAGCGGTCGCCGCAAGAAAATGGTTAAACTCGCAAAAATTATTGAATATATTGTATAATCAACCTTATTGAAAATAGTAAAGCTTAGAATTTATTTAAATCATGTTCCGTATTAATAAATGGGCAAATTGATCTGAAGCTATATATCGACGTCATTAGAATAATAGTAAATTTGCTCCTTCCGGATTTTTTTGATACGAATGAAATTTTAAATAAACTGCAAAATATCTGTAAAGGATAGTGAAAACAGATAAAATGTATTCCGGATGTTTTGCGAGGTTGAAAATTCACGGGAGTATTTCAATACATTATTTGAATGTTCTATGAAATTTGCACCTTTTTCTAATTTTTTTTTGTCAAGCATTACTTGCATTTTTAAAATAATAGGTAATTTGATTAAGTTCCGGTACATTTACGAGGTTGCAAATTCAGATTAGGTATGTCAGTTATTAATGTCGCAGACATTTGCAATCTGATTTTAAGAATTTCGCAATTGTTTAGACCACCATATATTGTTTAAACCGTCAAAATCGTGGCAGTGCTAGATAAAAAAATTGTGAAAAAAAACATCCAGGGTAGAAAAAGTTATGCAAAATTACATGTGGGTTTGTGACCCTATTCTGTCGTATAAACGATGCATAACTTTCGCAATTTTTAAACTGGACTAAATACAAAGTAAAGTTAATAAAAAACTGTTTGTAATGATCCGGTCATCGTAGCAGGAAATGTCAAATAATTATTAAAATGTTCTCTAAGGTTTGCATAAATTTCGGAATTTTTTTCAGTTATTACATATTGACGTCTTTTGTTAATTTAACAATGTTCCGGGAGGCGGAAAAGGTTGCAAAAACCGGATTTATTATTTTTTTATCTCCCCCAATGTTGTCACATAATTTAAAAACTTTTGCAATTTTTGTCTAACTTTGCACTATGGAAATCCCTGGTGACTGGCCTAATCCATAAGGTCTAATATTCTTTGCCAGTGACAGCTTTTAAGTGAAAAATGGTATAAAAGAAAAGTATATAATAAGAAAATAAAGGTGTTTTAATCTTAAAAACATCATTTAGCTCTTAGAATTTAGTGAAGGAAAATTAAATGAAATGTTCTGATAATTATTTTGTTTAACAATAGAGATTGAAATAGTCGATTTGAATGAAAATAATGGTAATGTCATTTTATATTCAAAATTTTATCAATAAATACATAATGAATTTGAAATACAAGTAAATATTTTGACCTGTTGAGTTTTATATAGCTTAACTAATTTGCAAAAACGATCAAAACGAACTAGAAAATATAGGCGTGCTTGTTAATATTCAGGTATTTTGACCAATCGCCGCCACCTTGGAATCAGCTTAGATAAGTTTCTAAAGTTTAAGATGAATTTCGGTAGACTTGGGGCGTTGGTAAGGGGGGACATATTTGACTGAGCTAATCTAAGATAGAAAGGTCAAATAGAACGCCCAACTAACTTAGATTTAAGTTTAGCTCAGTTCACTGGTAGAAAGAAAGCAACCAATATGTCAAATGTTTAGAAAACCGCCATTAACGTCAATTATTGGCGAGAACTTCAAAAATGTTTGTAAATTTGGAAATACTCCCGTAAACTTTCCAGGAAATATTGGTGGGAAACTTTCCAAAACCTTATTTACAAGGGTCAGAGTCCTTCAGTGATAACAGGAGCATTAAATAAAGTACAATGCATTACATTGAAAAATAATGTATTCCTATGTGAAATTTTATTTAGCAATATGTAATTTACCTCTTAAATATACAACTGCTATCGCGTCGCATTATTTACATACCTACTAGCTAATAAAATGAATTTAATTAAAACAAATACTATTACAACACGTATTTATGTTTTAAAAATAAACTACTGATTATTAAATGACAAAAACAATGTTATAATAGAAAACAAGTGACTAAAAAACATGTAGCAAAATGCCAAAATAACATTGCTGTTGCGGCTGTGTGCTTACTGCTCAGTGATAGTTTCAATGATGCCATCGACCTGCGCATAAAGTTATATGAGTATACGTCTAGTAATTCTGTGTATTGTGTATTGTATTTATATTATACAAAATCACAATTTTATTTTTTTCACCCCCTTCGGTAATAGGTCTCAAACATTTTTTGAGACCTTAGCTTCTCTTATATATATATATACTAAATATCAATTTTGTGGTGCTCCATTTACCTATTTACCCACATTTACCCCTCCCCCCCCCCCCTCTTCAACGGAATAAAATCAAAAAAAATCTAGTTCCAGATTTCGTTAAAATACATACACGTATTAAATTTCAAGTCAATATCTTAAACGGTTCCAGAGTAATCGTGCACACAAAAAAGTTACAGACAGACTGACAGACAGAATTTTTTTTTGCTCAAACTTAAAATCTCGACGTTTCATGACATTCTAAGCCTATTTGAACAATAAACATTTTCAAACATTTTTTTTTGCGTTACTATTACTTCCACTGCATGTGGAAGTAATTATATATCAAGTCAAGTCCGGCTCTTTTAACACTGAAAAAATTCCGACCCTTGCTTATTTATTTCTTCCTGGAATGGTTCCAAAATCAGAAAGTTTCCGTAAGTGGAAAGTTTCCTATGCCCATCACTACTTTCATATACAACAAATTTCAAGTTTACCAACAGTTTCACATGCTACCAAATACTAATAAAAACTAGTAGGATTGTGTTATCTTTTGGCAGCATCGAAAACCAAACATTGTGTTTAGGAATAATAACCCTTTTTCTGAAGAATTTGATACTTTTTCAATGTTTTAGTATTTGGAAATTTTAGGGAGAGAAATTAATGTGAGGTTAAACCCTTTGGACACTGCGCTATTTAAATATTGCGTCGAAGGTATGTACCTAAAAGAATGTTAAATACAATATGCAGGGTTCTGGGTTCGTTTCCTGGCCATGCAACGGGCACTTTACAGAAAAATACATTTATCCTAGTATGTTCGAGATTGTATTGAATATTTGAAAGTTTCCAAAAATCTCATACAAGATTACTTGAGAGATGTTGAGGTTACGTTACCATGGCCTTTAACTGTATAAATTACTATATATGCAATAAAGAAGTGCTTGTGTCTTTAAAACGACATGTCATTTTGCTTTCCTTTTTTTTTATTTTTCCTGTGATCGTAGAAGTAGGAAATAGATCTATTAGGCCAGTCGTCAGGTAAATTAACATCGTTTTAAATCATACAAAAGATTTTACTGTTGGAACCAGTTCATATTATATGCCTCTTTTAGACATACTAATTTTAGTAGTATTAATATTCTTGGTGATGATATGGTCGTTACTAAGCTTGTTAACGCCACATTTGCTTTCTAGTTTATTGCTGACAGTTCTGTATAGAGAAGCGTAACCGTTGTATTCACGAAGTATGTCTTTCAAGGAAAACTGACATATAAAACTGTCGATGTACAGGTCGGATGCGATACAATGCTTGATTTCCCCTGCCTATAACTCCAAGAATATTAATACTACGTAAAAATGTGTCTGAACCATTTCGATGAGAATTTAATTATCTTGAAATTTGATAACCATCTTTTTTTGGTAGAACCGAGATATTGGCAAAAAAAATGATTTTTAATCGATATTCCCCCAAAATTGGGGGTCTAAAAGAGGAATATAATGAATTGGTTCCAACAGTAAAATCTTTTGTATGATTTAAAACGGTATTTACGCATCCTGAACGCCCTGACGACTGGCCTATGTAGCCATCACTGTGATAATATTGACAAATAATTCTCAAAACTACTGATGAAGAAATTAATTGCTCAATAAAAACTGTTTTTGACAAGTACTGAGCAGTATACAGAGAGATGAAGAAATAGTTTATTCTAAAAAAAGAAGGGAGTTTTATGATATACTGAGCTATTCTTCTCTGCTACTTCGTTTTAATATAGATCCACCTTAAAGACAGATCAGATTGCCCTTTTTCAATTCAAAAAGTTATTGTTCTTGTTTTATGCTCTATATGCATAGCGAAGAAATCTTTTATCCTGGTTTTCGACATTGGGAGCGAAACAAGCATATATATTCCTTCTTTAAAATAAAAATAGTCAAATACCTCACACTTCATAATCATCACAAAAAATGACGAACTTTTAAGTCCTATAAAAACTCGTGAAACAAAACCAGTTCGAGCTATCAAACAAAACTGTTGAACATTTACCTATGCATGTGCAGTACTTGTGGTAACTATTATTTCAGGTTTTGATCATTTACTTTGTTCATTAGTGTGAGTATTATTTCGGGTATTATCCGAGTTCGGATTACAATGCTAACATATTATAGTGTGTGCAATTTACGACCACATCTTATTTTAGAACATGTTGACATTTAATTTCTTATTTATTTGAGATATAGTACTCGATCAGTTCTTTTCGACTATCTAGAGATTTTTTTAAATTTTCATCTTGTCAATGCCTATACTATGATTCGCTCATTGGGTCGAAAGTTCAAGTTGGGTAACTTTTTATCCAAAAAGCAGATAACATATTGCCCCTATATAAAGTTTGAATTCAATATTTTGTATTCTTTATAACAGAATAGTGAAGTTTAATATTTTTGACTTTTCGACTCTGCAAAAAGTTTTATTTAAATACAAAAACACCACATAAGAAGAGCCAGCACATTATTGAAAAAACAGAATAGAACCATTCCCTTCAACATTGTCATCTCTGCCAAGCTGGGAGTCGAAACCAGGATTAAAGGATAGTAGACTCTGGTCGTACCTCATCACATAATGCAGTCTAGACTGCTGTGATACAGTATCATCCAACAAGTAAAAAATTTCAAAACTCACCGTTGTGTAGCTCAATTTTGTAAAAGGATATTTGAGGAAGGTTCTAATCGAATATGCTATCCACTTCAAAAAAAAAAAAATTGACTAATCGATTTCGAAATTTCTACCAATTTAGTGAATGAAAATTTCAAATATTTCAAGAGAGAGAAATAGAGCTTATTGAATACTGTGTTCTGAACTCGGTTCTGAATTAAAAAATAATAATAAATCGGTCAATGTGTTTCCAAAATGAGAGGGTCTTGCAGTCTTAAATGACACACACTGTATATAGAAATATGTATGTAACATTTCAAATGTATTAAAGTTAGGTAAATCACCAGTTAGGTTATTAAATGGTTTCAAAGATATGTAAATATTTATTTTTTATTGCTAGGATGTGGTTTGTTCTTTCATTGAAAAGGAGGAGGGGAGGGTCTCTAAGGCCGGTTTTTGGCCTAATTTATTTCTTGAGAAAAAAAAACTCGAAAAACATTTTTTTTTTGGTATCTACTAACAATATTTAATTGATTGCATCCCAAACGAAATTTTTCCCCATCCTCTCTTTTTACCCCCCATTACCCCCTGTCATCCTCCTCCCCCCCTTTCACCTCTTTCGAAACAAGTAAAATACACTTACAAAATCAAAAATATCCTTATTCAGCAACAGTCATGTTAAACTGAATGCTGATTATTTAATAGTTTAGGGGGGTATAAATAGGGGAGGTGAGTGCGGGAAAGTTTCTTTGGGGTGGAATCAATTCGATATTGATAGTAAGTAAAAAATGTTTTTTCAGTTTTTTTGTTCAAAAATAAATTAGGCCGAAAATCAGCCTTATGGACCCTCCACCTTTAGTGATAATATTCACACATATATTAGACTAATTTTATATAAATACATATTTCGAAGGAAAAATATTAATTTTGTCAATATTTGTTATTAGTTATCGTAAGGTTCAAAATTTTTCGTCTTTGTTTGGACTGACTTAAGTTGTACAATATATATATATATATATATATATATATATATATATATATATATATATTATATATATATATATATATATATATATATATATATATATATATATATATATATATATATATATGCAGGAATAAAAGCATTTAAACTATTTAACATATTTGTCTATTTTATTATATTGTATTATTTTCCCCTTATGCAAATAAGTTATCAAACTTTGTTTTTATCAATATAAAGCTGAGCAATGCTTTCAAGTAAAAGTATTTATAACTAAAAATTTTGTGTATACTGTGTACTTAAGAAAAAGACATGAGCTTATTTAGCTTCTCTACGAATGCTAGTACAGGTGCCAGTACGTAAATTATAATTTATGCACTTCTTAGGAGAGTTTCCCATAGCATTCCACAGGGATCTGTGTCAGGTCTCTTACCATTTGTATTAATGACCTCTCCAATATATTAGTGATAACACCAATTTCACATTGTTTGCTAATGACAACAGCACTAAACAAATCCTGTGCTACCGGAACTAAATCAGAATGTTATCTCGACAACCGAAAATATTAGCAAATGGTTCTTATTTAATCGATTAAAGCTAAACCAAGACAAAATTCAATCATTTAACTTCGTACTACACAATCTTGACCCAGCAGACTAATTCGTTCAAAGGGATAAAGTGGTAAAATTTTTAGCTGTACCTATATCTCATCCAACCAGGGCCACCGAAAAGGGGAGGCCGGGACTCTGGCTATATTACGTCATATAGTCCAGGCACTCAGTTGTGCACATTTAGTTTTTCAATAAATTTAAAACTTAATGCGAAAAATAAAATGACAAAACCTTGAAAGTGGGAAGGGGCCCTCAATAATAAGCAGTCCCGGGGCCCGGTAAAGCTGGCGGCGGCCCTGGACCCAACATTATGCTTGGAGCAACACATTTTAAAATTATCAACTAACACATTGTCCTTTAACTTTTTAATTATGGCTTACTACAACTCTTCATCCAAATATGTCATATGGTATCCTAAATTTAACTAAACCACTAAAGTATTCGGTCTACAATGCAGATGTATTCGGATATTCTCGCTCTTAAAGTATAGAGATGACTGTAATGACCAGTTTTTAAAATCTAACTTTGTCCTGTGTCCTGTGTTTATTATACCTTAAACGACATGAACAACTATGTGTTATCGTTTTCTTTAATTGGTATAAAGAAAGGTCAACTTTCAACTGCAATTACGAATACATGTTCAATTACTCTGAATGGAGTTATATGCGATCAATTTCTAATAAAAGTATTTTTGTTGTTTTCCAAAAATACACCGAGAGAAATCGGCTAGGTACTTTTTTTGCTAACAATAATTTAATTGCAACAAATGTTTTTTTTAATTTGGACAAGTCGATGTAATATTTTTGATAAATAAAATGACATTTCTAAAAACAGATGCCTGTTCCTATATTAACGTACTCTTCTACAAATAATAAATATAAGTAATAGATGTGTTTAATAATAATTGCCCCCAATTAAACTGTATTTAGGAGTAGTTAAATATGAAGCTACCAGAGAAGAAGCAAGTCTCCCTAAAAATATATATTAGTAACAACTACTCTACTATTTGGGACACAACAAAACTTTAATAATAATCCAAGTACTCAGCTTTTTGTGGTTATTGAATAATTTTATTTCGTGCATCTTTGAGTCTCATTCGGTGTCGACTCGTGTGTGTGCATGTGCATTCCATCACAGAGAATAGAGAGAGAATTTATCATTTGCTAAATGTGGTTTGGTATTAGAGATGCTTCAGGTCTGTAGCTAGAAAGTGCTTTAAGGACGGGCAAACAATTTTTTCAGGGAGGGCCCGTAATAAAAATTTTTTTTAACTCAATCTCTCAAAATATTGGGAAGGCAGTCGAAATTGTCCCCCCTTGCGGTCGCCGTAGGTCGGGCGAAAATTATTCCAGGACGGGCATAGCCCATCCTGCCCCCCCCCCCCCTAGCTACTGGCCTGAGGTGCTGTATTATACGGACCAAACTGTTCATGCACTACTTCTAAAGATATTTACTGCATTAGGTAAGTATATTTAGTAGTTTTAGTAGCTAAATGTTATAAATCATTTGAAAATTCATTTTCACCGGATAGATATCTAACTTAAAACTATAAATCGTTTTTATATTGTTCACTATAATTAAATGTATCTCCGTTTTATTTATAATGAATTACTTTTCATTTTAAATTAAAAGTTTAACAGTCATTTATATTTTTATATATTGGATAGTGTAGGTATATAAGGTAGTTCATAAAATGAAGATTCAATTTTTTGTGGGGCACCCACCAGAATTCTTCGAAAGTCCAAAAAGTGATCTAGGTACATTTGAGCAAAATCGATTACAATCATTTTTTTGAACTTTCAAACAATTCGGGGGAAGCCACAAAAAAAATTTTCATTTTATTTTTAGCGATCGAATGAAAATGTAGAGCCTTAAATAATTTATAGTAAAACTACTAACAGTATTCAAATTATGTACAGAGTGGTCGCGCAAACGTTAGAACCTCATTTAACTTTGTTATTTTTGGCGTTACACAAAAAAGTTAAAAAATAAGACGTATATAGGAACATGTATTTTCCAAAAATCATTTCAGAAAAACAATTGAACGATGCATTTCGGAGATATGAACTTTTACTTTTTTAAATGGAACACACACCATATATTTTTACACCATTTGAAAGGCCATAAAAAAGCTTTTTAATGATATATAAAATAGTATTTTTCTTAAAAACCATACTAGATATTAAATTTTATATTTTGTTACCATTAAGTCTTGGTAGTACGAAAAAAAAAAAATATATATATATATGAAAAAAATAACCGCCTTTTATACTACCACAAGTATAACGGTAAAAAAGAAGATGTCTGCGTGTGTATATATATATAACTTGCTCAAAAGTAGCGCCTCTACTTTTTTATGGTAACTTAAAAATATAACGCGAATTTCAAAATAATATAAGCTATACCGGGTGCCACAAGTAAGTGGCTCACCCTTATATTTCCTTTATTTTTGAACTTATTCATTTGAAATTTGGGGTGCTTAAACTACCTGTAAAAATGGATTTTTTGGACATGAAAAATGGTAGAGACCATTTCCGGTTTACCCGTAAATGACCGCAACTTTCGATTTTTAAATGAAACACCCTGTATATTTTTACATATTTGGATTCAAGACAACATTCTGAGTATACCCTGAGAATTTTGCGAATTTTTGAGTCTATGTTCAGTTTTTTAAGCATTTTAAGACATTCGTCTAGAGTGCTTTGGAATACCAAAATTTTTTCTACGGCATGTAAAGTCCAAGGGAAAAATACAATTTTTCATTTAATTTCATTAATAACCATTTACGAAGCCTCCAAAGTTGAACATATCACTTTTTTATCGAAAACTTTTTTTTTCAAATAGGAAGGTGGTGGCTCATAGTGTTCAATAAGTTATAGATTTTTTTCTGAATTCATTGATATCCATTTCAAATCTATGCTGTTTGTTTTTCTATTTTATTTAATTTGTTTAAAAATAAAAAATCTACACAAAGTGAACATATCAAAATGAAACTAGGGGGTCTAGGGTCATACAGAAAACTACATATTGTGACATATGAAGTAATTTAATACCACTTCCGGTTTCGCCGGAAATAACCCTGACTTTTGATTTTCAAATGGAACATCCTGTATATTATTACATTTTTGGATTCAGAATGAATTTTTGAACATGTGTGGTGATTTTTATAAATTTATGACAAGTTGTTATTTTTTTTTTTATAGCAATTATAAATTTTAATCTAGACTGCTATGAAATAAGAAAATACGTACTTCATTTTAGTTTGTACAGAAAAAAATATTTATACATAACCATTTTGTAGGCATTTTAATGCAAGTAATTTAGTTTTTTTGAAATAACTCTTTATTTTTCAAATGGGACGGTGGTGGCTCCTTGTATCCATTAAATTGCCCTTGCTATAAAAAAAATAACAAATTTATAAAAATCACCACACATGTTCAAAAATTCATTCTGAATCCAAAAATGTAATAATATACAGGGTGTTCCATTTGAAAATCAAACGTTAGGGTTATTTCCGGCGAAACCGGAAGTGGTATTAAATTGCTTCATATGCCAAAAAATGCAGTTTTCTGTATGACCCTAGACCTCCTAGTTTAATTTTGATATGTTCAAAAATAAAAAAGCTACAGGGGTGAGACACTACTTTGTGTAGATTTTTTATTTTTAAACAAATTAAATAAAATAGAAAAACAAATAGTATAGATTTGAAATGGATATCAATGAATTCAGAAAAAAATCTATAACTTATTGAACACTATGAGCCACGACCTTCCCATTTGAAAAAAAAAAGTTTTCGATAAAAAAGTGATATGTTCAAATTTGGAGGCTTCGTAAATGGTTATTAATGAAATTAAATGAAAAATCATATTTTTCCCTTGTACTTTACATACCGTAGAACAAATTTTGGTATTCCAAAGCTCTCTAGACGAATATCTTAAAATGCTTAAAAAAACTGAACATGGACTCAAAAATTCGCAAAATTCTCATGGTATACTCAGAATGTTGTCTTGAATCCAAATATGTAAAAATATACAGGGTGTTTCATTTTAAAATCGAAAGTTGCGGTCATTTCCGGGTAAACCGGAAATGGTCTCATATCATTTTTATGTCCAAAAATCCATTTTTACAGTCATCTTTTTTTTTATTAATATTCCAACGGTCTATATTAACAATTTGGAGTATGCAGTTTACGAATAGCTTAAAACGCCATTTTTGCTCTTTGAATGTCGATATCGTACCACTGATGTATTAACGGCGATCTGATGGTGTAAAAATTTCGGGTTTTGATTTCTTTGCCATAATTCATCGAATCCGCAAATATTTCACGGCCATGGCAGAAGGGTTAAGGTAAAGATTCCTATGTAAAATTAGAAATTTTCTTGGTTTTTATTTCTTTTGCAAAATGAAAGATCGGATTTGGATACATGCAGTTTTATTTGTAATTTATTCACAATTTGATCGGATGAATAGAACCCGAGACGTTGAAAAACAAAACGAGACAAAGATATCTTTTTCAAAATTAGAACTTAATTTCCGAGATCGCTCCCCTCCAAGATTGAACAAAACTTTACTGAAAATTCCTGATAACATACAGATTGCATTTCCACAAAAGATTTGCCCCCTCCCCCCAAACGATCGCTAGAATCGTATTTTTGATGCTTAGTTTTATTCGACTAATTAACAGTTATTCTTCTTCTTCTTCACAAGATATTGACAGACTTTTGTGGTTTATATAATGTTCTGGATGCCCACCCCCTTCTGTATAATACGTCAAACCGCCGTACGTCATCTGTCACGGCTGCCTGTTAGGCTCACGGCGTTACCACAGCTCTTTCCCATGAGCTCTTTGGTGACATCAGCTCAACGTTTTGAAGGTCGTACTCTCAGCCTTTTGCAATTTGGTTTTACCTGGACTACCAATCATTCTATATTGTTCTAATGATTACCTACACTCCTACTGTTAATTGCATATTCTGTTTCCGTGGATGACTACCTATATCTTTATTATGGATGACGCACGAGATCGTATGAGGAAGGATGGGCATTTCAGAAGAAACAACAAAAAATTTTGGATATTTATTAACCAGCTTTTACCGCGGCTATATACACTTGGGTAGATCTCCCTCGCTTTTCTCATCCTGTCTTGTGAGGTAGCTGAGTGATTTAGCTCGCAAACTTGGATACCTTACAACCCTGCTTACTGTGAAATAATTTTAATTATAAAATTATCTCTAAGAAGTGGTCTACTACAAACTAGGGCCTTGTTTCTCTTTACCTAACACAAAATCCTGGATTTTCAAGAGCCGGTTAAGAAAATATTATCTCACCATCTTCTCCACATTTTCCACCTCTCCCATCATCTTCTCCAGAAGAAATTGAGATATTAACTGGTATTTTTTCCGTCCCGCTTTAGTTTGGTTGGCTTAATCTTAATAAATTAATATTTTAATCAAAGGGCAGGAAGCCAACATTGATTTTATAATTGCTCGCCTTTAAATGCATTATTATTTTTCACAAGTCTTTATTGAAGAATAATAGCATTGTCATATAAAATCTATAAAAGTAATTATAAGATTACATAATCTTTGGACATATAATATTCATTGCCACAAATGAAAACGTTAGAATATACAATAATCTACACGATACAAAACATATACATATAGTTTACAAAAATAATTATCTAGGATTCTAAATGTACAAACACAAATAAAATGTACAAATTAAGATACAGAATATATAAGTAAATATTGAATAACAGAAAATAAATTCAACCATGTTTAATATTTCCATTTGTGTCAAAAGTAAGGTACTCTAGTCTAAATATATAATTCATGATATGTTACTTTATTCTTGATTGTCTTCATTGTTATGAATAGATCGTACATCTACATCTACATTTATCGAAGGAACTTCATTATTATTGTCTAATATAATATTATTTGCAGCTTCCTCACGAGGTACATCTAATACCACTTCTTCATTACTATTTAATTCAGCCGGACGTTGGGAGTTATCCAAATTTTGACCGTAAACCTCATGTAAATCATCAAGTCTATTAGAAATCGCCACACTTCTATTAGCAGTATTTGATACTTTTGATACTAGTTGTTCAGCTTGTCCTTCAAGTCTTTTTAATCGCCTATCTCTTCTAGCCAATATTTCTTCCAGTGATCTCACTGAATTGGTCCCCTGAGAAGTGCTTGGTTGCTCAGATATATTGCTTTCTTCCACATTATTTGTGGTTAGTTCTGCTTCTGTTTGTAAATTTGTACAGTCCTCTGTCTTTTCAACGTTATCTACAATTTGTACTAAGTCAGTCTTCAGTTGCTCTAAATCGGAATGAATTACTTCATTAGTACTACTCGGTCCCGACGTTTCTGCATTTTGATTATCTGTGCAAGCAATTTCTTCAGTGTCACTTTCATTTATATTTAATACTATCTCGTTAGTGATTTCTAGACCTTCTTTAACTTCGGATGGAACCTCTAGATCGTCACCACTAGAAACTTTTTGTGCACATTCTGAGATGTCCGTTTCATAACCCGGTTCTTCGTCACTACTGGAACACTCCCGATCATCACTGTACCCACTTTCAACACTATTATTCAAATCGTCATTAGCAATTGTGTTTCTGCGAGAAGCGAATTCCGTCCGGAGCTGCCTCCATTGTTGTTCCGTGCTGGAGTTTTTTTCCCTAGCCTGTGCCCATTTTTCTCTGCTGTATTCCAACTCCTCCTTCAGTTCTGTCAGAAGCTTTCGTTTTTGAGCGAGCTCGTAGCGTAAAATTTTCTCTTGGGTGTGTAACATTTGATGTTGTTTTTGTAATTTGCCCACCTGAAAATAAAGGAAATAATATTATATAATACCACAAGAACTGACGTTTCGAATATGTTCCGTTAATCGACTTGGTTTTCTTGGTTGGGCTTTGACTGTCCCTTAAATGTCATATCCCTGAAAATAAGTTAAATTATGGAACGCGGTTCCTGAAAAATTGGTATTTCAGCTTGGACCAAAACGGTCCAATAACGGTAACAGCGGTTCGATTTAGGAGGGGGTACGTCAAACTGTCAATGTAATTTTGTATTCTAGGTCGAAGAACCATATGGCGTCGCATTGGAAATTCATCTTCACTACTTGAACTACTGCTACTATCCAGAATTTTTTCTTGGAAAAAAAAAACGCTGCTGCAGCATCCATTTGTCAGAAAATGTATTAGAAATCTTAGGTTATGTTGACAAAAAAATAATTTCAGTTCAAGCGTCCCGTTAATTACTATGTAACCGATTAACCAATATGCAACCGCTGTCAAAAACTTCTGGTTTGTGCATTGAATTGTAGTTATTAATACAGTTCAATGGGTTTGTGCTGGTTAAAATTGTGTATTAACGGAACATATTCTTTGTCGACAATTTGTCGTCACTGTCTCGAATGTCTATTTTCAGTCAAAATGGACATGACCGACACTGTTACACTGTTGCAATTGAGCCCGAATGGTATTCGGGGAACATTTTATTGAATAAAACTAATTTTAACGTATAATACCGCAGGAACTCAAATTTATGTGGATATTAGAACTACAACTTTAAACATCATTATAGTTTGAAGTAATAATCATATGATGTGGTCTAATATGAATTTGCAGCTAAGAAACTTTAAATTATTTTTTGGGGTCCCATCGTAAAAATAACAGTTTTACAACTAATTTTGGTTTTAATAATAGTAAAAATGTTAATAGTGTAGAATAAGTATATCTATTTTTCTTCTATAGCTAGAAATTTATTAAAACGATAATATATTTTCTTTAATAACACAGGTATTTATTTTTTAAACACATGCACACAAAATAAGAAAGTGATCTTTTTCTGGTACTTCATTGGGTAACTCATATGTATTTCGATGTGCTGAAGACGAATCGGGTGTCCGTTTAGTTTCATTAGCCACCATATTTTTGTAAATCGCGAAAATAACCTAAAAAAAAAAATTCATAATTTAGGTTATTTCGCGATTTACTAAAAATTGGTGTATAACGGAGCTAAACGAATACCTGATTCATATTCAGCATACCGAAATACATGGGGGCGCCCAATGGAGTCTCAGAAACAGACCTTTTTGTGTGTGTGTGTGTGTGTCTGTGTAATATATGAATATCACCAGATCCTCCGCCATTTTCTAGAAAATCGCGTATGCAAATATATTACAGACACAAAAGAAAGTGAAAGGTGATCTGTTTCTGGAACTCAATTGGGTAAATCCTATGTATTTCGACATGCTGAATTCGAATCAGATATCCGTTTAGCTCCATTACCCGCCAATTTTAAGTAAATCGCGAAAATAACCTAAATTATGAGTTTTTTTAGGTTATTTTCGGGATTTACAAAAAATGGTGGCCAATAAAGCTAAACGGACATCTGATTCGTGTTCAGCACGGATATTTTTCGCTTATCATGAGAATCTGGAAGTTTGTGATGTAATTTTGATGAGAAGAAATTTGGACGACAAAATCACAAGAGCTCAGCTCTAAGGATTTTGAGGTCCATAAACTTATTTGAGTGAAGAAACCACCTAGTTTTGAGCTAAAAATAGTAAAAAAGTATTGTGTCAACAATCAAACTTCAAGTAGTATTTCTTGCGAAAATGGCACGAGTTCAGTAAAATAACAGTTAATATATCGTACAAAATTCATAAAGTTTTGAAAATTGGCAGAAATATTAAGGATATCATAAAAATTAGTACAACGAAAAGTTTTCACCCCTAAATAGTGTGCTTCATCCCCTAAGAGGTCGCTTCCACCCCCATTTTCAGGTTTTCTCGGGAACGATGCACTTTTTGATAAAAATACCTATATACAAAATTATTCCTTATAAAATTCTCGATCAAAAATGTCTCTATAATTTTTTTCCTAAGATTAATAGTACCGTGGGAAATAAGGAGCACACATAAGGGTTGGTTCCAGTTAACACAATAAATTGTAATCTTTACTATAATCTACATTAAAGTTCAATGTTTAACGCTAAAGCAGTGGCTTCTAAACTCCACTTAAAAATAAGTATTTGTCCCCACCTACCCCCACCCCCTTTTATAATGGGGTGGGGGTAGTAATGGAGGTGGCTAATGCCAAAATTTTTTTTGACGCATTAGCTTCTCTTATATATACTAAATACTCTGGAACCGTCTAAGATATCGACTTGAAATTTGGTACACAAGTATTTTAAGGAGATCTGGAACTAGATTATATTTTCATATTATTCTGTTGAAGGGTTGGGGGATAAATTGTGGTAAATATGGGTAAATAGGTAAATTAAGCAGGTAAGAATCCATATAATTGGTACTTAGTATATATAAGAGAAGCTAATGTCTCAAAAAAATGTTTGGCATTAGCCACCTCCATTACAACCCCCACTCCATTATGAAAGGGGGTGAAAAGAAAATGTGATTTAGTATATGTACAAGAACCAAAGGCCTAAATTCTTTTTTACTTCATTCAGTTTTAACCCCAACATTATCCAATTTCCGAAGTAATTTTTCGCGCTAAATCCGAATCTGGCCTCAGAATTGGCGCATCATGTCAGGATTTTGAAATATTTTAGGTTACTTAAAAAATGACTTTTTTGTCAAATTTTGAGGTTATGTATAGGATTCAAAAAAAATTTCAATTTATTTCTAATAAATACACCATTTAATCTTCCTCTTTAAAATAAGCTTTCGAATGATCATCTACGATGAAATAATTTTTTTCTCCCACTTTTATAATGGGGTGGGGGTAGTATTGGGGGTGGCTAATGCCAACATTTTTTTTGAGGCATTAGCTTCTCTTGTATATACTAAATACCAATTTTATGGTCTCTTACCTGCTTGATTTACCTATTTACCCCCATTTACCCCAATTTACCCCACAACCATTCAACGGAATAAGATGAAAATATAACCTATAGTTCCACATCTCGTTAAATACATACGTGTACCAAATTTCAAGTCGATATCTTAAACGTTTCCAGAGTAATCGTGCGCACAAAATAGTTACAGAGAGACCGACAGACATTTTTTTTGCTCAAACCTAAAATCTCGACGTTTCATGACATTCTAAACCTTGAACAATAAAATTTTTAAAAATTTTTTTGTCGTTTCTATACTTCCACTGGATGTGGAAGTAATATCTGCGATTTTTAGGTTAGGTTAATCCAAAGCCACTTTACCGCAGCACTACTCTAAAGTACAATGTCTTAAGAGTATTTGCCATTTTTTTTATTTAATTTAATTGAAATCTCTACTGTCGGCAGATTTTTGTCCAAAAAAGGGCATATTTTTCCCACCCTGTGGCGTGGCAACAAGTACAATATACAATATTCTTGCTTCTTTAAAAATTGCGATATTTTTTATTGGTGAGAGGGTGGAAGCGCTACATATATTATATTTTTAAGTGGAGTTTAATAGCTACTGCTTTAGCGTTAAGCATTGAACTTTAAAGTAGATTATAGTAAAGATTACAATTTATTGTGTTAACTAGAACCAACCTCTATGTGTGCGCCTTATTTCCCTCGGTACTATTAATTTTAGGAAAACGAGACATTTTTGATACAGAATTTTACAAGGAATAATTTTGTGTATAGGTATTTTTATCAAAAAGTGCACCGTTGCCGAGACAATCTAGAAACGGTCTCCTAGGGGATGAAGCACACTATTTAGGGGTGGGAACTTTTCGGTTTAGTAATTCTTATGCTATTCTTAACATATTCTTAACATTTCCACCAATTTTCAAAACTTTATGAATTTTGTCCGATATAAATCTTATATTATTTCCACATACAAAATTTTTTCGTTGTGAGTAACTTGGATAGAAAATCTGGATGTGGAAGTAGTGATTCCTTGGGCAGCGGTTTTTCTCAATTTAGTGCGAGTTTTATGAAGGAATATTTTTGTGTAGAGACAAAATTTGTTTTCATACCTGAAGATCCTCAAATATAGTTGATTTTACTTGTCTGTTACGCATAGCTCAATGTTCAATACTCGTTTCCACCACCACCTTGAGGTAGAGTATATGGCGCGTTTTTTTAAGTGGCTGTCCTCTATAAGGCCTAATGCACGACTAACCTGCTTCTTGAGGCGTTTTAAGTGCTTAATGTCGAAAGTACGGATTCGTTGTCGTCTTCAACAATACTTTCTTCGGAAATTGCTTCCGTTGAGCTGTTCACTGATTCTACATATTGATTGTTCTCCATGATTGCGAGAAATGTTTCGACTGGAGAGTCGACTTCCTCGTCGACTGTTGCTGGTGCATTGTCGTAGCTTTGTCCGTTACAGAATTTGAAAATTACAGAATATTGCACTGCACCCTTTCTTGCATTTACAGGAAAGAAATTTAAGTAGCTTTTGAGAAGCAGGATTTTTCATCATTGTTACTGGTGTAAGCTCAGCTTTGCTCTGTTTCCAACCTCATTCTTCAACATTTTTACAAACCCCCTGTAAATGCAAGAAAGGGTGCAGTGCAGAATGTGGTTGTATAAAAGCAGGAAATGTTCTGTTAAAATTTTGTAACGGACAAAGTTGCGACAATGCACCAGCAACAGTCGACGAGCTTCATGTCGACAAGGAAGTCGACTTTCCAGTCGAAACATTTCTCGCAAGCTAAGCATGGAGAAGAATGAATAAGTAGAATCAGTGGATAGCGCAACGGAAGCAATTTCCGAAGAAAGTATTGTTAAAGACTACAACGAACCTGGACCTTCGACATCAAGCACCTAAAACGCCTCAAGAAGCAGGCTAGTTGTGGATTAGAGAGAAGAAAAAACGCGCCATCTACTCTACCTCAGGTGGTGTGGAAACGAGTATTGAACATTGAGCTATGCGTAGCAGACAAGTAAAATCAACCATGTTTGAGAATTTTCAGATATGAAAACGAATTTTGTCTCAACACAAATATACTCCTTCATAAAAGTCGCACTAAATTGAGGAATTACAAAAAATCATAATTTTGTCAAGAACGCTTAACTTTGATCGACTGCTGCACCGAAACTATTCAGTTTAACGAAAAAATGTATAGAACATATTTTGTAGAAAATTTAATGCTCTTTTATTTTTGTACTGCACTTAGATAATAAAATGTTTTTTAGATTTCTCCCCCCCGCTCATCGATTCTGAGATCTGGGGAGAAAAATTACTAACCTCAGTGCCACTTGCATTCGCTTTAACCACGATCGCAATTACTGTTGACAGAGTGATTGAAAAATCGAGATATCACATCACTAATACCTATAGTGAAAATTTAATTCGACATCGGATGATTAATCCGAATATTCTTGCCATCCGATTCCGTGTAATCCGAGTACCGAAATCATCCGAATATCTGCATCACTACTCAACACACGCGTCAGCTGATCATCTTTACACTCACCAACCTTTCATTTCTTTTCTGCTCGCCGTGTATTACCTTAACGAGTTTTATACATACGGACCTCATGTATACCGCAAACTATTTAATTATCCGCCTACTGAAATTAGCCTATGACCTTCACTAATAGGTGTCACCGATAGTCCTAAACTGTATCTTTAAAAATCGTAGAATCTAAATTCTAACACTTGGCATTTAATAAAATTTTACGATACCGTAACAACACAGATGTTAATCTAATTTAACTGTTTGACATTGCAATGCAAAACAAAGAATGCTTCCTATAGGAAAACGTAGAAGATAAATAAAAAAAATATCCACTAATATTTTCTATTTCATTTTTTTTAGCCGCCAACAAATTGTCGTTCTTAACGACAATTTGAGTTTGAGTTTGAATTGAGTTCTTAATACGTAAAATTTGACAGGAGTGGCATTGACCAAAACATTGCACACCTACGCACAAAAATTGTCGAAAAAATATCACAATGCCTTGGCCGAGAAAGGAAGATAGACCAGTCACTTTATACAAAAAAAACTCCAAACCTCTAGAAAAATCCAACCTAAGATCCTCCGGCGGAATTCTCTTTATTTTGACGTCACAAATAATTTCTCAAAAGTCCATAAAGGCTACAAAAGTTACAGAAGGTCAAAGGTCATAAAAATCAGTTCTTAAATATCTCTTAAATTATCGGTTTTACGTTAATTTTGGCTATAAAATTTGTTTGTGAGATAAATCCTCATAAAAAAGGTTCTATACAAAATTTACGTAGAACCAATAGTTTTTGAGATATTGGGCTGAGAAACTTCGGAGCAAAGTGCATGCGCCACTATTCTATGCGTATAGTGGTGCATATAGATAACAAGACCTATGTAGACATAGACAACATCGTTTATGCACATATACCCGCATAATTTATTTCTGAGATGTCCTTGAAATGGACCCTTCTTCATAATAATAATAGTAAGCAGCGTTGATGTATGAAAATAACTCAGAAATCTACTAATATACTTTTCGAAAAGACAACGCCAATAGCTTCTAATCAAGAGCAATTCTTATCCAATAAATAGAATAAAAATGGATTTATTTCTTTACTAATGACCAAATTAGAAATGTTTAAAATTAATAGCATTCAAGCCTAGGATGATGGTGATGTTTTAATAATAGAAACAGCTTTGTGTTGTTGGAGAAAATATTGATCTCTTCATAATTTTAATAGGACGTACTCCGATTACTCACAATATCTAATTTGTTAAACCCGGAAAAGGAAACGTCCAATCGAAGATCTACAATCTCTGGGCAATCCAGAAGTATGCAGATTGTACAGAACATATTCTATTTTTACATGCCGTTAGTGGTTTTAGTGCTCTATTTCGAAAAGGAAAAATAAACGCATTTAAAATATTACAAAAAAGACCAGATTTACAGGAAGCATTGGCGGCATTCAAAATATAAAACTGTTTGAAAAATTTGCTAAAAAATAGAGGCACATTGTTTATTTTATCTATGTACGGAGCTACTGAAAAAGAGACTTCAATTGATAATTGCAGATATTTTAGTTTTGCAGAATTCACTAGACTAAGTAAGCCTCATTGTCGTCACTTCCATCCACAGCAGCAGCTACTCAACATCAGTTCAGGTGCAAACTTGTCTGGAAAAGCAATGGGGTTGGACTTTAAACAATAATTTATTAAAGCCAACAATTACTCTGATTCCTCCTGCACCAGATGAAATTCTCAATTCAATTTTCTGCAGTTGCACAAAAGGTTGTGGCATCAATTGTGGATGTAGAAAAATAGGATTGCCATGTTCCGTAGTGTGTGGCTCTTGTCGGGGCCAGTCGTGTCTCAATACGATGTCCGAGGATACAATAGTTGAATCTGAATTCAACGATGATGAAGCCGACCTCCTTTCGTTATTTTCCGCTGAGATGATTGTTGATGAAGATGGAAATATCGAAGAAGTGGAAATAGAAGCGATAGACGAAGATGAAGAATAAGAACTAAGCAAAGACGAACATTAATCAACAAGATTAGAATACAACTTGTAACCCATGAATTAGGCTTACAGGGGACACCATGTAAAAAAAACCTATATCTCAAAAACTATTGGTTATACGTAAATTTTGTATAGAACCTTTTTTATGCAGAATTATCTCACAAACAAATTTTATAACGGCTAAAATTGACGTACAACCGATAATTTACGAGATATTTGAAAAAACTGATTTTATTGACCTTTGACCTTCTGTAACTTTTGTAGCCGTCCAGTCGGCTTTATGGACTTTTGAGAAATTGATTTTAGGCCAAAATAAAGAGAATCCAGTTGGAAAATTTTAGGTTGGATTTTTTTAGAGGTTCATGTATAAAGTGACTGAGCTAAGATAGCACGTATGAGCACGTTGTCAGTGTGTGCGACAAGATCCTTCCTATTGGCGTTTAACTTTGCAGGTGGTGTAATTCAAAATAATTTTTACAAGGGCTTATTAAATCAACATCACTCAATGACATGTGTCGCTTGACGCTATTAACAGTTCAATTCATCACTATCCCCCTTTTCCGTCTAAGGTATAATGCAAATTATTGCTATAATTTGGTAAATGTCATTATTGTTATTAAATTATTTACACATAAAATAATTTATGTCTTACATTTGATAGAAAATCATTTTCACTTTATTTTACGTAAATGAGAAAGTACAGTAATCTTAGTGAAAACAGATAAGAAAATCGGCAATTTGCCAGCTGTGCAAAATTTGGCGAACAAATATATCACAAAACGCACAAAGATCTGGATAGAAATTTAGAGGCCCAAATTCGATTATGGGATGTGGATCTCGAAAATAAAATTTAAAAAATACCTACAATATAGAGAAACATGATTCGGAATTAAATCGGGTCGGAGAGAACAATACCGTATAGTATTAGACATTGACACAAAAATAATTTTTCAAAAATATGCTACTCCTTTTATTTTTGTTTGAATATTTTCCAATAATTTTTATAGTTCGAAAGCTGTCTCTCTCTAGATTCTTATATGGCCACAAATAATTCAAAATTGTTAAGAAATGCCAGAAAATTTTATTAACATATGTGCGAAGACTGATTTCTAAATTTCTGCATCGACATACTTTCGAATTATTACAAATTGCTATATAGTTCTATGATAGGAAATTCGCAGAACAGAACAAATTATTATCAAAAAAATGCATTTTCATATCGTTTTAAAACTTACCCTTTGTAATTTCTCTTTGTCTCTTGTTTCTAAAGTACCCTGATTTACATTACACGTTTTCAACATAGATTGTTTAAACAAGTTCTGTGGAATTTTGACTTCATTGTGGGTTTACACAGTGTGTCCCCGCATGGAGTACCGCACTCTTGTAAACTTTCTTATTTTTGATTTGTCAAGATAAGTCATTGTTTATAAAAGTTTTGCTCGTCTTAGAAAGTCAGAAAACAGTTATCAAACAAGGTAAATTATACAGGGTATTCAAAAAATTAGAAAAAGTGATATCTACTTTAAAAAATTTTATTAACAAATTTTTTTTTAATTAAGTATAAGGAAAATCTTAAATACGGTGTTTAGTTGCAAAATAAGGAAATAACAAATTTCAAAAAAATATATATTTCATTCAACTAAGTTGAAAACTATTCCACTTGTAGACCTCCTACTGGTACATATTTTTATAATTCTAAATTGTTCATAGAGAGATGAGATTTTTTTTATTAGTGTAGAGATGAGATTACATCAAGTAATGCCATGGATTAATGTCAATATCAATGTAATAGATATTTATTCGTATTTTGTATTTCCTATAAAAATATTAATTAACTGATTATTTAATAATGCTAATTCAGGAATTTACTTGGTCAAATGTTATGGAATCGAAAATATTTCTTATAAATACGGAATAAAAGTTTTTTAGGTATCTAGATGTTAAAGTGACTCGCAGAGCAGTACGTAAATTAATTTATAGACTCCACTGGGATGTAAAAATATCGAACAAAAAAAAACAATTTAATGAAGATGGCGCTGCTACCCTTGTAGTTTTAGACTCTGTAGAAGGATGGACGTTAAGGAAGAGATCAATAAAAAATTAGTAAATCTCATATTCAGAGGATTTTAGACAGCAATTTGTACATTTAAACCTAAATTCATTCACAAACTTCAAGTTGGTGATGATGGTCGTCATTTGTACTTTTGTTTAACCATGGGTGAGAAAATTTTAGCAGATAGATCATTTCATCGAAACATTTTATTCATGGACGAATCTACTTTTACGACTAATAGTAGTCTTTCTCAAAATTGTAGGTACTGGCCTCAGAAAAATCCTAATTTCCGAACTACAACAAATAGTCATAAGTTAAAAAAAAGTAAATGTTTAGTGCGGCATAATGCACCACATAATAATCGGTTCTTATTTTATGGATGGAAATTTAAATCAAAATACTTATTTAAAAATTTTGAATTATTTTATTTTGTTCAATGAAAATTTAGAATTTTGAAGAAAAATAATGTTTCAGCAATATGGATGCCCAGCACATTCTACAATTCTAGTTAGACTATGGTTAGACAATCACTTTAACGATAGGTGGATTTGCCGCTATGGACCAACAGCATGGCCAGCCCATTCACCAGATTTAACCACGTTGGGTTACTTTTTATGGGGGTATTTAAAGGAAAAAGTATACTAAAACGATTTCGAAGACGACATAGAGTTATTAAAGCAAAGATGTCGGATGCTGTTGCAAATATAAATGAAGATATGATCTCATTTATCTGGAAAATTTATAAAAAGATTAGAAAAATGTTTACTAGTAGGAAGTCTACATATGAAATAGTTTTCAACTTTGTTGAATAAAATGTTATTTTTTGAAAATTGTCATTTTCTTATTTTGGAACTAAACTCCGTATTTATCTTCAAAATTGAAAGAACTTTTTAAATACAATTTTTCTGAAATCGATAGGCAATGTCTACATTTTCGACGTGATTTCAGATCGAAAAATGCACAATTCGAGAATTTTAGTCCGTTGCTAAGAAACTATCAGAAAATAGACCGGAAAAGATCCGTTGCCAAGCAACGATCAACATGTAAATTTTAGACAGTAAATAAATACTCGCAGACAAACCAACTCACATTAAAAGTTCATTTATTAGTAAGCAGTTAGATTGTAATGAAGAAATGTTATGCATTAATACAAATTCCTTAATTTATAATAATATTGATTGTGATTTCAGAAAAAATAGTATGTGTACTTCGGTGTGAAAGCTCATTCCCGGACTTCGATGCTTGTTGGCTTCGGCCAACAATTTGCATCGTCGTCTGGGAATGTATTGCTTTCACACCTAAATACACAATATACTATTTCAATAAAAATGTAAAAAAAGTAGTTTGCTTAAAGTCGATTTCAAATTTTTAGAATACCCTGTATAATTTATTTTAAGTTTGACAACTGTTCGAATTCCTAAGGTAAACATAACTTTTTATAGAGAATGGTTTTTTGTCGGCAAATCAAAAATATGAAATTTTACAAGAGTTACGGTACTCCATCGGGGACACACTGTAGATGGGAATCTAGAGGGAATACAGTTTCAATTGGCAAAAAATTTAATAAAAAAAGGTTGGAAAGAAAGCTTAGGATTACGAAGTAAACAAAAAATAATGTACAAATTTTTGAAAAATATTTGTTTGTTTCATTGCAGTTCTGGATAGTACTGCACCGTGTGGATTCAAATAGGCAAGATCATTTCGAACTATACGAGTTTTTAGAAGTTATATTTTGTAATTCATATACCAAAATTTTAGGAATTTTTATGATGTTAGATTCTGACTAATAAGGCTTGACAATTCTCTAGTTTTCGATATATTTTTTTATGCGTCTGTACCGTTAGTGAGGCCGACACACGCCAGAGCGTTGTGGATCTGGAGACGTCTGTTTCGATTTCCTTGACCAGTCCACCAACAGCTCAATTTTCATGGAAATCCGCCCTCCAGAACGACTCTCTAACATTGTATTTTCCCGCATCTTATGATTTTTTGGCCATTTGAACTGGAGAGAGGACAATGTAGCGGTTAATAGTTCAGAGAGAACTAGATGGTAAGCGGTTATGACCATGTCTTCCAAAACGTTGATCAAATGGAGTTACTGTATAAGAGCTGGACTAAAGCTGTACGCTTAGCAGGCTACTGTGCTTGATGGCTTGATGCTGTCAGTCATGCCAAACAGCAAAGAGAGGCCAACTAGAATAATGTATGGGTCACAACACTTCTGCTGCCCAGAATAAAAAAAATAACTTGATTTTTTCGACTAGGGAATTTTAGCTGATGATGCCCGTCTGCTCGTACGGTATCCGTCTGTCACTCTGTGGATAAACAATTCTCATATGCTAATAACCAAAATTTATAATAATATTGTAGGTGACAGATTAAATTTGGAAAATGTTGAAGCATCGGAAGTTAGACTTTACTTGAATAGGCTTTTAAATATGTATTTTGATATTGAAGAGATTTACGAATTGTACATTATAATAAACAAATTTCATTCAAGTACTCTATTTTAAGTTGTTTGTTTGCGAATTACATGTAAATTTATAAAAATGTAGTGAGTAAGAATTTAAAAAACATGAGTACTTACTACATGCCATGTTTTCGAGAGTTCAGTTTGCACCAATTCCAATCGTTTCTCTTGATCCTGCAACCTGTTTTCCAAATGTCCGTTGAGTTGTTTGAGGTGGTTTGTTTCTTTCTCTAAAGATTTCTTCTCTAGAATAAGATCCTTTAAGCGTATGAACGTTTGACTCACACTTAAAACCAAACTTGGACCTTTAGGTGTTTGTACAGTTTTATAGCATGGATTCTCATCTTCTTCGTCATCAGTTAAATTGTTTGTGGGTGCTTTTTGGTGACTAAGAAGTTCTATTAATACTCTCCATACTTTTGGCAGATTTTCCATAATTTCCTCAGCGCTGTTCATTTGGTGAATTGTAGATGGTTGGGATTCTGAAATTTAATTAAATAGGTGAAAAACTATCTCGATATAAAATTTATTAAATTAATTTAAAACACAATCTCTATTGAATGTAACAATTAGAAGCCCATAAATATAAAAATTTTCCACAGTTTGATTTTTTTATTACTTTCAGTAGGCAGAATTACTTCCTGAGATAATATAAACTTTATTTTTGGATTTGGAGAATCTTGACTAATACGATTCGTAGTTTAATGATTCGCACAATGATTTTAAATATTCTGCGTACACCAAAGCAAAGATTATTTTGAAACAAATATACTATATGAATTGACCAATTACACATCTATTAATTGAGAAAAATGAGGTGCAGCTTTATCGGTTACTAGGGTATATAATACAGTACCTAGAGGTAAAAATAGTGCTAAACTTAGAAATAATATCATGTAATAACATCTTTAAATACTTTTTTTCTACCTTATATTAGCTAGAGTATGTGTTGTTATAGTGCGTTTATAATATTTTTTTTTATAAAACTTAATTATGTAGCCAAGTCCATTTGTTGAAATATACCAAGTCACTTTTTTAACGTCTGTAAAATCATCTTTAGTTTATTTATTTTTTGTCTCCGTACGATAAAATTGACCAAAATTGTTTTTTTTTTAATACAGCAATCTTTTATCTTTGTAGAAGTGCATTTTCTCTCGCGTTTTTTGACATATTATTCAAAAGTTGGATCATACGTAAAAGAAATGGTTCATATAAAGTAGAAAGCTTATTCTTAATTTATTTTTTGTGTCGCTGTAGGATGGAAATTAGCATATCTACTATTCAAAACACACAACAAGATCAGGTTTGAGAAAAACAAATATTCATAAATAACATGTTAAGAAGGTACGCTATCAAAGAATTTGTTAGATCCTTTTTTTGATTTTTATATATAAATTCATTAGAGTAACCACCTTTTATAAAATAGATATTAAAAAAATGAAATCGTTCTTTTTTTCAAATATTAAGTTTTTTTTGTAAAATTGGTTATTGATATTCTTAAAAAATTGTTCATATTGTTCTTCAAAAATTGTTGATAAATCTGAAATATAATTAAATTCCTTTTAAAATTATACCAGATTAGTCCAATCAATTTTGGCTTTTTCTTAGGAATGTAAAATACTTCAATGCACACATAAATGTCTACTTTTTTCAAGGACCATTATGCCTTTTAAGTCGGCTATGTTAAATCCGCAGTTTTGAACTATGAAATTTAGATATCATATTCGTTATGAGCGATCTCAAAACCCAATAAAGTATAAATTTTCGATACGAAATTGCTCTAATTCTCCGATATATATAATATTCTATATAATGTAATATTAACATATATAATGTGTTGGAGAAAAAAGTATTTTTTGAGTTTCTGAAAAACGAAGAAGAAGCAAAGATATTTGATATATAAATATTAACTTACTTTATATTATTTAAAAAATATAGCAAACAATTTCAGGTGAATACACTGAATTTATTTTCATTAAAACTCATTCTCGAACTAACCTGATTCCTCTTTGATGGTTTCCAGTTTGCCATTATCCTTTGTATCTTCAATAACTTCTTCTGGATTGTCAGTGCCTACTTGATTGAGTAAGTCTAGAAGAACTTTCGGTAAGGCGTATGAAACTTCTGAAGAGATTTCATTAACAACAATATCCTGGAGGAGGTTACGATGATCTTCTAAGTGCTTTTGTAATTTATCTAAATCTATGTCCTGAGAGCTATTGAAGCCAAGCAAAATTTCCGAAAATAGTTGATTTATCACTGTTAGTTCTGCCTGCAATTGTCTGCCTTCTGCCTTGGACAAGCCAAGGTTTGACTCCAGTACTTTAATTTCGTCATATTTCTTGGAATTGTCATCTTCTAACGTGGCGATTCTTTCTTCAAGTTCCCTGAATAAATGAAATAGAAATATAGATAAATTTGAATCCCATATGTTTAATTACCAAGATTTATTTAGTCAATTATTCAATTATGTGATAAGTTACCTGACTTTGTTTTGTTCGGCTTGAAGATCCTTTTTGGCATCATCTAATTGAGAAATCAATTCTTCCTTTTCTCTCTTCTCAACTCTTTGTCTTTCTTCATACAGTGTCCTAAGATTTCTAATGTTTTGCAACTGACGTTCATATTCATTCCTTAAATCTTGGGAAAGTATGTTCATTTCTCTTCCAGCCAATGACTGTTCAATACTGTCTACTTTTTCTTTTAGCTAAACGAAGTAAAAATCATAATTAATATAATTTGTTATGTTACAGTTTGTCTTTAGTAAAGTTAGTTTAACACAATTTTGTAGGACAATTTTTGCAATTGTCAGGTTAAAACGGGTCAAAGTACATTCGCAAAGTTATCACTAAAATCGTTTTCAATCAGCTACCAATTTACGAGGTTAGACGGCAGTGAAATTTTGGTACTATATACAATATTTTTAAATGGCTCAATGTAGTGCCGTCAATATTAGCCAACAGCCGATATTATTTTAATATTGGTCTGTAGTTCTAAATTAATCCGAAGTCGAAATGAGACAGTTGATGTACATATTGACATTATATCGATCCACACTTCACTTAAGTGAATAAATTAGTCCAGATTTTTTTTAATTTCAGTGTCGACCTAAGCAAAATTTGTTATTACAAGAGAAGCTGCAATTGCTTGCAACTATAAAACTATTGGTTATCGTTAATATCATCAATGCAAAGCAGATTCCATGGAAGATTCTTCCTGAAGATATAGTGGAGGATTTATATTTTTGACTGCCGATACGAATTGCCGGATGAACGTCTTTAGACCAGGACAATGTCGGCGGCTTTTAAGCAAATCCGTCTACCAACGTCTATTGCAAACTTGGGAGATGAAGAAAAGAAGTGAAGATTCTTTTGTATTACCTTATGTTACCTTATTTCATCGAAAAAACTACCCCACTATCCGAGAAAGTTAACTATTTGTTTGTAATATTCAATGCTATACTAACATAGAACTTACGCATCAACAGAATCATACAGGAGTCTACTCAATCTCTATGGATTTGTTGCGGTAATTTAGACGGTACTTATATAAATATAAACAGACCACAAAACAACCGCCAAATCAAAAGCCAAAACTGGAAGGGAGTTACACATTTAAAAAGACGTATTACCCACCGATATTGCTAGTAACGCAGCTGGTGATTGAACCCAGTACACGATACGTACGTGACTAATTTTACTTACAAAACAACACACTATGCCCATTACAGTACCGTGTTGGTACGAGGTATGAAAGGAAAAATCTCGTTCTGAATATATAAAGCCATAGTGATTAGTGAGACGATGGTCATTCATGCTGCATTGATCTGGTGGTCTAAAGCCACAAAAAAGCAGGCATCAGCAAATTACCAAACACTACGATGTAATAACGCCATTGTTGTTATAAGTTCAACCCAACTACAACTTTTGAAGTGCTCTTGAATTTGCCGCTCTTGATATCTCCATGGAAGTCGAAATGAAGGCAGAAGTGCACAGGGCTGTATTGAGTGAAAATACGAAATGACAAGCCAAATGTTGTAAATCTATACAGAACGATATTTTCTTAGATATGACAATGGATAGTAATCTTGCAACATACTACTTTTACAAGCCCAACAAAGTGAAAATCTCTGAAAGAACCACGTGGGCAAATATTACCGCCTGCTTCAAAAACGGAGCCCTAATCTGGTATACATTATTACCGGAGAAGGTGCGGAAATATACGGGAAGGCACTGAAGGTTAAAATCTTCAAAAGCCTTGAAAATATGATTCCATCTTCATGACAGATGTGCAAATGAAAACCTAAATAGAGATTATAGAAATGAAAAATCTATATTCTCATCCGAGATCAATTCTAATCTGGCGTTGAAATGCACTAATACACTAAATAGCCTCTCCACATACAACGCTGTAATTTTATGTACACTTCGGATTTGAAGGAAATGAAAAGGCCGAAGAACTGACAAATATCGGAGTTGAAAAACTCTTAATATGTTCAGAATCATTCTATGGACTATTTGAAAGCATAACTAGGAATAGTTCAAATCCATGTTGCAACAGAAGCAACAGAACCCTACACGATCTCCGGGATGAGGGCATTTAATGAGATTTATAGAAAAACATACAAAGACAAATGCTACCAACTTTTACTACTTGGAAAGAACAAGTCGAGAGGGTAACAGCATACTGCTTCGTTAACAACTGTGAATCTGTGCCTATTCAGAGACATCTTCACATGGGGTAGCCGATTGCAAAACCCCAGTAAATTACGGAACATGCCCCTAAAACCGATTTGGTGGTTTATCATAGCCACTATTTCTTTAGAAGAGGCATTATAAACAAATGGAGGGTACAATTTATATCTCATAGATCAAAGTACAAGGTTGGTTTGCTATAGTTTACTCTACTTCAAATCAATCAATCAATCTGTTGATTTGTTTGCAAACCAAGACACGGGAAAACTGGATGTGAAACGTAAAACATATATAAAAATAAATTTTTTGGGTGGAAATGAATATTTGTTTTGCGAGGATTATGATCAGTCTAATGACTATTAGTTGTGTCATTTAAACTATCCAATTAGTTTTTAAAGATTCGACTGGAGAAAAGAAAAAATACCTTTGATTAAACTTAATAACGTAAATTTACAAAGTAAATAATGCACGCATTGGACAAAGTAGTACTAATGTCGATGTTATAGTAGTAGAAGAATTTCTTAATTAAGATTCTAAACAACATGAAATACGAAGGGTATGGACAGAATTAAATATTTTATTCTAATGTCATAGTATGAGGACAGTACTTAATTCTATAAATGACAAATATTATATTTATAATATTTCTAATTTGTGATATTAAAAAGTGATACACGTGAAACAAACATATTCATAGAGAAAGGAAAATATGAGTCTCTCCTAGCGATAGAAATGCATAAATAGTCAGCCTAAGAAACATTAACGATTTTAATAAGTTTTTTGTGATGTTCAATAATTACTATTCAATAAAATTCCTCACCTCTCTAAGTTGTGTTTCCCTGATTTGCAACATGTGCTTGGACACTGATATCACATCCTTAAGAGCAACAACATGGGCTTGATAATCTTTCCTTTCTTGTTCAAAATCAATAACTGTTGTGTTTAAAATTTGAAGCTCCTTCTGCATTTCTGCAATGTTTATCCTCAACTCGCGATTCGTCTCTATAATACTTTCACTACTTTTAAGTAATTTGGACTTTTCCTCCAACACGTATTTTAATTCTTCGTTTTCTTTTCGTAGTCGTTCAATTTCGAACGCGCTTTCCTCCGAACAACCATCACTATTAGCTGTTGTAGAACTTTCTTTCAGTTGTTGGTTTTCTTTCCTTAAAATACTAATCTCTTCTCTTAAATCTTCCATCTCTTTGCGCTTTTCAGCTATTATTTGTCTTCGTTTTTCGTGTTTTCTCGCAAGCTCCAACTTAAATTCATTTAACTTTTCTTTATTTTCTTCGGATAGTTCTCTTGAACTTGTCCCTTTGTCGTCTGGGTTCACTTTGACTGAAACCGGGCTTGCGGAAGTTTTTGCACTTGAGTCGCTATTAACGTTTCGGTTAAATGACCACCAAATATCCTCGGGTTCCTCGTCGGGCGGTAAACTACTTGTGTTTCCCATTCTTTTACTTTAATACACTCTGCAAAAAGAAAAGTATTAATAGACTGAGACGGAATACTCCGTTTTAGAAAAAGTATTGTAGGATGCCGAGACGGTAAGTAAAGGTTAAAAATAATTCTCTGAATATTGCATGAGTTGTTGGCACTGACAGTGGTGGTCTCTGAATTTCTCAGAATAGAAAAAAACTGTACGTTGCTTATGACTGTTTTGGAAAATAATTCAAATTATAATTTTATGTATTAGAACAATTATGATGAAATAATTTAAATTAACTTGTTTTGCTGCGTATTGAATACAAAATGGTAGTTAGTTAATATTTGGACAGAGTTACTTGGTACGCCAGTGTTGGGTAAGTATTTTTAGAAATTAAAAGGAAATTATATGGTAGGTATTGCGCCAAAACTTTCAAGTGAAGGACTTGTGGAGAATTAACCGATCACAAAGAAAACTAATTTTAGATCATTATTAATGCGTATTTATTGCGCTTTTTGGCGACCTGTTTATTTGGTTTTGTCATGTGCATTTCTTGGAATAATAAAGAAAGCTGGCTCTTGTTTTTGATTAAATGCTTAAAATAATTAAATTTGTAATAAGTAAGTATTGCGACATGATGTCGCAAAAGCTATTTATATATTTTTCACAGTTTTCAAATAAATATAATTTTTTTGGACAAACTATGTTTTGGTTTATTACATACGCAGTAGAAATAGATAATCTACATAAACTATACGTCAGTTTATTTAAATTATTAAGTTATATTAGAAAATTATACATATTTGTGCAACGTTCACGTGATGTTTAAATGATAATCAGATCTGGATTCAAATATTTGATATAAATTAGGCTGAACTGCAAGTTATTTGGTAGCAAAACTTAATAATTGCAAAAATTCAACTGCTTGATTTAGCCGCTTTCTTTTTGCGTTTCATTGCCTACAACAGGTATTCTCAGTGAGTTGATTTCCTGCCTCAAAAATCCAAATTCTAAATAAAACATGCGCGTTTCTACTGGGTTGTTGAACTAAGTTAAAATTTGAAGAGAATTTGTGTTAAACAATAACAATTATTCATAAAAAATCATTAGAAACATGGATATGTTGAAGATAAAGCCTTATAATATTGTAATATCAATTTATAAAAAAAAAACATGCATTTAAAACGGAGATGAAATCATAACGGCAGTCTGCAGAGAAGTTAGTTATAAAACGACGAAAAACGCATACTAATTTAGAAACTCTTTGATAGCGACGGAGAAAAAAGAGAATCACGTCAGGTGAATATGACATATTTAATGTCAAATTCAACTGATGTTCATAGGTTATAATTCGGTGAAGTTTAACAGCATCCAGTTGTGGATAAATATAACTACATGTGGTGTTTCCTGCCGTACTGTGTAAACAATACCACCAATTCACCAGAAAAACTGTTCTTAAGTGTTCCAATAATGCATTCTGAACGTAAAAATGAATTATTCAAAGCCACCAGACAAGAACCAAGTCTTTTTATTGTGGAGATCGTTTCAATGTCAAGGAAAAGAAAATTTGAAATGAAAAAATAACAAATTACAGAGGTGTTTTACTTGTGGTAAGTTGTTGAATTTGATTTTTAACATGGGTTTATGTTATAGGAAAAACGGCCGTATTGTGGATAAACCAGAGTGTATTCTTAAGAATGTCATTCGGGTTTGAAGTGTTTTGAGTTCCTAAAATGAGAGAAAGGGCTTTAATGTGCTTTCATGTATTTTATCTAGTTTATGTTGGAATAAAGTGCATATGTAAAAACATAGAGGGTTTTCCATTTAAAAAACAACCTTCATTTATACGAAACTTTTTTTATTTCCAGTAATAACAGAAATAAAGGGGAGGGGAGGTCAACATATAATGAATAACCCTGTACTTAAAAAATCTTTTTTCTCTAATCGTTTTGTTCCATTAGATTGATTTGAGTGCATTAACTGCACTCGAGATGCAAAAATAAAAATGGTCCGAAAAAATCAGGTACCTAATCTTAAAACATTTTTTTAAAATATGCAATCGTATTTAAATTAGGTACCTCCTTAATCAAAAAAATATAAACTTATCGGGTGTCAACGAGATCACTTTTCGGCCGCCATTTATTTGTTTTAACGGATCGAGATGAAACTAGGCACGTGTCACATGTTACCAATATGACATTTTTTCATCTATCTATCATGTTTTCATCTAAGTTTCTACGACTTCCTGTTTCACTGGAAGTGACCTCTACTTTTGAAACTGGACACCCTGTACCGTATTTTTGCATTTGTATAAGACTGTGGTAATTTTGTGATTCTTTCCGCCATTTTGATTTTTTGCAGTCAATTTTAATTTTCGATCTAGTGTGCCGTGACCCACCAAAAATTGTTCTAATGTTTATAAATAATATTGAAGAAAAATAGATATTGAATTTTTTGTTGTTAATTTGTGTCACAGAAATGTCGAAAGTTGATAAAATCACTTTTTCCAAATTTCTCAAAATTTACATCACTTTCATACCACAGTTAAATGTAATCTTTCAATACCAATCTAACGATGTATCACAATACATTCTGGAGGGTCAATTACTGTTAAGTCACGGCCCACACATCACACAGATATCCCAGGATACATTAAGGATATCACCTTTAGATATGTGGGATATCCTTGTCAAATTCCATGTTAACCTCAGGACGTTTATAAGACAGCGAACTGGGACCGCGCAGGCCTTCTTGATGGTCTCAAGAGCATATGTATGCTAATAACCTGAGGACTTCTTTAGGTAATGGTGTGTGTCATTTACAGGACATTTGGTGCACCTGTTTACGGATATATGGTACATCCTGAGCTAATCCTATGCATCCTCAGAACAGTTCGCATGAAAAAAAAAAAATTTTAAATCAAGAGTTTTCTCATTTATGTAAACAAAGAAATAAATTCTTTATGTAAACCAAATACTTCTGTTTCAAAAAATAAAAAGCTTGTCGTAAATACATTTATTTATTTCAAACTTATTATTTCTTGAAACTGTGTAAAATTCGTTACACTACAACACACACAATTAATTGCTTACGCAATTACCAATTTCTAACTATTGACGGCTATCGCCTGTTTCATCAGTGCAGAGCAGATTACATGAAAGATTCTGTCTGATGATATTGCTGTGGAGCATTTATATTTTTGATTGCCCATAGGAGTTTCCAGGGGAATACTCTTATAGACCAGTGGTAGGACTAAATCAGCAACTTGTAAGTAAATCCATCTACCAATATCTAACGTGAACTTGGAAAGGGCCCTATGGGTATGAGTCAAATGCCAATGAATATCCGATTAATTCTGGATGTTTGACTTCTATCTTATATCTGTATGATTTTCCACGAATATCCTCTATTGATACATTTTCAGAATCATGATATCCCAACGAATATTTATAGGATGTACGTACATAAGTTGTCTGGGATACCCGAATCTGGGATGTTTTTAGGACCAAATGTTGGGGCACATGACTGGAAATTAAAATTAGCCGCAAAGGGTTCGTAGAAACTTGACAGATGGTTAAAGCAATGTTGTCTTAGTAACATGTGACATGCGCCTAGTTTCATCTCGATCCGTTAAAAACTAAAGAAATGGCGACCGGAAAGTGACCTTGTTGACATCCGGTATACAGGGTGCTCCATTTAAAGTTCCAAAGTTGTGGTCATTTATGTGAAGTAATGAAAAATTTGCCATATTTGGTATATATTACCTCTGCCAAGTTTGAGTCTCAACCGTTGAGAACTCTGAAAACTATGGCTTGTTTTATGATTCCAGTGACACCCGGTATACTCTTAAACAGGCAACTATGGCAAATGTCGTGTTGCTGTGGATGTGCCAGACTGCAAAGTGACGTCGACTGGAGAAAATCTTGTAGAATAAGAAGGCGGAATTTTTGGACAGAACATCTCTATTTTGATTTTCTAATCGCCTTATTTATTTTAATGTCCTGGCGGAGTTTAGCCGATGGCTATTCTACCACTCAACCAGGACGGACACACACATAGACAACATCACAACACCCATTCCCTGTGACATTGCCATCTGCCGCAGCTGAGACTCGAACTCAGGAGAGGAGAGCGACTAGACCGTGTTGCCTCTCACACAACCGCAGTCTAGTCCACTGCTACCGTCTCGGTAACACATGAAAAACGTCACTACACATCCATACCTTAGCCAGGATTCGAACCCGGGACCCCGTGGTCGCAAGCCTAACACCTTAAGCACTGCGCCACCGAGTCGGTTTTGAATTAAAATTACTTTTTTAAGAATAGTTTACAGAATAATATCGATTTATTAAAGTGAGCTACATTTTTACTGATAATTTATATTTTAAATAAAAGAAATTATACTCTTTTCTCATCTGCTGATTAGTTGAAACCTTTTAGAGTATTTATCTCCGCAATAAACTGCAAATTTGTAAATTTCTACCTATATTGGTAAATATTAACTATGAACAGTGTGAATTACTAGACAAATAAAAATGATTCATTGATATTCCGAGAATATTTCTTTATTTAATATGAATGATTCGCAAAAAGATAAATATATTTCTATTTAAAAATTCCAGCATTTGGTTATTTACAGTACCTACATGTTTACCAAAAAAATAAAATAGCATTCCTTGAAAAAACATATTTACTTATGTAAATAAAATATTTTGTTTACAAAATAAATTGAACCTGCGTTTTCTATTGCGATTTAAAGTATACGTATTCGTTCTAGACAATAAAGTATTTATCTCCAACGAAAAATGCGACAAACAAAACATTTATATGTTAAGTTTATTGATCATGTTTATTTTCAGTAGGTGCATATTTGGTTTGAAATACCTATACCTATACCTATGTATTTTTATTATAATGGGCAAAAAAAAATTAACCATATCCCAAAAGTTATTTTTTATCATTTTATCAAATATTTCGAAGCAAGTCAGAACGCACATACATGAAAACGACTTAAAATTTCAAAATATAAATAGTTATGACTGTTTATTTTAGTTTTAAAAAGCCCAATCTTCAAATAACATGCGCTTAGATAATGTATTTGACGGGAGAGTTAAAATAAATGGCCACCTTGCTCGTTACATTTAATTTTCATACTTGAGGCCAGTAAAGAAAGTGTGTTACGGAAATAGCTTGTGCAGCTTTGCAGGCTGTAATACTAAAATGTAAAAAAGTAATTATGAGGAGATTATGTTCACACGAAGAATTCTCTAACCCAAAAGGAAGTTTTGTATGTTTAAAGTTTGTTTTGGTACTACTTCCTGAAAAAATATTTTTATTTCTTGAATTATATCAAATTACAGTGAATTATTTCAAAAAGAAAAGCTCCTATAACTGTTTAATGTTATCATGTGGTTGTACAACATTATGCAATATCTTGTATTACACACTTTGTTAAACTGAGTTATGGCAGCATTTTAATTAGAAACGTCAAATTATGGATTGGTATTTTGACGTTTAAATTAATTTTTAAATTTATTTATCTGAATATGGGCATTAAAGACATTCGTAGAAAAATATTCTATGAAACTCATGCAGAAAGTGTCATTTTTTTCACTCATGGGATTGCCATTCGTAAAAAAAGCCCCACTTTATGGATTGTTGCATTTACTATTAATTGTTAGTTTTTCTTTAAGTAGGTACATTTATAATAATAATATTATAAAATAAATATAAATAAATAAATAATAATGCTGAAGGTAAATAAAAGAATGTAAAAGAAAAATCATAACATAAATAAATATACTTAATTTTTACAAATAATGCTTACCTACCTATAGTGGAAAATAACTCAGATCATAGATAATAACATTCAAACAAAAGAACAATTTCATAGCGAGGTTAACAAGTGAAAGCTGGGATGCGGTATATAATATTAGTCAATCAAATGTAAACGAGGCATGGGATAAGTTTATGGACATTTTAATATTAGCTTTCCAATAAAAAAAAGTCTGTACAAATAATCGGAAGAATCAAAAGCCCTCAGCACTAACAAATCCAGAGATTAAAGAATGCAAGAACCAACTCAATATTTTATATGTAGCAAGTAGTGTAGATGTCAGGTACAAGGAACAGTATAGAGATATCAAAAAGAAATACAACAAACTACTAGGTAATTTCAAAGCAAAACAATTTCAATCTAGGTTAGAACATGCAAATAACAAAACTAAATGTGCGTGGAACATAGTAAAAGAAATAGAGGGCCAAAAACAATATAAACAAAGACACAAAATTGAAAAGAGATACTGAGGTAATTTCTAATGATTTTAATGAGTACTTGATAAACAGTGCACCACAATTAACTGCACAACTTAAAGATGTGCCATATAATGAAGGTATAGAGGATAACGATAAGTCTATGTTTGTCAAGCCAGTGAGCAAAAAGGAAATAATTGAAATTGTATCAAAATTAAAAAATAAAATGAGCAGTGGTGATGATTGGATTCCTACAGCTATTATAAAAATGTCCATATTTGCAGTTATTGATCCTGTATATCATATAATAAATAATTCTTTAAGGTTTGGAATCTTTCCTGACAAATTAAAAGAGGCAGTAATTAAACCACTACATAAGAAAGGTAATACATTATTATTTGAAAATTACAGACCTATCAGTCTTCTACCCTCTTTTTCAAAAATATTTGAGTCAGTAATGTGCCAATGACTCATGGAATTTCTTCTCAGTAATAATATAATAAACGACGCACAGCATGCTTACCTTAAAGGGCGATCAACGCAGACAGCGATATTTCAATTTACACAAAAAATACTTGAAGCACTAGGAAATGTAGCACTAGGCTTATTCTTAGACCTCTCAAAAGCACATGATTGTTTAGATCATGAGATATTATTACAGAAGCTTGAAAAATATGGTGTGCGTGGAATTGCTTTACAGTGGTTCAGCTCATACCTTGCAAACCGCAAACAAAGAGTTGATATAAATGCTAAAGGGGAGGAAATCAAATCTGACATAATGTCCATTAAGTTAGGCATTCCACAAGGTAGTATAACGGGACCAATTCTTTTTATTATATACATAAACAGCTTAGCCAAAAGTATAATTTCTGCAAATTGCTGTATGACAAACTATGCAAATTTTCTAATATTTGCGCAAATATTACCAACGATAATAACCCATTCCAATAAATTAATGTTAGATGCAGATAGCTACTTTCAAGACAAGTTAATCTTAAATCGTCAGAAAACAAATGCAGTCTTATTCGTACCATGTCACGCAGGCTATTATAGCTCAAATAATATAAAAATAAACGACTCCGAACTAACATTAAATAGTAATACTAAATTTTTGGGTATGTACATAGATGACACTCTTACATGGCAAGAAAATGTAAATAATGTATGTAAAAAGTAGGTAAAGCTTCTCATAGTATTAGAGTCATATCAAGATATGTAAACCCCCAAACATTAAAAACAGTTTATTATGCATACTCTGAATCATGTATTCGCTATGGAGTAATTTTCTATGGAAATGCGAGCAATGCCAACAGGATTTTCATTATACAAAAAAGAGTGGTAAGGATTATGTTTAAGCTGGGTTTTGTAGAAACTTGTAGAGGTAAATTTAGAGCAAATAATATATTAACCTTTTATGGTATTTACATTCAAGAGTGTCTAATATTTTTCTTTAAAAATAAAGATACTATATTTAATCCCATCTTCAACAGAACACACGAACTGAAGATTACATTTATCCAAAGCATCACCTTACAGTCACAGAAAAGGGTGCACATTATAGTTGCTTCAAATTCTACAACTATTTTCCGCTACATATCAAGCAAACAAATACATTACAAGGATTTAAGAAACAAATACATAAGCTCTTAATTGAAATTGAACCATATAATGTGCTTGAATATTTCAGGTATAGTAAATAATAGTAAATAATCTTCATATTTGTATATGCCAAAACTAGTCCAACTACTCCCCAAAAATGTTGGGTAATATATTAATTTTCTTTGTAATTATGTATTAGCTAATAGTTAAAAATTTAAAATGTGTTGGTTCGTATTTTTCGGGTATATATATGTGTAGTATATATATTTTTATGTTTGACTTCTATTTCATTTTATTGTTGTTGTTGTACAACTTTACCTTGAAATAAAGATTATTTGATTTGATTTGATTTGAAACCATATATAATAATGAACTGTTCTCTAAAAAGAACATCACACGAGCAGTAACGGAAACACAAAGCGCGACACGTAGAAATGTGAGACAACTAAACTTTGACTGAGGTAAAAGCCAGGAAAAATTTGGATATTCAAATTGTCAACACTGCCTTACAATCGGAAAAGTGTAACAGATTGACATGAGGACTTTTTGTCGAAGAAATAATAATTCCTATTTGTAAAGAACTATAGTCACATGCTGACCATAATAGTAGCAAAGGTCTTTTCCGAACAGTAAAAGTGATTATACATAAATTTAAACCTAAAACGTGGTCAATTAGGGACTCCACCGGTACTCTAAGAACTGATAAGGATATGATCATTGAGGTTTAGCTCCAATACTGTAAAAAACAATTTGAAGAACTATAGTCACATGCTGACCATACTAGTAGCAAAGGTCTTTTCCGAACAGTAAAAATGATTATACATAAATTTAAACCTAAAACGTGGTCAATTAGGGACTCCACCGGTACTCTAAGAACTGATAAGGATATGATCATTGAGGTTTAGCGCCAATACTGTAAAAAACAATTTGAAGGAGGCCACCTGGAGGTAGAAGATGACTGATGACAGGACTACGAACATGAACCTACAACACTTCAGAAGTGGAGGCAGCTATACAAAAACTAAAAACTGGTAAAGCAGCTGGCGCTTAAGTTAGTTGGTGAATAGTGAATAAGGAGTGAAAATCCTTCATAGACTATGCCAACGAATATGGGAAACAGGAATCTGGCCCGATGATTAGAGAACCTCAATCTTTGTGCCACTACATAAAAAGGGAGCGACAAATGTCTGTGATAACTACAGATTGCTGGCACTAATATCACACACCAATAAAATAACGTTCTTAAATCCTGACTTCAGAATTACACAGCTCCATGAAATAAAAAAAGTGGCCATAAACAGCCCACTTTTCACTTTTTTTGTCTGTGTTTGTGTAATATATTTACATACGCGGTTTTCTATAAAATGGCGGAGGATCCGGTGATATTCACATATTACACAGGTACACACAAGAAAAAAATTGTATGTTTCTGGGACTCCATTGGGCAACCTCTATGTACGTAGACGTGCTGAATACCAATCAGGTGTCCGTTTAGCTTCATCACCTCATCCATCATCATTCAAATTATGAGTGTTTTTTAGGTTATTTTCACGATTTACAGAAAAATGGTGGGTGATGGAGCTAAACAGACACCTGGGTCGTATTCAGCACGTCCAAATACATAGAGGTCAGCTAATGGACTTCCAGGAACGTACCACTTTTTTTATTGTGTGGAGCTGTGTTATCTGTCGTGGAAAATACTTCCCGAGCAAGCCGGCTTTGTTAAAGGACGCGCTACCATAGAGCTGAATTTGCGACAACTTATCTAGAAGTCAAGAGAATATTACGTGCCTATGTACCTTTGCTTCGTAGACTACCGTAAGGTTTTTGACAATGTGCAATGGGACAAACTGTGGACTGTATTATTGGAGATGAAGACGCCAAAACATCTGGTGTTTATTATCCGTCGACTGTATGAAGAAAACTCTGCTTTGGTGAACAGACAACACTAACTTCGATAAATGTAAAGTCTACAAAGGCGCCAGACAAGGCTGTGTTCTGTCACCAGTTCTATATAATATCTATAGTGAACAAGCCATTCGACGTATAGTCAGTCCATACCAGAGTGGCAAAAAAGTTCAAGGGAGTGATCTAACATGGCTACCTCCCATTTCCGAGGGCAGCCAACACAATGGTGATAGTCGCGCGGTTTCTACCCCCTCGAACTACCTCTAAACGCAAAAAACCGACCCCTTTTCCCATTTTCCGTTGTCAGACATGCGAGGACTTTTGGATCGATTTTCTTTGAGGAAACTCAATATGTTTGTAAAATTTTCTTTGAGGAAACTCAATATGTTTGTAAAATTCTCAACCAGACATCCTAACGATCCCCGGGGGTTAAAACCACTCCCTACCTCAATACTGAAACATGCAAAAAGCGACCAAATGTGCTGAGAATTATTTTCTACACGTTCTCAAGGGCGGGGAACACGCTGCTGATATTATTTAGCCTCTAACCACTAACCAACTACCTCTAAATGCATAAAACCACTTTTTTCCCCATTTTTCTTTATCAGGCATGTGAGGACTTGTTGGGTCAGGGATTTTCCAATACCTATAATACTATTATTTAAAAAGTTTAAATATCTTAGGGACCCGCTTCACCCGGATGTGTAACAAATGGAAGGTACATACAGACACAACTGGCGGCTATGGCTCATCTTTTGTGTGTCGGTCCTCGCTGGCTGCATAAGAGGAAGACGACTCTCTCTCTCTCTCTCTCTTTCTCTCTCTCTCTCTCTCTCTCTCTCAATCCCACGTGTTTCAAAATCAACGTACAACATTTACTCCTACAGTTTGGAAGGTTATATATACGTTGCTTTGTTGTGAGTTTTTGAGGACTAAGAGAAAAAGTGATGCTACGACCGTGTTCTCCACCATTGAAAACCTTCTTTAAAACCTCTTTGAGGGACACTTCACGATTGAGGGAGGGGGTGATTTCAACTCCCGGGGGTCGTTAGGATGTCTGGTAGCTAAATTTTACAGGACATATTGATTTTCCTCAAAAAACTCCCGATCCAACAAGTAATCGCATACCTGATAACGAAAAATAGGAAATAGAGATGGTTTTATGCATTTAGGGGTAGGAAGCTAAATAATCAGCATCGTATTCCCCGCCCTTGAAAACGTGTAGAAAACAATTTTCAGTACATTTGGATGTTTTTTGCATGTTTCGGTATTTAGAGAGGCGGTCGTTTCAACCTCCGGGGGTCGTTAGGATGTCTGGTTGCAAAAAACCCGATCCAACAAGTCCTCGCATGCCTGACATGATAACAAAAGATGGGATGCGTTTAGGGGTAGTTCTCATAGGGTAGGGACTACGCGACTATTACCATCGCGTTGGCCGCCCTCTAAAACGGGGGCTAGCCATGTTTGGTCGCTACCCCTGCACTTTTGGGGTTTTTGCAAGTTTAGCATGGATTAGTATGCTGGAGGACGGGTACGGTGGAATAGCTATAGAAGATTTGCTGAATGTACCTCCTTAGTTGCAGCAAGCGAAGTGAAAACGAAAATTATGATCGTAGGCCGAACAAATGGTAACCACTCAGATATATTAAGGCTAGGTGACTGTGAGGTAGTAAATAAGGTGGTATACCTTGGAGCCTTTGTGGACAATACTGGAAACTGCGAATATGATGAGATTCGGTGAAGAATACAGATGGCAAGATCGGCAACTTGTCGGTTGACCAAAATTTGGCGTGATAGAAATATCACGAGGCGCACTAAGATCAGACTTGCTAAGGCTCTAGTTTTCTCCATCTTTCTTTACGCCTCTGATACATGGACAATTAAAGAATCGGGTATTGTCGCTTTCGAAATGTGGGTCGGGAGACGAATTTCCTGTATCGCCCTTTGCACGAATACCTAGATTTTTCAAGAAATGCGTTCCCACGTAAATCGAAGAGAAGACAATATAGAACGGTTGATAGTTCAGGGAAAATTAGATGGCGAAAGCGGCGAAGAGGACACCAGACACTCGTACCGTCAGACACTCGTACTGGAGCCAGGCAGATATCCACGGCGTCAGTCGTAGGGGAAACTCAAGGACTGAACGGAGTGAGGCCAGGTAAAGCTAAAGGGAACTGAAAAATAATATAATATCCCACGGCCACAGGGTGCAACATAAATAATAATTGAAATTAAACATGGATATAAAAAGATAACTTAAAATAATTTAAATAAAAATCCAAAAGGCGCACGTAAAAACATCAGAGATACATGGGATACCACGCGGGAAAATTACTGACCAAGAAAACCCGGTTCGAGTAATTGCAGGAGCGAGTGGCCATGCCGGATTGCACAATCATTTATGATTTAAAATATTTAAAGTTTCAGAAAATTTTGATATTTACAAGCAATTACAAAAAAAATTACAGAATTCAACAGAAAAAAGCAACAAACAAAAACGAAGAAGCAAATTGGAAAGAGTTATAGATCGAAAAGAGTATGTAGCTAAATAGATAAGATGAGGCGAATAGACTTATGTTCCAGAACTTTTTATCGTCGTGATCGATGTGCTGCGCCACACCGGTGTCGTGTCTCACAATAACGGTATAAATGATTTTTTCTTCTATCTGCTGGGTCTGTTATTTCTGGCCAAGAGCGGATGCAGGCACACGGAATATAATGTCCATAGAGCTTCGTCTATACGTCGGTTAAACGTTAGTCATTTATCTGTAACGGTTCAATTGTAATGTTCTATTAAGTTGTTGTTAATTTTTATCGATTTGCACTCTTTTATATTTTTTTATAATATTTGACATTTGCGAGTGATAAAACTACCTAAAGCCGCCCCTATTGTCAAATTCTTTGCGAATTTACCTTTCAGTGTTACGTGAGACAATATTTTAACTTAAAGACTTCGAGACTCAACGACTTCCTCTTTCTAAGGATATTTAAAAGACTAATCGCTAGTGGTTAGTGGTCTAATTCCTTCTTCCGTCCTGTTGGACCTATCCCGAGTTCAAAAAAAAAAAGGAGAACGGCTATTGTCGGATATCATTCCCGCACGAGATCAGCACGGGATAACACATATTGAAGAATCTAACTAAAAGTTTGTGTTCAATGTTTTTATGTGTTGTAACAAAAGTTATTGATTAGCTGCCTATAATGATTGATATACATAACATGTAAGCTGTGTAGTGCCTCATTCTACAAGGACATCCATTTGTAAGTACACTTTTGTTTATAAAATCACCTGGCCGTTTATCCGTTGCATCATAAATTTGATTTCAGCTACCTAAGAATTGACATCTTAAATATTAGTGTGGTGCTTCGTTATCAACATAATTTTCGTCACTTTTAAAGCCAAAATAAATAGTTCTAAAGCGTCCAATATACGAACTAGATCTGTCTATTATGTAATTAATAGTTAAATGATGTGCTGATTCTCGTTAAACATGATCAATTTTGATTTGCTGTTATTTCTGTTTACTTAGTAAACGAGTAAGGTAAATACATGTTTAAATTCTCTTGTGGTCGGCCGGAATACTGTTCCCGTCCATTAACTTATTATGATTTTATTGTGCATGTATAAACATATTACTTTTGTACTTATTGTATTAGAAAACGATACAAATTATTTATTTCATGACCTTGGATTGTTTTGTGCTTTACGAATGTTTTCGTAATACATCTTGTTATCATTTTATGATTGAGTTTTATTTCAAAACTATGAGTATAATAATAATTTTGCTAAACTAACCATTTTACCTTTTAAAGCTAGATAGGTAAATAAAAGTAACGTAGCATTTTCATTCCTTGTGTAAAAAAAAAAATAAAAAAAAATTGTGTAAAGTAAATAACCTGTTTAATTGAATATACATCTAAGCGTACACCCAAGTATTTCACGCAGTCCCTTTCCGTAATTTGGTTTCCCCATATAAAAATTAACGTTAAGATTTTATTTTCTGTGAATCTACGCGTGAAGACCATAGATTCCGATTTCCGCGTTTATCCGAATCTTCCACTTATCGCAATACTCCGTGGCATGAGCCATATGGGCTTTGAGAAGACTGTTAGCCGCTCGTGCGTTGTGACATACATCACTGTGTCATCGGCGTACCTGGCAAGTTTAGTATTCGGGAAAGTGGGATACGTACAATTGTACAGTTTAGTACCAAAAACCCATCCCTGTGGGACGCCCGCACGAATGACCCATTGTGCAGACAGTTTGTTATCTCTCGAGGCTATAGCGTTCTGTCAGTCAGGTATGATGTGCGAGTTGATAGGATATGTCGCAGAAACCTGTAACTAATCATTTTAGAAAGTAGTCCCGGTATCCAGACGGTATCAAAGGGTTTTTAATACTAAGAGTATCATGTCGTACTCTTACCGAGGTTGTATTGCACCTTCCGTAAGCACTGGGCCACTGAGTCGGTAATTAATTGAACCGTTTGGAACAAGCAAATAAAGAAAGAAATAATGCTCTCGCAAGAAGTGACGCGATGTCGAAGGGGACTTAAAAAGGAATTATTATGTGGCAACATAGAAATCATTACAGATTATGATCGTTTCGTTTTGCTGCTTTTCTATAAAATGTAATACAAAAAAATTTACCGTTTACATTCATGCGACAAAATTTACCAACTGCGGTACTATGCAATCAACCAAATGAACTGTTTGACAACTGGATTAATATTTTTTCCGAAATCTTTTTTTTGATCACTCCTATATCTTATAAAAACAGCATTTTCTTCAATGTCTGTAATATTTCGAAAAATTACTAAATGTGCATTAGTTCACGTTCTTGCTATTAGTTCCTCAGTTTTGTAGAATGAATTACAAAAAAAAAAACACTTTTTTAGAAGTGAGTGAAAGATAGTATGATGAAATTGTGGGTATATCAACGTAAATTAGAATATTATTATAGTGGGTGCGGTACGTGAAAAAACGTGGCATTTTGTGATCCAAATTTTTCTTTCGGCATGATTGCTCCAGACACCCAACTAAGTGATTTGGTCAGCAGGATAATCGAAACTTTTTATTCATTCACCTTCTAGGGGGCATTTTTTCAAAACTACCCTAAATTTTCCAAAAATATATTTATTGTGCAACAAAATTGATCTTGGAGTCGATTCCGTATGATTTCAGTATGCTAAGATCGAATCCAACGTTAAAATATAATTGAACGTCCAGTCGCGTAAGAAATTAATCCTGGGGGGTTAAACCTGATCTGACTGACTTAATTTTTATTTTTTACTTGACCTGTTACGTCATTTTACTAACTCATTGGGTTGCTGAACGTAAATTATTTAATTAATTAAAACTCATTAACGAAACATAAATCCTCTTATAGAATGGAACAGAAACAAAACGTATTTAAATGAAATATTTATTTAGTCTTCCTTTTACTTTTGCGAGCTCCTGACATACTTCATCGCAAGCTACAGGAAAATAATTAAATATGAAGTAATCATTAATAATCACAGAGTGGTAGCTCTGGGGGCAGGACAATTACCCCCCTGCCTACGCCACTGAATGTCATCTTAAACAGCTTTTGGACAGTTTTTCTGAATTTCAGATACTTTGTGTTGTTCTTGTTCTTGCGTTACTGCGTTTGGTGCTTTCCTTATCTGGGCAGGCGGACATGTGGAAGAGAGGTAAAGGTGTATGGATGGCGGTCACTGTTTCCCCTGAAACTGTCAATATTAATTGGTCAAAGTATGTCATATATCAGCCCGGTAATTCAACTGACCTCAGATGCCCTGCAACAAATCCTGTAGTGTCACAGAGAAATTTGGGCTATAAAACACTTGCTGAAAATTTAGAAAGTCTTAAACCTACCAACATAGGTTGCCTTCTGGTTACCTTGTTCCGTACCTGAATGTTGAGAGTGGCATTTACGAAACATTCAAGAATTCAAAGGCTAAGTTCCACAAAGTATGCGGAAATCCATACATCATACCATCCCGATTTATGAAACTAATTAAAGATGAAAATAAAACTATTAACAGTCCTTTAACAGCTTGTTGTGCCGCAAGATGTAAGGGACGAATGTGACACATCATGAACTTGGGCAAGATGTAAGTGATGCAATTTGCGCAAATCTGCCATTCTGAACACAACATTCAGCCCGAGAGTCTCAAGTTTCTCCTGTATACACAGCATGAATTCGACGAATGCTATTCCTTCACACGACAGCACTCTCACACTCTTCACCGGACTTCGTCGCCTCGGCTCTTCTGCACCGGTTATACAGGCGAACGAGACAAATTAGATGGTTCTTTGCTTCCATTGCTACTAGATCGTCACCAGTTTGAAGAGTTGCTAACAAAAGAGTTAAAGAACTTATATCTAGATACATAATGGCTATCTTTTCTTCATATACCTTATTTGCTCCTAACATAGTCACATTATATGTCCATTGAAATGGATAGATGAACATCACATCCCATAGGCAACAGTGGCGGGTATTTATAGAAGGGAAAATGTACAATATTGTACATATTTTATGTAATAATTGTTGGTTAACCTCTATGAACATAACCTTAAAAAATATAATAGGTAGAGAGATGTTTTCTTCAAGGGAAATATGTATTGATAGGATATTATTTATAATATTATTATTACAACTGTAAACTGAACGCCATCATGTTACGACTATGACCTACTTACTTATGAAACGACCGATTTTCTTTTTTTCTAAACTGCCTTCTGCAAACGGCACAGCACTTCAACATGTAGCATTAAATTTTCACTAAACTGTGTAAATATGAATAGAGAATATCACTTAGGGATTAAGCAAATCACAACTTAAAATAAAATTACTTTTTCATCACTTTTTGGTCGGAGAACACGAAAAACATTTATTGACATTAATGGCGGACACTGTCAAACTGAGATTATGATAATCAAACTGAACCGATCGTGTAGAAAACTGCCGCGAATAGGCCGATGGGCCAATCAGCAACTTATGGGAAGAAGTGCCTTAGATTGTGAGTCTTTCAGCAACAAATAAATCAATGCCATTATGTATCTAGATATAAGTTCTTTAATCGGAGGTACTGTCTCAAACTTTTGTTGCTGCTGCCACCTACATGTTCGTTGCCCAGGTAACATAAGTCTTTTTACAATTAATTATTTTTTATTTATTTGCTTTTATCATGATTAGAGAATATTATTTAGGTATTATGCAAATCACAACTTACACACTTTTTTATTTATTGTGAAAATACCTACTTTCTGTATATTGTTGCCCTAATCTGGGCACGCTAATATACTAGTTACGTAAATACTTTAAAACACTTATTATTGGAGAACCAATCAAAACAATTACTCTCCTAGCTAATACTGACGAAGTATTGAATTGCATGATAGGATTCTTAGCATTTTAAAGAAAAAAATATTGAAAATACTTAAATCATTTATTTAAATTTAGTCATTCACACTTTTAAAGTATTTACCTAACTAGTATATTAGCGTGCCCAGATTAGGGCAACAATATACAGAAAGTAGGTATTTTCATAATAAATAAAAAAGTGTGTAAGTTGTGATTTGCATAATACCTAAATAATATTCTATAACATAAGTCATCTTTCAAATTTACTTTTGTGACCTTGGATCTCATTAAGCGCGGATCAGAAACAGTAAGGGCTGAAGAAGCAAATTCCGTTGATGAACTTGTAGCTTGGGGACTGTTAAAAGTTTTATTTTCTTTTTTAATTAGTTTCATAAATCGGGATGGTATGATGTATACCCCCACATACTTTGTGAAACTTAGCCCTTGAATTCTTGAATGTTTCGTAAATGCCACTCCCGACGCCCAGGTGCGGAACAAAGTAACCAGAAGGCAACCTATGGTTGGTAGGTTTAAAAGTTTTTAAATTTTCAGCAAATGTTTTATAGCCCAAATTTCTTTGTGACACTATAGGATTTGTTGCAGGTCACTTGTGTTACTGGACTGACATATGATACACTGGTACAGTTTCAAGGAGAACAGTGCCCATCATCTATACACCTTTACCTCTCTTCTCCATGCCCGCCTGCCCAGAGAAAGAAAGCACCAAACGCAGAAACGCAAGAACAAGAACAACACAAAGTATCTGAAAGGGTAGTTTTGAAAAAATACCCCCTAGAGGGTGAACGAACAAAAAATCTCGAGTGTCCCGTGGGCCAAATCACTTAGTTGGATATCTGGAGAAATCGTGCCAAAGGAAAAATTTGTATCACAAAATGCTACAAGTATTTGTTGTGTACCGCATCCCATACTATGTTGAACACTCTCTAACATAGACAACTTAACACTATTGCGTGACTAAGAATGATCTCTTTGTCAGTGTTCTTCATTTTTACCGTTTATTCCAGTATCAATATATTTGAATAACATTGGCTGACAACAATATGAGTGCACGTCTTTACATACTAATTAGACGCGGCGACAATTGTACGCGGTAAAATTGGACGTGTAACATTAGACGCGTTTTTAAAAAAATCATGTATAGGCACTCTAACCTAGCCTAATCCAACCTAAATAATAATAATTACAAATACATCATAGAAACAGACTTGTCATGAAAAATATTGTTAACATAGAAAATAATCACCCAAAAAAATAATCAAAATATAATAACATAGAAATTATAAAATATAATTTATTTAGACTTGCAGTTAGGCAATTCCTCGCAAGTAGTCCAAAATGCTTCTGTTCTCAAAATCAGCAACCACTGCTTGTAATCATGACAATATGATTATTTTTAATAAACTCGTAAAATGTTACACGTCCAATTTTACCGCGTCCAATTATCGCCTCGTCTAATTGTCGCACGCGTCTAATTGTCGCGCGTCCAATTTGCCGCGTCCAATTGACGGGACACCTTAATGAATGACTTCGCTTCCTGTAGCCCATCACTTTCACATACTAATATTATCTATTGTGCTTGATAACCCAATTCATATTAATTAATATATCCGTAATTTTTTTTCTGGTAATTTTTACATTTTATATAATTATATAAAATGATTTATCAAAAGTATTTTAAATACCTTAACAAATAATCGAATAAGAATGGGATGACGTTTTTGATAATAACACAGGAATTTTGAAGTAAAAAATTATGAGAAAATTTCATCGTAAGCAGAAAGCTATATTTTATCGATTATTAAATGTTATTCATATATGATACATAATTCTGAGATATAACGGTATGGCTAAAATCTCGTTAAAAATATAGCAGATTTTCAAAATTGTTGGATATAAGTTATTCAGATTTGTATGAGTGATTCATAAAGGGCCCATATTAAAGAGTATGAGCGGGTAGCAATGTAAAAAGTGTCCCCGCACCTACCGAACTAAAATGGCTTCCATAAGATGTCTCGTATGCTGACTGTCTTGTGTACAAAGTTATAAGCTCGTGGACTCTGCATGGGGTGGGAAAAAAAAATAATTTACACCTAAATGTTTTATTTTTTTTCTCACCTCCTATTTGACGGATCGCTTTGTAATTTGGTACAAATAATATTAGTGTTATGATAGTTTATTGCAAAAAATATTATTCTACTACGATGATTTTATGCATTAAAAAAAATTAATATTTTTTCAGTGGCCTGAAGGGTGACTACCCCGTTTGACACTATTGCCATATTTTGATATAATATGTATTTAAACTATAACTATAACATATAACAGTTATAGTTTTATTAATGCGGTGGAACAGTATAAAAATAAATAAAAATTAACTGAACTTGCAATATTACGAGTATATTATTTAATTTTTTAAATTAATTATTTTTTTTATTTACTTGCTTTTATCATGATTAGAGAATATTATTTAGGTATTATGCAAATCACAACTTACACTTTTTTTATTTATTATGAAAATACCTACTTTCTGTATATTGTTGCCCTAATCTGGGCACGCTAATATACTAATCAGAAAATAGATAATTTCATATTAAATAAAAAAAGTGTGAATGACTAAATGTATATAAATGATTTAAGTATTTTCAATATATTTTTTTCTGTAAAATGCTAAGAATCCTATGATGTAATTTAATACTTCGTCAGTATTGGCTAAAAGAGTAGTTGTTTTGATTAGTTCTCCAATAATGAGTGTTTTAAAGTATTTACCTGACTAGTATATTATCGTGCCCAGATTAGGGCAACAATATACAGAAAGTAGGTATTTTCATAATAAATAAAAAAGTGTGTAGTTGTGATTTGCATAATACCTAAATAATACTCTCTAATATTATTTAATATTTAGATAGGTAATCATATAATTCATTCAGACAAGAGTAACTGAGCGATGCAGAAATTGGACCCATATTGCGAGCAAAAGAAGGGGGAAACCGACCAGAATGGAAGGATGTCTCAAACAAAGTAGTAGGATTGAAGGCTTTGTGGTCGTAATGGGATTCACTTAGAGCATTATACAGGCTGTTATTATTACATACGAACATCTATAAGACTTATTTCATTAACCATTAGGAACATGATAACTCGTAAAAAACAAAATTATTTATCCAAGTCACTTTCCTCATCTAACTGTGGCAGTAAAGAAAGTTTTATTGGTTGATTCTATTATAGTACCTCCGGTTTTTTTACATATTATACATTGTTACTGTTTTTGCATTTTAAATTAAGTAAGCTGATTTTGCTCTCAGAACTATTGCTATCAGTTGTAGAACTTTCCATTTCGTGCATATAACACTAACTAATATCTAAGTTTTTTAAAAAGGGAAAAATTAAGTATAAGGTACAATACAAATAACATAAGAAAACCACGAGTACGATGCACACACTTAAAATTCCGTAGATAAGATAAGAGAATGTAACAATATGAGATGGAGCTACGGAGATTTGTAAGACAGATGCGGCTGCGGCAGAGCGGGGGCGTGAGTAGCCAGCGGTCCGGCAGCCAATTGAAAAATGACTTATTTTGTATTTTTAGTGCTTCTTCAACTGTTACAGCATGCACTTCTGACCGCGGGGTGTCTTTAAAGACAGCTTCTACTTCGAGGGCACGCACAAAAGTCTCGCTAATCCTTTGATGCCGCGATATTCTAAGAATTCGCCTGACCTCTTCGGCCCTGATGCCATCTAAAAAGGCTCCTACGGTTAGTTGTTCCTGAAATTATCTTGGTGCACTCGAATATGCCAGGTGTTCCAGTCTCTCTAGCAGCTTCGAATTCTTGTAAGCTTTCCCCAACCTTTTGCGTCCTTGATTTTAGCTGAGCCTGGTATACTTGGGCAAGGTGTTTGTCGCCATATCTCAAGTCTAATGCAGCTTCCAGGACTTTGAAGTCCCTTTGTTTCTCCACCGGGATGGTCTGAAGTAACTCTGAGGCTTGGCCCCTTAGCGCCAGAACTAATGCCATAGCCTTTTCCTCGTTATCCCAGTTATTCGCACTTACAGCTGCCTCAAAAATTGTCTCTTGTAAGTTGTCCATGGGCTTTTGCCGTCAAATGCGGGAGGTTTTAAACGAGGACCTGATGATGCTACTAGCTGGCCATTTCTCTCTCAATTGTCGTTTGAGGCTCCACTTCTCCTTCGACCTCACTCATCTTTTCTTTGATGTCGCTTACTTCCCCTTTGACTTGACTGACTTCTGTCTTGACCACACCTACTTTATCTTCGACCTTTTTTTATCTCTTCTTTGAATTCATAGCGCCTTGTTGGATTTTCATTCAATCGCTCAGGATTTTCCTCAGTTCTTCCTGGCGTCTTTCTTATTCCTCTTTTTCTTCTTGGCGTTTTCTTTCTTGTTCTTCTTTCTCCTCTTGATGCCTTATTTCCAGGTCTTCCATTATTTCCTTCAATTCGTGCCTTTCTTCTTGACGCCACCTTTCTTCCTCTTGACTTTTTTCTTCTTGCTCTTCTTTTTCTTCTTGACGTCACTTTTCTTGTTCTTCTTTTTCTTTGCGATGTCTTATCTGAAGTGAAATAACTAAACATGAATGAATTATATGATTACCTATTTAAATATTAAATAATATACTCGTAATATTGCAAGTTCAGATCATTTTCATTTATTTTTATCCTGTTCCACCGCATTAATAAAACTGTAACTGTTATATGTTATAGTTATAGTTTAAATACATATTATTTCAAAATATGGTAATAGTGTCAAACAGGGTAGTCACCCTTCAGGCCATTGAAAAAATATATTAATTTTTTTTAATGCATAAAATTATCGTAGAAGAGTAATATTTTTTAAAATAAACTATCCCGACACTAATATTATTTGTGCCAAATTACAAAGCGATCCGTCAAATAGGAGGTGAGAAAAAAAAAACATTTAGGGGTAAATTATTTTTTTTCCACCCCATGCAGAGTCCACGAGCTTAAAACTTTGTACACAAGACAGTGTCAGCATACGAGACATCTTGTGGAAGCCATTCTAGTTCGGTAGGTGCGGGGGCACTTTTTACATTGCTACCCGCTCATACTCTTTTTCCGGCTCCTCCGTTTTTAAGATGTTCGCGGTTAAAGTAAGAGCACACAATACAATTAAATTGTTTGGTTTCCTTCAACCAATGAGACGTTTCCTTCAACCAATTAGATCTTGTCAGGAAAAGACAGAAAAGTACACTCAAGTTTCTCTTTCTGCTTCAGCTATTTCTTATACCTAAAGCATTGAGTGCACTTTCCAGTTTGTTATTAATTTCGATGGTTAGTTGAGACAGTAGGTATAGTTGCATGGCAATTGGTTGTATGTATAGGCAAGTATATAAATCGTCCTGTTTTATTATTATTTTTTAATGTACGCTAGTACTTTGACCTGTTGAATTCATATATTAGTAGATATTAATATTAACCGTTTCTTTTATTTCTTAAGTTAATTTCCAAATGATAATTATGAAATATTTAAATTAAATTACTTTGGTTAAATGCCAGTAAACATTTGTTTTCTTAATTTCGATTTTATGAATACTTATGATATGATTTATTTATTTCCTAAAAACTATATCCGGTAAAACTATTTGGCATGATTTTAAGATTTAAATTCAATATATATTTATAGCATTGTTGTAAATTCAAATAGAGCTGCTAAAACTGGTGACGTATTGTGCGACGAAATTTTCACGATTAATAGTTGACATAAACCAAACAGTATAAATGACCTTTCAAAATGTATACAAACATTTGAGCTAGCTTTTTACACATATCTAATTATAAATTTATTACAGAATATGCTACTTCGAGAATAGTTTGAGTTACACCATTTTATTGGACCACCCGTATCTTACCTTCAAACTAATGTTAGAACATCACTCTTCTACTTAGAAATCATATAGTGATAATTTTAAAATTTTCTATCAGATGAAATACCGTTCAATTAAATATTAAACATACTTTTGTATAATAAAAATGCATTTTTTAGTTCACTATGAAAAAGTTTTATATTAAAATAAGATAAATGTTATCTTAAGTATTTGATTTTTCAAATCCGTCCAATTAGATTCGGATTCAGTAGAAAATTTCTATGTTCTTAGAACAGATACATCAAGTACGTTGAAAATATACAGTCATAGTTTTGTAGAGTATTAAGTTTCCTATCAGACATTTTTGCAAATAAGTTCGGTGCAAAGTCACGTGATTTTTTTTCAAGGCGTCCGAAATTTGTCAATTTCAAGATTTCAAGAAAAAGAGAGGTTGACATTTGATCGACAAGCAATAGTTTCTTATCAATATATCTTAAATTAGAAGTTTCAAAATGAGTCCTTTGAGTATTTTCGTCAAAGTAATATATTATTGTAAAGGACATGAACTTTCGCCTCGCAAAATTTGAGGAATATTTGTCAAAGATTGTTAATGAAAAAATTATTTGAGATGGGTGGATGTGAAAAATTGAAAATGCGTATTGCCAGCAAAAGAGTTTGTTAATTGAAAAAAATAAAAAATTCAGTGAAGGCACTCCTCTGTAAATTCAGATAGACCCTGATTCTCGAATGTAAAAAAAATAACAATAAACTGTCACTGGAAGTCGAGCAATCGATAACGAAATCCAATCCACACTGGAATGGAGGAGGTATTATATTGACGCCCTCATAAGAGGATGTGCACAGTGGTTAATCATATTATCCCTCCTGTGGAGTCCGGTGAACAGCAAGGAGTATATGTGAAAGTATAGAAAGACGACGTCATTATCTTAACAATTTTAAAATCTGAGGGCGGCGAGTCTTCATGTAGTCCACATACATGACAAATGAAGCGAAGAACATCAACATGATTAACAAAGCGTTGCACATAGGAAGGATTAACTATAGTGGTGATTTTCAAAAAAAAGGAAACTCGAAGACGTGAATAAACCTTATATTCGGAAAAAAAACTACAGGTAAACAGTGTGGCCAAATACCTGGGATTGACATACCAGACTGACCTTTGTATATCATCTAGAAAAAATGACCTAAAGACCACCATCGGCTCGCAGGAGTATGGTGGACTAGACCTGGGAACTGCAACAAAAAATAGCACACTGGCTGTGGAAAAGGTGATCTCGTGGCACAGAGTCGGAAAAGGAAAGCAATGAGCAAACTAAAAAAAAAACGCAGAGTAGCTTGCCTAGAAATAATGGGAGCAATGATAACAACTACCGCAGCCATGAAATTGCTGCTCTGCTTACCTCCACTACATTCAGAAGTGAAGAATGAGGCACTGGCCTACAGATCGGAAACACAGAGATATGGGACCATTTCAAGAAAATGATAGCAACCATGTGAAAATACTTCTACGAATAGGAAGAAATCTACTAAAGGAATAGCGCATGCGACCGCCAAAGCAAAATGTATACTATGTGGGCACATAAGAAGCTCTAAGTGAGTAATGGAAAATTCCCCTAGAACATCTTTGTGTTCTGAAGTATTTTTTTTTTCGCCCCAATTCAACTTATTTGAGTCCAAGAGATCCAAGGTGTCGATTATCCACGTAGAGGGACGTTCATTCTATAGATTTGAAAAATTTTTTGATTAACTGTTTGATGAAACCCTCTTCTCTGACGAAGCCTAGTTCCATCTAAATGGTTACGTTACTTCTCGGAAATGTCCAAAAAATAGAATTTTTTCAATGGAAACCTCTCTTTATCCTCGGAAAGTTGGTTTTTGGTGTACCACTAATAATAGGTGAATTATTAGCCCAAAAAAGTTAATCTCATGGTTATTATCAACAAGATGAAGCCCGAGCACACAAGCAGCCTAAACTTTACTTCCCTAGTAATACGAAGGGAAAGCAAAAATTTATTGTACGAGATTTCATCGTATTTTCACTTTTTGGACTATTAGTGCAGGAAAATAAATTTTGGCCTTGAAAAAATTAGTACATGCAAGGAATTTGGTGGAGATATTCTACTTGCCATCCTAATGAATATACTAAAGTCCCCTAAAATCGAAGCTGTGCTTCGCCTGCCATATTGAGAAATGGCGGCCCATTTTCAGATTTCTGTATATAAATCCTTTACCGTTGCAGATAGTTATAAAATAAAAGATGTAGGCGATAATAAAACAAACGATTTCTCATATTAACATTTTTTCTCTAAATCGAACGGTTGTTGAATTATGAGGTGCAGATTGTTATTGAATTTTCAAAAATCACAATTGTGTACAAAATACACTATGAAATGCGTGTTTATAGGTTGTAAGTGAAACAAAAAACATTTTTTAGGTATATTACCATTACAGAAGAAAAATATACTGTAATTATGAAGCCTATAACAAATAGAATAAAATACGAACATACGTTATAACGTTAGTTCGTCATTATCAAAAAAAAAAAAAAGTTCGTTCCAAGTACTAAACCTATCATGCCTTAAGTATTTTTGTGTGCTGAATCCGAATGTTCAATTAAAAAAAAAATTACCTCGTACATTTCGAGTAAATCCCGGTTTTTATCGTCAAAATACGTTTTTTGACAATTTTTGACGTTTACTCGAAATCTACGGGGTAGAAAATTTTTTAAATTGAAAATTCGGATTCAACACACAAAAATATTTAAGGCATGACAGGTTTAGTCCTTGGAGCTGAATTTTGTTTTGTTTTGTAGACCTGTGTAATTTAAAAATCGTTCGATTTAGAAAAAAAATGTTAATATCAAAAATTGTTTGTTTTATTATTGCCTACATTTTTTATTTGAAATTTGTTTTCCTATCTGCAACGGTAAAGAATTTATATACAAGAATCTGAAAATGGTCCTCCATTTTTCAATATGGCGGGCGTAGCACAGCTTAGATTTTAGGGGACTTTTAGTATATTCAATAAGATGAGAACTGCAACATCTCCACCAAATTTCTTACTTGTACTAATTTGTTCAAGGTTATGTAGATTGCGATCATTAATGTATTTCAATTCCATCAGCCTATTTGCCTATCCATCGGTCTCGTGTGTTTGTCTGTTGGCGTTATATCTACAAAACTACTTAACAGAGGAGAGTAATATTATATATATTTTCTCACTATAGCCAACGAAGAAATATATAATAAAAAAAATATATATAATACATTCCTTTACCATACGCCATGTGGCTCTCGCTGCTGGCAACAAGCATGACCTTAGTCCAACCCAGCGTGGACGTAGCAGGCCCAGCTGTATAACTTGGGAGTGGCAGCAATGCCTACCGCACGCTGGTAAATCAATCAATCAATCAAAAATATAATTAATAAGAAAACTACAGAGGAAGAGAATATTTGGAATGTAGTTGTCCCTTTTGCCAGGAAGAAAATCAGACATACTTTTAGTAAAAAAAATATAGAGGGTGGTCATCCAACAAAAAAAATATTTAATAAATAAACGGTGCCAAACTGAGAGGGAAGTTTTAATTAGTCTTAATGTTGTACATGAATTTTCTGCAATATCATGTGACATTATCCCAGACGATTTCCTAACATTAACTATTTTCAAGCGACAGTTGCTGAAAAAATCACTGGAATAAGCGAAATGTAAGAAAAATACAACAGCTTGATAGAAATCAATCTAAAGAACTGCGTTTCACTTGCATAGGCAACTTGATGCCATATTTCTTAACTCTCGTAAAGAGAAAATAAAATAAAAATAGTTTTAAAGTAATTTTCATGATTTATGTAAAACTGCGAGGTATCACGTACATAAAATTATTCTTTCGACCATTTTTTTAAAATAGTATATTAAGCCCGCGCGTTACCAACCATACATTTTGGACCATTTTTGAGTAGATTCGATGTGAAATCTTTTTTATATATAAAATAGCATATGTCCATTTCCTTTGTAAGAGCCAAAACCATGTATTTAAAAACTCTCAAGTTTAGTACATACGAATCAAAGATAGCCAAAAGTATTTATGTCGTTAAAAATATGGGTCATATGTTCTCAAATTAACTTGTTCATTAAAATGACTTCATTTAAAAATATATATGAGATACTTGAATATTGTTTGAAAATAATAGAGAAAAATATACGTGTGCCAGTCTACGTAATTGGCTGTGTATTGAAAGAATGTTGGATGTGGCGTCGCGATCTTGAAAAACAAACTGTTCAGAGCTAGAACAAAAACTTCTTAAACTACATGATTCAAATTCATTTTACCTGGTACCCTAGGAGTATGTTTCACGTGGAAGATTATGTAACATAATTTAAATATTTGCTCAGGAAAATAAATAAGTACCTGTTCGGCTAATATAGGTCACCAGAAGTACCTACACACTTTCACTTTAGTTGAGTTAAAGTATTAATTGCTAGAGAATTGCTCTACAGTTTAAGTGAAATATAACAGAATAGGTAAAATTCTTGTTCGGCAGCGCAGCTTCTTTTTTTTACAAAAAGTGTGAAACGCTAAGAATAAAACACTATTTATTATTAATATAATGTGTTAAATGCACAGAGATGGAAGTCAAAGATGGTAGGTAATTGTTAGGAGGGAAAAATATTGACAATAGCAAAGCATTGTTTACAAAAGTACACACCGATTACAACAAAACAGAGAGTCTCATTATATAAATCACATTAAGCATTAAGAAAAACAAACAGAGCCATAAATGTTTCACAATAAAATATTATTTGTTATCTATACACAAACACACACAGAAGAAAAAAAAATAACTTACAAAGTATGAAACTAAACTAAAATCAACTAGTATCGCAAGACGAGGACTACAAATTTAACTCATAGACGTACTAAAGTTTAAAGCAAAGATTATTTTTAGAAAGCATTTATTGTGTATAGCGTCAGTGGCCATTGGCGCGGCGCATGCAAGGCGCCTGGGATAACGCACTGTTATATACAGATTGAGATATCATCATTTGCATTATAACAGATTAACTTTTCTCCCAAATTGAATACAATTGACTCTTTTGACAATAATGTGCAAATGAACTTCGATGCAAGTGATCATTAACATGGTAATAAAGATGCAGCTTCCGAGGCTTATGAGAAGAATATTTCGTAATTTATTTTCTAGTTAAACACAAGATGAAATTAATAACAGTAGTAGTAATAAGAGTAGTAACATAACTATAGTAAGGCGGTGGCGGTGCTCAGTATCAGACTGCTTTTGCCTAACCTGAAATATTTACGAGTGTAAATCACTATTTATTAAAATACATTACAAGAGTAATAAAGAGAAAACAATCTATTTTGCAATTGCCAGCATTGTTTAAATTAAGATTTTACTTTCATTTTAAAAGTTTTTAAATTTTTTATCATTACCACACAGCACAGGATGGCCCCGGGACGTCTTGAAATGATCCCGTATATCCGATAAATGGATGGTTCATTAGGGATGCAGACAGGAAGTTCAATGGTTGTCCTTTGGTCCTAATAACAGCCAGGATAGGGATATTCACTGAATAGCCTGTACGAATATCTATATGATAGTCTATCCCTTTATAAAATGTATATAGGGATAACCAAAGGCTATCCCAAGGGCCATCCATAGGTCAACTTGTTGGGCTAATGTAGGTCCTAAATACATGATAATTCATATTTCACCTAAGGTACAAATAAGACATTTTTATTTAGTTTATATTTACATTATATTTTCATTGTGACGGAATGAATTTTATTAGTGGAAGACATTACTTATAAAATATGGTCCTAATTACAGCCACAATAGGGATATCCACTGGATAACCAATATGGATATGGAAGCGTACATAAAATACAAAATTTATATTATCAGAACAAATATTAACTCTTTATGTGGCATAAAAATATGTAAATAGGATAGTAATATATATAGCTGTTTTTCCGATAAACACACCTCTGCATGAAGGGCTATAAAATAATAATGCCAAAATATCTCCATTCTAAATATAAATACCAGTGACCAATGCCTTAGGATTTACGTTTGCTAAATTTAATCGTGAAATATTAATATTATTAATATATATTAACATTACTTATCAGTCTAATGTCATTATTAATGCAGGCATTTTTTGGAAAAGTCTTGCCCTCCAGAAAAAAAATGAAGAGGTGTTCAAGTTTCAATTTACTATTTTACAATAAGTTACCTAAATTAAGATACAAGTTTTAGTTGAATATAGGTATATTGGATCCTATATATTTATCTATTGGCTGGCTCGTTCTTAGTGCTAGTTTCAATAAGTCATAGTAGATGACTCTCCTTGCAAGTTGCAAATTACTTCTGTTGCGATACTCACCTAGACAGTAGTGACTACTGCCAAGTGACCAGAAACTGCAGTGTACTCTATTCACTACGCAGGAAATGTACATATTACAAATGCATATTTTATTATTTATTATTTATTGCAATATGAGATTTATTTATTACGCAAGGGAGGGTGAGTATACCCAGAATTTCAAATTGTTTTCTACATTAATCATGATAGAGTTGGGCGATTCGACTATTTTTAAGGATTCGTACCAAATGAATCCGTATCAAGAAAAGATTCGTATCGAGAGATTCGTACGATTCGTACCACTTCGTATCACTGATTCCATGATACTAAACAGTATCATGTACTGATTCGTACCATTCGTACTATTCGTACCACTGATTCCATGATACGAAACAGTATCATGTACTGATGTACGAATCTTTTATTTTTGTGGGATTCGTACCATTCGTACTACTGCAAGGATTCGTACCAATGATACGAATCATACGAGTACTACCCACCTCTAAATCACGATATTTCAGAGATACTATGGATAACCGGATAACTATATGAGGATGTCTGTAGGTTGTCGTTGTCTAGATTTTAACCTAAATTGACCTCTTTTTCTTCCTATGGACAACTATGGGCTAACCCATTGTGGATGTCTGCAGGTTGTCCAGATTTTGACCTAAATTGGTCCCTTCTCCTTCCCATGGACAACTATCGGCTATCCCATTGAAGTCATCCATAGGCAATCACAATTAATTTCAAAAGGGTATCCATAGGAGGTCTTAAATCTGGAGTAACCCAGTTTAAGACGTCCATAGGATGTCTTGCTTCTCCTCTAAGTATGGCCACTGGTTGTCCTAAAGCTATCGAGTGCTGCGTGGGTCTTAGAATCTGGTGGCAGAGAGTCGACTAAAGATGATGTATAATAAGTAAATGAACTTTTTAGAAGAAATTATATTGCTCAAATATGACTATTTAAGTTGCAATTAGGAAGTTTCCTATTTTAGAAATATCATGTACATTCAACCTCATTTAGTAGTCTTTCAGGTAACTAGTCAAACAAAAAAAAATTATCTCGATATCTGAAAAACTTATTCAATTTCTTATTTGAATACTTCGCCTCGGCTGAAGTCCACCGTGACGTCACAATACACAACGCGCTGACTTGCCATGTCGGCTGCGCGCTGTATGTTCCCTTTATTTAGTGTATGTGCTCGATTTTCTGAAATGTCACAAAATGTCACTTTTGATTCGTTCGTGCCGAGCCGAATTTTCGAATTTTGCCGTGCAATTTACGATCAGGTTTATCTGGAAGACTTCCTCTTAACGTCGCGACATCATACGGCCGTCCCAATGGTGTTTTTCGCAAAATATGAACGTGCCAAAATTGCATGTTTTAGCAATTTTTTCGGCTCTCAAATGCAAGCTGGCTATAAACTGCCGGTGCCTGTCAGCGAGTATAAAGGTGCTCTCGCCCGCTCGCTGTTGGCGGAATCATGTATTGTGACGTAATCGAGCTCAGCCCAGATGATCGAGACATTTTAAACTTGGAAGGACCATAACTTTTTTATTTATAGAGATAATTTAAAAAAAAATTACAGATATTTTTTAGATTTTTACGACTATTTATTACGAGAAAATGAGAAAAATGGAAACTTCCTAATTGTGGCATTCTCTTACCTTTCCTTTTTTTTGTTTTCTTTTATCTTTTATCTTCTTTAAATACAATATCCAAGAATACTGGGTAATTTTATAGATTCCTAGAATATTATATTTATAATATTATGTTTTTTAAGTTGTCATTTTAATGCATAGTCTTCTGACATGACCGCATTATTTTATAACAAATTGGCTAGCTCTTTTATCAATCAATCCGTTGAATATGATGAACCTGGTTATATTTGGATTACGAATATTATAAACAATTTAGAAGAATATGAATTTGATAGTCAAAATGGAAAAAACAAGTTAAAAATAATATGCTATGGAAGAAAAGTGTAATACATCATTTTACTTTTCCCTCTAACTCTAAATCTATTACAAGGTACACTAAAAGAATTCATGCTGTACATGGTTGGAAGTGGGGTTAAAAGTGGGATTAAAAATTGACCCTAATAATAAAATTTGAAATACATTTTTTAATCAATTCAACTGTGACTTTCAATAATTGCCATATCTTTATGATTGACGTCATCGACAGTTTATTTTTAATACGTACACCGCCACCATGAAATGACCAAAATCACGCCCCCCCAGGCCACATTTCGATTTTTCGTATTTCCGATTTCTTTGACGTCTAGATGGCGTGAATGTGATAAAAAATAACTTAATATTTTTTTTGTTGTTATTTTGCATTTTTTTTGTGTGGCACAGTATATGTGCCTCGACCCCCCAAGAGGAGTTTTATCCGCTCCACGCCACGAGGCACAGATGCCAAACACTTGGCTGAAACAAAAGTAGTGTCAAGTCACGCGAATCCTGAAAGAGAAAACCCCAAAAAGTTGTAGATTACAACGATTCCAAGGCGTTCATTGATTTATCTGATCAGCACAAACCACTTAGACGTGGTGTAAAGTGGTATAGAAAGCTTGCTGTAGAGCTGATTTTGGGGACTGCTTTGGTAAATGCCCTTGTTGTCTAGAAAGAAGTCACACAACAAAAATTAACTATAACTGATTTCAACACGCAAATTCTCAGAAGTATTCTCAAAAAACGAGAATATCCACCGACGCGACGGCGCAAGAAGCCGAGACGCCACCATTTGCAAAATATAGCTCAGAGAAAAACGCCAAGATCAAATTGGCAGTGCACGGCTTGCTGTAAGTCTTATTGCGTAAACTGTTTCTTTCGGGTTCATAAATGCATCAAAATAAATAAAGATTAGTTTTTTTATATACGCTGTATTTTATAAGTTTCAACTAAATTATACTTATTTCATAAAAACGTGCTATTTATTTCTGATGAAGCTGTGCTTTTCTCTCGATCATTTGCAAATCTCCTGTCTAAATTGTATCATTTTCGACATTTCTCTTATATTATGAATGTAGTATGCAATATAATCGATTACATTAAACATTTGCTCTTAAAACCTAAACCAGAAATATTTTTCACGGGGACATTATGTTTTCTAGCCTCCCAGGCCACACACAATATCGTTCCATATAAATACATGCAATCCCTGACACTGCGACGGAACCACAGACCACTAAAGCATGATACATAGTGAGGCACATAAGACGTGACACGGTCCCTAAAGAGTATATTTTCTGAGGCACTAAACGTGGCACTCATGGCGGTGTATGTGTTAAATGGGTAACATTATAAGTGTTTAGGTTCAAACGGACACAAACACACAAACTTACTTGTCGAAAACTGATTTAAAATTAAATAACAAAAGCGTGATATGGGGTTAATCTATGGTGTGTTCTCCGACATATTTCACAGGTGGGCCTGTCCTGTTTCATACCATTAAAATTTGACCAAATTAAGATCCAAGACGTTACTCATTTTAGTAGGCCGGCGCGACAGTGTACGTCAATTACTAGGTGTTAGGCCACTGCGTAGCTAGATTATCTATGATAAATAATATTGTGCTACTTTGTTACTATGGCTTTTGTAAAATAAATATAAACATAAACACACCACATATAGTAGACAAGCCCCAAACGTTCACGACACAGTTGCTATGTTCTTTTGTAGATTCGGAGCGCCACCGATGGTACACGCCTGATCTCACATTACATTGCACATAATTTAATTTATTAAAAAATATATACATCATTGTTAAAAAATATTATTTTGGGTATTCAGCAGATAACTTTCAAAGAAACCATTCGTTCTTTTTTAACAATTTAATTTATTGGTACAGTTACAACAAACTTACAAATTTAGGCACAGGAAAATGACAGCGGAAACCATGCATGTCGTGAACGTGTTAAAGCCTAGGCTGTCCGGAGGTTACACATTTGGAAAAACGCAAACGTACATCGCAAACGTACATGCTCACCTACATTGTCTAAGATACACAGCATGATCAGCATATTTGACACACAATATACTTCAGCCAACTAAGCTGCGGTGCATGTAAATGAAAAACAGTTGGTTCTTTGGAATAAAAGGTGTCAAAACATTTCTATGATTGCGTGCTATAATCTTTAATTATACTTAACTGAACATAAAAGAATTACGTTGTTTATGATTTCTAATTTTGAAAACAGATGGGGATCTTTACAAGATGCATGTACTCTTTTTAATACCTATAACATTCGATGACAGAAATTCTCCTGTTTCAAAACAGATTCAAGTTTTCTGCAGGAAATGTGCAAAATCGGCCAAAGTATGGTCGAAGTCGGCAACAAATGAGAAAAAGCACTTGTATAAACTGCAGGAAAAAGAAATAGATTCAGTACCAAAGCTGTTCTTATATCACAATATTCAAAAGAGATCGGTGAGAAGGATATTAAGGTTATCACTTACTGCACTTAAATGCAATGCAGGGTGCAATTTTGTTATGACATGATGTATATCCTTGAAGTAAATGTGTAACATTGTTTCTTCGCTGTTCAATAAATTATTAATTTTTGTTATGTGTTTGAGATTCAGACTGCACTTTATATTATTTAGAGGAAACAAGTTACTACACTAGCAGCTCAGAGACTCGGTAGACGAGTCATGGGTCAGAAAACACTTTACAAATGGTTTTACGTGCTTGGTAGATTATAATTAATATATGACAGGTGTTTTTATAATTTATCTTAAAGAGATGTTGATTTGACTTATATAATGATAATTTTCCTAGAGAACGACGGGGCGCCAATCTTTCTATATTCGTAATTTACACTAAGCGTGAAGTTTAATTACAAGAAAGATAAACTAATCAGATTATAAAGAAAGTATAAATTGTTGACTATAAAAAAGTGTAAATTAATAATCCAAATTTAGCAAAAATCAAAATTAGATTAATACTTGCAAATATTTCTAAAATATGTTCAACTTTTTATTTACAAAAAGATTAATTAATTATGATCTAAATAGTTTGTATAGTTTGTATAGTTTATATGGTTTGCATAGTTTGTATCAAAATGGTTTGTATCAAATTACCTGAAATAAGTGGACAAAGTAATTATAAAATTGATTTTATTATAAACCAATCAAACTGGATGCGTTTTTGTTATAAAACGATTAAACTGAGGCCTTAAAATTAAACAAATTTATGTACAATGGAGAAAACGAATGGACGATAATATGTTACGTAGATATTATTTAAAATACTGTCTTAAACATGAACTGACAATATAGTGTTTTAAAAGCCATAATTAATTATTTAAATGTAAAAGTTTCGTAGAAATTGTGATCACAAAGTCTTTACAGATCGTTTCCTATATCTGTTTTTAAATTAGACGTTACGTAGATAATCTACACCTAAATAATAATTGAAAGTACTAATTGTTCGTTGAAAACATATTAAAGATAAAGTTGAAAATTGAAATAATTTCAAAAAGAACATTTGCAATTAGATTCTTTAAAGAACTCTAAAAGTGTTAAAGCATTAAAATATGAGATATATATAAAAAACATTAGATAAAAATTGTATTTGCGACACTTATCTGGAATTCTCAGTGGATTAAAGCGTGATGCAATCGCTGAGTTCTAGATGAGCCCAATATTAAGTCAAGGAGTTCCCAGTACCATATTCGACGCTTCCAGAAATTTCATAAGGACAATTTACATCTATCCTACCATATTATTGTCGCGATCTCCAAAAAAAGTTGTTCTAGACATTAGTCTAGGGGTTGTCTTTCTTCTCCTCTACGTAATTAGAAGATGGGATATATATTAATCCCATCTTCTAATTACGTAGAGGAGAAGAAAGACAACCCCATTAGATGATTAAAAAAAATAAAGTTTCCAACCCAAACTTCAATGTGACATTAGAAAAAACGTATCTAGAATGCATATCTATAATGTGCATCTAGAATTAGAAGATTTGCATCTAAATTGAGAAGATTTGCATCTAACTTGAAAAGATTTGCATCTAAATTGAAAACCCTGGAAAGAAATGAATTGTAAGCGTGACTTGCTGCAAAATGGCCGTTGCCAAATCTAAGTTACAAAAAAAAATTATTTCTTTATAAATTACTTACGGATTAAACCGGTGAAAAGCAATTAGGCCTGCTTCATGTTCATGAAGAGGGACTATCAACCCTTTCGATGCTGAAGTCGTTAAAAAAAAACTTAATGAAGACACATCACTATTCAAAAATTTAGCAGACAATTACGAAGTACCAAGCTTCTTGTAACGGAGAAATATTAGTTCTGTTCGCTTACTCGTAGTATGTAAATCGTGTCGTCTCTTTACCCTCTTCATTCTTAAAGTTAAGTTAGACGTGACTCTGGTTGCATACCGTTGTGTTTGTTTATGAAGAATTTTTAAGAAACAATATTTGAAATTTCCGCGGTCTTTCATGCTTGAGTTAAATTATGTTTTAATTTATGAAGCAGCAATATGCATGCTACAAATGTTAACTTTATTGACCGTCAATGTTGGACTGCTCAAAATCCTCACTGGATGGAAGAAAATCATCAATATTGGTACTCCGAGTGCTTCAATTTTGAAAATTTATTAGAAATATATTTTTTCTTCAATATTTCTGTGTCAAATAGCTTGCCTGAATCATTTCTTATTTTACTCATGGTACACAGCTCCACAAAATAAAAAAGTGATCTGTTCCTATGTATTTCGACGTTCTGAACACGAATCAGGTGTTCCTTTAGGTCCATCACCCACTATTCTTGTGTAAATCGCGAAAATAATCTAAAAAACCCTCATAATTTAGGTTATTTTCGGGATTTCCTAAAAATTGGTGTGATGGAGCTAAACGGACACCTGATTCCTATTCAGCACGTCGAAATACAGAGGTTGCCCAATGGGGTCTCAGAAACATACAATTTTTTTCTTGTGTGTGCTTGTGTAATATATGAATATCACCGGATCCTCCGCCATTTTATAGAAAACCGCGTATACAAATATATTACACAAACACACAAAAAAAGTGTTTCTGGAACTCCGTTGGGTAAGTCCTATGTATTTCGACATGCTGAATACGAATCGGGTGTCCGTTTAGCTCCATCACCTCCCAATTTCTAGTACATCGCGAAAATAACCTAAATTAAGAGTCAGGTTATCTTCACAATTTACAAAAAAATGGTCGGTGTTCACCACGTCGAGATACCTAAAGGTGACCCAATGGAGTTCCAGGAATATACCTCTTGTTTTATTATCTAGGTAAGAAATTGCCATTTTGTAATAATGTCGCTACAGCGAAGGCAATTAACTGTTATAAGTCACGTTTATTCTAGAATTAATCACGTATTTCGCATTTCGAAGCTTTCCCAAGTTTGCAATAGATTTTGGTAGATAAATTTAGTTATAAGTGACCGCCTTAGTCCTACTACTGCTCTATGAGTATTCGTCTGATAAATCGTATTTGCATTCTAACATATAGATTCTCTTGTGTGATACTTTGATACAGAATCTTATATCCAATATGTGCTGCACTGATGATTCTGACGATAACCAACAGTTAGAAATCGATAGTTATAATCAATTATCATACCTCTTGTTGTAGTTTCGTTCCATTTTGGTATCGTTATTATCGCATTAACTTCGTTCTCGTATACTGAGCAATGATAAGTCAAGAAAATAAGTATATAACTAGTAGGTAAATGTTATTTCAGTTCAAAATTGGCATATTATTATTTATCGATTTATTATTACATTTCATGTAATATAACATCAAAATCTAATAAAATAGGAATTAATCTGGATGTAAGAATAATATAAGCTTATACCCATAATATTCGTGAAAGAGTGGAATAATAATCTAGGAATATTCTATTGAGGGGAAAATATTATGATAATATTTTTAAAATATCTCTAGAGTAACTTGATTATTCCTGTAATATGCGTTTTGGATAATCACAGAATAATCAAAACATATAATCTATGATTATTCTAGGAATCAAATTGGGCTAGCTGGAATAGGACAATCTCCGCACTAACATAGATAAACCTTCTCTTCTCTTATTATAGTCTTCGTAAATATGAAAACAAAGAATATGTTGCATTAGATCGGCATATTTCTACACCGTCAATATCATTTGTAGAGAAAAAAATTCAAAATGTCCATTTGTTTGTCCGTCTGCCCGTCCGTCCTTCCGCCACGTTTCTTGTAAGCACGATAACGTAGGAAAGAAAAGTTCAATTGTATTTAAATAGTAATCTAGTGGTTTTTTAAATTATATTAATAATAAGCTGATGGTTATCTAGATAAAGAAACTTATTGTTTTTGAAAAAAACGATCAGTAGAATAAAGGCTATGAAACATTTTTAAGAAAAGACAAATAACCGTGAAGAGTTGCATTTAATTACATAATTATTCATATAAGATTCTATAAACACAAAAATACTTCATATTATAATGACAAACGATTTGCTAATCAAGAGAGCATAATCGAGAAATAATAAATAATAAATATACCAACCACACCTAAAAAATTAACTTAATTCAATAATCTGGCAAAGAGTATACTGCTTAGTATCTATTTTTCTCCGCATCTATGCATTTATTTTCAAATGTTACTTATATACCGGGTGGGGCATTTAAGTTGACAAACGCGAATAACTTGAATATAAAGAATTTTCGAGAAAAATGTTTCAGACAAAAGTTTCATTATTTGAAAAGTGGGATCTAATGGCTATATTTTTTTTAAGTTTGGTGGACGACTTTAAGGTCAACTTTGGTTTTTAAATGCAAACCCCTATTTTTTTACAGATTCATATTCTGCTCTATATAATAAACAACTTTTCTTTCTGCCTTTTTTTTAAATTTAAATTGCGAGTAATTAAGCAATGAACGTGGAAGTAGCAAATCTCTGTAACTGGGAAAAAAAAATTATGAAAATGTTTTCAAAATTCGTGCTGATCACATACAACGAATATTGTCTTTTTTCTTGCATTCGTCATATTTAAACACGGATCATTTTTTAAAGGTTATTGTTATTTTTTGATCATTCAGAGATGTGCTCTACTTCCACGTTCAATGCTTAATTACTTGCAAATAGTGAGACCAAATAAACTAATGGTAGAAACAAAAGTTTGTTATTTTTTCGAGCAGAATATAAATGTGTAAAAAATAGGCATTTAAAAACCAAAGTTGACCTTGCAGTCCTCCACCAAATTTTAAAGAAATATAGCTATTAGATCCCACTTTTCAAATGATGCAACTTTTGTCTGAAACATTTTTCTCCAAAAATTCTTTATTTTTAAGTTATTCACGTTTGTCAACTTAAGTACCCGGTATTTATATTCTGGATATACTTCTTCTTTTTTGCTCCTTTATTTTCTTTATATATTAGTCGCGTCAAGATAGATATTTTTTGAGCAGTATTCTGGCAAAGGATTAATCGGCCTAATTTTTTTTGCAAATTGTTTATTGAAGTATAAGGAACATTGGTAAAAAGAAAAACAGGCTGCTGGGACTTTTTTTTGTTATTAATAAACAAACAATTTTAAGCACTAAACAAATTAATTAAATTTGTTAATTTGCTATATCGGAAACTATTTGTGAAAACCGACTGAATATGAATACTGGGGAGATTTTCAGGTCGCTGATTACAATTTTGAAAACTGGAAAATTCAAGATGACCCAAAATGAAGTATAAAAATGGGATTTTCTGGCTTAAGTTTACATTTTTGAGAAAAATTACAAGAATAGAAAAGTGTTTAGAATGCCATTTTGCACCCAAATATTCTTCACCTCAATTGGGAGTTAACCTTAGTTTATTTTTCAAAATATTCGGGTAAATCACTGAAAATTTTTTTAATAAAAATATTTTAAATAGAATTTAATTACCCATTACTGAATTAATTTACTGTTAATTAGTTCAAAGGTCATACAAATTTTAAAGACAGGGCGATTTCTTGATCCCGGGATTTACATTCGGTAAACACACCCTCCTTAGTACCTCCTTAATATTAGTACCAAACTTTTCAATAGGAAGAGGTGAGATTTATCTCAATAATATGTTGAAAACATTATTTTACGATAATGAAATCGACGATGTTCAAGAAGAAGAAAGAAATGAAGATGAAGAACAAGAGGAGCAATATTTTCATTTATAAACAACTCAAATGGAATTGAAAAAAATTACTTTAAATAATGGTGTTCAATTAAATTTTATATTTTTATATATTTTTTAAGTAAACAATTTTTATAATTGTGTAAAAGTAAATAATGAAAAAAAATGTACTCAATTTTTTAACATTTCTTCCCTTACAATATTAAAACACTTTTTACTTTTGTAATTTCCACGTAAAGACAGACAGACAGACCTTTATTGATGCACAGGAAAATTTACGCTTTCTTACATAAGTCAAATACAACAAAAAATAACACATACATAGAAGTACAATTTTAAATTGGATAATAAAATTCAATATTAAAATTTATACATAACATGATATAAAACTTATATACTAGATAAAAGAGAAGAATTTGTTATATTAAAAATCATTAATTGTAATATTGTTATTTAAAAATTCGTTATAGGAGTAGTAGGCTTTTTTTATTAAGAATTTTTTTATTGTGTTTTTGAAGTTGTTTCCTTCCAAAAATCTCACACTTAGGTAATTTATTAAAAAAGTTGGGGCCAAATGTAGAGTTGCGTTCCAAGATTTATTTAATCGTAGGAATTCAATTCTAAGATCATCTTTGTGCCGTGTGTTATGATTATGTGTGTTCTGTAAAGTATTATAGCACTCACTATTATTTTTTATGTATAGTAAACACTCAAAAATATATCTGCATTGAAGGGTCATTATATTGAGTTGACTATTATATGCGTTTCTAGCGTCGCGCGTAGGCGCGGTATTCTAGTTTTGCTATTATACGAACTGCCCGTTTTTGCAGTTTAAATACTCTGTTTGCATATGAAGAGTGTCCCCATACTAAGATAGCATAACTTAAGACTGACTGTATGACTGCATGAAAGATCATAATGCAAACTTGTTGACTTACAGTATAAATTGTATACTAAATATTTACTATTTTAAGGCCATTAGTTTGAATTTTGAAATCACATATTAAAATAAAGCAATAATAATTGCCTTAAAAAATATTGAATAATATAAAAAAAGTATAAAACGCGATATATATCGCGTTTTATACTTTATAGCCGCCAATCTTGAATTTTCCAATTTTCACTTCAAAATCGAAATCAGCGACCTCGAAAACCCCCGAGTATTCATTTTCAGTCGCTTTTCTCAAATACTTTCCGAGATAGCAAATTAACAAATTTACTTAATTTGTTCAGTGCTTGAAATTGCCAGATTATTAATAGAAAAGTGCCAGCGGCCTGGCCTGCCTTTTTTCTTTTTACCAATGTTCCTTAGGCCTCAATAAACAATTTGCAAAAAAAAAGTATTCCGATTAGTTCTTTGCCAGAAAACATCTCAATTTTTAACTTTTCTATATTGACGGGACTAGATGGTCATTTAATTTTTGGAATACAAAAAAATGTAAATCTGATTGAAGACTTTAGATGAATCGAAGTTTACGTATATATACATATACTCATATACATACAGCGCTCAGGGCTAGAGTATAGAACAAGCAGATTTGGCAATGCTGTTTCCAGCAAAATTTAAGTCAAATACAAGACGGGGGTTACTCGAAAAGTAATAAGTATTTATGGTATTGAGTTTTCATTGTTTTGTTTTTTTTTTATGATTTTATGTACATAATTGTCAAATGCCGAAAGTGCCGAATAGTGACCGATTTGTCGAAGGTTGGGTGTGACCCCCCTCTATATCCGGCCCTGTGGATATACAGGGTGACCCTAATTGCATAGGCCAAACTTCACTAAGCAATACAACTTTTCAAAATAAGAAAAAAAGTTCCTATAAGGGAAGTGCTTAGTTTCCGAGACACAGGGTGTTCAAGTAATTCTACTGAAAATATTTTTTTACGAATATTTTTGAAACGTCTAAAGATAAACAAATGATAATTTACACAGGAATTTAACTTTTTATGCTGTTTAAGACAAAATGACAACTATGTACGGAAATCATTCAGGAGCGGGTGAAACTGGGGGGGGCAGATATAATTTAGCTCCAACTTTATTGTGTGACACTTTTACATTAATTTATGAGCAGAACTTAAAAATTTGAAGTTTTCTACACAAAAAAAGTCTTGTGTTTTTTTTTCTAAAATTATCAGGATTAGCCCGCATATTTTCACATTCTTCGAGAATTCTTTCTATTAACTCTTCTCTTGTGTTTACAGGGTTTGCATAGACTTTGTCCTTTAAATAGCCCCAGAAAAAAAAATCAACTGAGTTAAATCCGGTGAACGGGGTGGCCAGGCTCTTGCACCTAATCGACCGATCCATTGTTCAGGATAATTATTGTTTACCCACAATCGGTTCTCAACAGCAAAATGTGCAGGAGCTCCGTCCATTTGAAACCAGCATTCATTTCTTAAATTAAGAGGAATATCTTCGAGATATTGAAAAAAATGGTTATTTAAAAAATCATTAAATAATGGTCCATTTAAACGGGGAGGAAGGATGTGGGGCCCACAAAAAGTCCCGTTTATAACACCACACCATACATTAACGCTAAACTCCTGTTGAAATGTCCTAGGGCGAATTATATGAGGATTCCCATGAGCTCAGATTCTTAAATTATTAAAATTAACCGATCCATTACGGTTAAAGGTAGCTTCATCAGTCCAAATAATTTTACTTCCGAAATCGGGATCTTGTTCCATGGCATTTATAAACCAATTACAAAAATTGATACGCCTTTCGGGATCACCTGGTTGAAGGCTTTGAACTGGCTGCATTCGAAAAGCTTTTCTGTGGTCTTTTTTCAGAATCCGAAAAACTTTGTTTTTGGAAACATGCACAGCTTGCGCACGCAGCTGTTGGACCGCCTTCTGATACTTAATTTATTATTATTGTTAAATTTGGCCAAAATTATATTTTTAAATCGCCCATTTCGCTGTTCTTCATTTCTTAGACCTCTTTTAAGTCCAACATTTCTAAATTCTAGGTGGGTTCGAATAAAAACATCTTTAGATTGTTTCCTTTTATTAGGAAATCTTCTGCAATATTCGCGTACCGCGGCATTCGCGTTTCCATTACAATATTCATAAATAAAATGAATATCCGCGTACTCCACATTACGAAACATGACCATTTTTTACTTTTTAATAGAACACTTTTTCCAAAAGGAAATAATAAAACTACAGAATAATGAACTAGAGAAAACACAAAAAACAACAATGTCATTATTGTCATTCTGGCATTGCATGCTTGATTATTTTTCATTTGTTACAAACATTACAATCATGGCACACTTCTGCATACCAGGAATGCTGGTAATAATGGTTACTAATTAATAGAGTTCAGATAAGATTTACTCAAAAACTGATAATTTTAGAGAAAAAACACAAGAGACTTTTTTTGTGTAGAAAACTTAATGTAAAAGTGCCACACAATAAAGTTGGGGCTAAATTATACCTAGGCCCCCCCAGTTTCGCCCGCTCCTAAATGGTTTTCGTACATAGTTGTCATTTTATCTTAAAAAGCATAAAAAGTTAAATTCCTGTGTAAATTATCATTTGTTTATCTTTCGACGTTTCGAAAATATTCATAAAAAAACATTTTCAGCAGAATTACTTGAACACCCTGTATCTCGGAAACTAAGCACTTCCCGACCCATGTTTATAGGAACTTTTTTCTTATTTTGAAAAGTTGTATTACTTAGTGAAGTTTGGCCTATGCAATTCGGGACACCCTGTATATAAATAAAAAATTTTTTTGAATGTGCTAAATTCATTTACTCCTCACCTACTCTAAAAAAATAGACGAAAGTTTAATGGCCATCTAATAATCGCTTTTTTTACTTTATAAAAATAACACCAAAATGATTTATACTAGTAATTAACAAAATTTTATAAATATTCAGTATTAAGTTTTTTGTTATTTATTATTATCTAGCCTCTTTGTAAATAACGCGTTTTTATAGGTTACTTTCCTTTAAAATGTACACCAAAATGATTATAATAAACAAATGAATTTTATAAATATTTAGTATAAAATATTTTATGCGAAAGCTGCCTTGCCTCTTTGTAAATAACATGATGCGGCTATGATGTATAAGTGAAAACCGTTGCCAGATTTTAAAAATATAATTGCTACGTTTTGCCACTGTCTCATTTCAACGGTTAATGAAAATGAGGACAGAAAGTTTCAGGAAAATTATCTAATAACCTTTAGTTTATTTTCAGTTGCGAGTAAGATAACTTTTTTTGAAGTCATATCGATTAATACTGTGGGTGTTTTATTGCAATCTGTTTTCAAAATAAATTCTACGCGGTACTTGAAATCTCCCGTTTGTCAGAAATACATTTTTTCAGAATAACCCGTCACGGATTGAAATATGTGCCTACGTCAAAGTGGGTGGAGATAAAGGTTGTTAACTTTTTTTTATTATTTTAAAGAAATATGTAATTGCTTCATTAAAGTATGCAAATAAAAAGTATTTATTTTTCTTTTATAAATAAAAAGTTTCTATAAATCTCCATCTTCTTATCAGTGTAAACAGACATTTCTCATTAAGTTTTTGCATATATTTAAATCAATTCGACATTGAATTAGTGCAACAATTTTATTTGTGTCGGTCAACTTAATCACTATGAGGTAAGATATCATTATGTTTTCCGATAGTCTATAATTATAATCTATGTATGTGTCTACGATCATAGAAAATGTGATGGGAAAGAAGCACATGTTTTCAAGGAGTTATGCAGTTATCTTGTAAATAATTAAATAAGAAAATGTTGGTTGCATCATATTTTACAGGAAAATATCTGTATATTTTTTAGACTATTTTTTTTAATTATTCCATTTGTATTGTTTAATAATGGGCATAATAATATAACGAGTAGAAGTAGCAATCGAGCTTGGCCGACTGCGAATACCTATTTGATTTACATTTTACACGAACACGACACAATTCACTTTTAATGTGTGTCACTATGATTAAGTACAGGGTGGACCAAATTAGATGGGATTTGGGGTTTTCTTTAAAACTATGGTAGATAGACAAAACCGAGTATAGGTGTCTTGAACTCAATTTGCGAGAAACAAACCATGGCGCAAACCGCGATCTTCTGTCTTTTTCGACTACCGAGCTACAGGGCGTTTTTTTGGAAATTTGGCATTTTTGGATGACCTGTATATCTCAATTACCAAGTGTCGAATAGAAAATCGAGTAACACGTTCTTAAGGCACTTTTTAAGTGAGTAGAATCCGTTGTTGATAAGAAGAAAATTATGCATGCCTCAGTTTTCGAGATATAGACATAACTTGTGCTTTTTTAAATGGAACACCCTATAAACTATTCCATTATTCGATCGCAACTTAAATTAGCTATCCCACGATATATCATATGCCATATTTATCTCTAAAAAAAGTGGTTAATTATCGAAATTCAAAATTTAATATATTTTTGAGGAGGCCATAGAAAACTATTAACAACAACACTTCTTATAATACAAAATAATTCTGCCAAAAATAGAAAAAATTAACCAAAATAAATGTGTCTTCCATTGACATCTAGAAAATGTTCTAATAGCATAGAAGAATTGGAAAACAAAACATTAGCTGCGTTTCGGACAATAACTCCTGTCATGTTTGGAAATGCAACAGATGCTGTAAGAGGAAGGTGTCACAAATGCTTAGATGTCAATGGAAGACAATTCGAACATTTATTGTGGTTAATTTTTGTCAGAATTATTTTATATTATAAAAGGTGTTGTTGTTGTTAATAGTTTTCCATGGCCTCCTCACAAATATATTAAATTTTACTTCCACATCCAGTGGAAGTATAGTAATGACAAAAAAAATTTTAAAAATTGTTATTGCTCAAATAGGCTTAGAATGTCATGAAACGTCGAGATTTTAAGTTTGAGCGAAAAAAAAATGTTCTGTCTGTCGGTTTGTCGGTCTGTCTGTCTGTCTGTAACTTTTTTTTTGTGCGCACGTTTACTCTGGAACCGTTCGAGATATTGACTTGAAATTTGGTATCCATATGTACTTTAACGAGATCTAGAACTAGATCATATATTCATCTTGTTTCGTCGAAGGGTTGGGGGGTAAATTGGGGTAAAGGGCCCCGCAATAATCTTATGGAAATTGGGTTTCGGTCAAATCGTCTGAATTTTGAATATGTTTTAAGTTTCGTCATCCCAAGCAAAAATCTCAATGGGCACAAAGCTCGAAAATCAATACTTTGGCTGCTACGGAGCTTGAAAGCTCCAAAGCTCCACCACAGATTTATTTATTCGTGCAGTCTTTATAGATTTTTAAATAACTTATTTTTTCGATTTTAATGTCTAGGTTTATGTTTTTGAGGTTGCTGAATTCAAATCCGATGTCAAATTGTCCAAGTTGACACTAGGCAGCTGTCAATTAGCTGTGAAAGTTCCTTAACAAAGTGCAAATCTTATTTTTATGTTATGAGTTTATGTTGTTTATCTAACTCAGTTCATGTATGATGTGAATACAATATTGCACTTTGACAGCTAGCTGACAGCCTGCTGACAGCTGCCAATTGTCGAATTATTGTATTCACATCATACATGAACTGAGTTATCTAAACAGTATAAACTCATAACATAAAAATAAGATTTGCACTTTGTTAAGGCACTTTGACAGCTAATTGACAGCTGTTTAGTGTTAATTTGGACAATTTGACATCGGATTTGAATTCAGCAACCTCAAAAACATAAACCTAGATATTAAAACCGAAAAAATAAGTTATTTAAAAATCTATAAAGACTGCACGAATAAATAAATCTGTGGTGGAGCTTTGGAGCTTTCAAGCTCCGTAGCAGTCAAAGTATTGATTATCGAGCTTTGTGCCCATTGAGACTTTTGCTTGGGATGACGAAACTTAAAACATATCCAAAAATTCAGACGATTTGACCGAAACCATATTCCATAAGATTATTGCGGGGTCCTTTGGGGTAAATAGGTAAATCAAGCAGGTAAGAGTCCATAATATTAGTATTTAGTATATACAGAGAACAAAAAAAATTTTGGCATTAGCCACCCTCCCAATACCACCCCCTCATTATTAAAGGGGGTGAAAAAAGTTGTGATTTAGTGCATGTACAAGAACCAGAAACCTCAAAATATTTTTTACTTCATCCACCCCCACTACCCTACCACCCCCTATCACCACGCCCACCACACTACCGATGTGGGGTATCGTTTTATGGGTTTTTGGTGTAGAGAATTTCAAATATTGTATTATTAAAGTTCCATAAACAATTATTTCCACATACAAAATTTTTTCGTTGTGAGTGAATTGAATAGAAAATCTGGATGTGGAAGTAGTGATTCCTTGGGCAGCGGTTTTTCGAAAATTGACTACTTTTTCTAGAGATAAATATCACATGATATATCGTTGGATAGCTCATTTGAATTGAGATCGAATAATGAAATAATTTACACGGTGTTCCATTTGAAAAAACAAAAGTTATGTTTATATCTCGAAAACTGAAGCATACATAATTTTCTTCTTATCAGCAGCGCATTCTACTCAAAAAAGTGCTACCCGATTGTGTTACTCGATTTTCGATTCGACATTTGGTAATTGAGATATAGAGGTCATCAAAAAATGCTAATTTTCTAAAAACGCTCTGTAGTTTGGTAGTTGAAAAAAATTATGATTCTGGGTTTGCGCCATAGTGACTCGAAAATCGAGCTCGGGGCACCTATTTTGGTTTTTGTCTATCTGTCATAGTTTTAGAGAAAACCTAAAATCCCATCTAATTTGGTCCAATATATTTTTTATGTTTATTGTTGATAACGCCCAACTTCAACTCTTATTCGCATCGTAGTAGTATAATTAAATACACACAATTTATAACTTTTACAATAAAATTGGTATATCACCTCCTATCTCCGTAAAATTTCCTCAAACCTGAGCGACACAATGTATTTTAGAGTTTCGATATATTAGGCCAGTGGAATTAGCAAATATGCATATTGTAATTCGTTTCAGGATGCCACGTGGATTAAACGATAGTTTTATTGATTACGAACATGACCCTGAATTTGGTCCACTTTTTGACCGCCGGAACATTGTTTATTTAACGATTTATTGTTTAAAAATTCCGAAAAATCGACTTTTTTGAAGATAACTCAAAGACCTTTGACGATAGGTTTTTCAATTTGTAGATACTGTTAGAACTTTAAAAAACGGTTAATTTGAGAGGTGTTTCGTTTAAAACGCTTGAAAATTTGTTTAAATAATTGCAAAAAACCGCGAAAATTTTCGCAATTTGCAAATATTTTTCATTCTTTAACAAAAGCACTTTAGTGCTTGAAACTTTGACAAAATATGTCTTTTATCACCCCAAAGTTACCTCTAAAATTTCATCAAAAAATTTTAACTAGTTTAAGAGATATTCAATTTGTTTATTAAAAACATGAATAATGTAAAATGCAAATTCACCCAGTTTCCGTTGTCGTAGAGGGTTGATCTGGACATCATTTTTTTTGTTGAGACTTAAACTTTATGTTTTCATTAATGGTAAATCAAATTTGCATTATTTTCAACTTCAAAATGGTGTTTGAAAAAGTGTCACATTTTGATGTTAGGTTTTTTGCTAATAACTTTTAAACAAATGAAGATTTTGCAATATCGTTATTGCTGGGGTTTTTTCACACATTTTCAAAAAAAAAAATGACTCTGTAGCCTTACTAGAAGCCGAGATGATTTTTTTTTAAATAAATTCGTAATTTGTTTATTAATAAACATTAACAGCTGAAACTTGGCGAACAACTAGTTTAATAGCCTATCTTTGTAATAGAGTTGAGTTTGAGAGAAAAAAATCAATTTGCAACGATAACAATAATTAATTTTAAATCAGCGTCAGAACAGGAGTGAGAAGCATGAGTCATATCTGTAACACGTTCATAAAATGATCGAGACGAGTTCAAATCCGTCAACCAAAAATTTACCGTTTCTCCGATTTTGACTTTTTTTTTAATTTGGGGTAGCGTGATGAAATAATAATATCTGCCATGTCGATTTTTTCCTAATTAAATAATAATTTGTTATAAACGATTATTTTTTGTTAAACATTTTTTTACGAATTTATTAAAAAAAAAATCATCTCGGCTTCTAATAAGGCTACAGTCATTTTTTTTTTTTTGGAAATATGTGAAAAGACCCCAGCAACAAAAATATGAGAAAGAATAAAATTAATTAAAAAATCTGACAAATGCTCAGAAGAAAAACATAAATATATTGCAACAAATGATCAAAATTTTTGCTAACGCAAATCGCTAATATTGCAAAAATATTTACGTGGGAATTCGGCCATATTTTGAGTGCGTATGGTACCTTTCACAAGTCGCCATTACTTTTGCATTCTGCAACGGCTTCTTGAATTATATGGATTGGAACGACAGGATTGTTCTTTTTTTTTCTTGTAGCGTAACGGTAAACGATCCAAATAATATAAGAAAATTAATTCATACATGGAATGGAGGAGACATAGGATGGGCTAACTCTCCCTCAAAATAACGTCCCAACATTTACCTCACTGCTGGGTATCATTAAAAGTGACCAAATTTATTTTTAGGTGAAAGTGAGTCATGAATTAACCCCAACATTTAATAGCTAAAACGTCGGTCGTTACATGTAAAATAACTTGCACCCATAAAGCAATGAATTGGATAATTTGAACAAAAAAAAAAAATTACTTTTCAGTACATAAAACAATTAAAATTATCCGGGATTTGAAGTACAAAACACACGGGCGAAATACGGCAGTTTATTTACGTCTCTCACAAATACACAGAACCTGTATGACACACAATATCAAACTACCAACCAATCGGTATAAAAAGTCACTGTCCCAATTCTTCCCAATTCAACTTGTTTGAAAAAACCTTATTACAGTTGACCGAAGATTTAACAGGCACTCAAAAAATGTCGGCGCCTTTGACCCATCAAACACGCCGCATCGCAAAGCCAAAGATGCTGATATTTTTTGAGTGCCTGTTAAATCTGCGGTTTACTATACAAAAAAATTTAAAAAAATTAAAAATCCACAAGTATTTACTTGATACATTCCTGTTATTTGGTACATTTTAAGTTACTTTTTATATTGGATGACCACCTTGTATATTCTTCACTAAAAGTATAGCAGGTTTCTTCATAGACAGTGTTAGATACACACCAAATATCATCCTTGTCCTTCGTCACATTTTTTTCATAATTTTTTTTGGATGTCCACTAGGGTGGCCCTTATTTATACTTGACGGAAAAAAAATTATCGAATTTAGTTTGCGGCACCCTCCACAATGCTTCCAATTTCTAAAAAAAATAATCCCTTGAAAATCTGAGTCAAATTGGTCAAAGGGAAAACGTGCCGCACCTTTAAGATTCTGAATTTCTTGAAATACTCCATATTGAGAAATTGACCCTTTCTAAAGAGTAAACAATAGATAGGTAAGGTGTTAACTCATAATAGACAAATATGAAATAGTTTGTCAGACCTTTTTCCAAGAAAGCGGAAAGTCGTTGCTTGAGGGAGTAACAGTGAATCATCTGGAAGGGCTTGTAGTGGTAAAGACAATACAACTTTAACAGTATCTCACTGTCTCTTGTACTGTGATGAGTGACTATGAAATTCAGTGATTTTAAAATGAATATTTTCAATTATTTAATTTTGATATGGCGGGAATTACTTTGCATCATGATAATCGAGTTTATCTTCTTGGACATTACACTCATCCGACCACTAGAAGTAAACTTCCATCTAATAAACAAGTATATTTCGATAGCACAGCTACAAATACAGGAGTTTTTAATGATAGTTGTATTCTACTAGAACAATTCCTAGAAATAGACCTGCCATATCCACATTTATGAGTTGGTCCTTAGAGTTAAAGAAAAAATTTGGAGTAACAAGCGGTCAATTGGTTCCAATTTTTCAAAGGTTCCAACATGAATGGCCCCAAATTAATCAAGAATATTTCAAGTGTCGGTTTGAAGACCCGTTGTTAGCGACCACCTACAAAATACAGGTGAAATTTTTCCACTTTATACAGTGTTCTTTCGAAGATTCAGAACGTCAACCCCGAGAAGATTATAGGGAGTTTCTGGAATTAGCATTCATACTGTTGGGAGAAGTTCCTACACGAGACATCTTTTCGTGCTCCAGGAGCGATGCATCATGCCCGATGGAAGGCAAAAGCCATTTATACTTTAAAGATTTTTTTGATTCGGGATTAATTCCATTCAGCGACTTCAGAATGAAAACATATATGAAATGTTTCAATTTTACTTCCCATCCAGTGGAAGTATAGTAACGACAAAAAAAAATTTAAAAATTTTTATTGTTCAAATAGGCTTAGAATGTCATGACACGTCGAGATTTTAAGTTTGAGCGAAAAAAAAAATTCTGTCTGTCGGTCTGTAACTTTTTTTGTGCGCACGTTTACTCTGGAACCATTTGAGATATTGACTTCAAATTTGGTACACGTATGTACTTTAATGAGATCTAGAACTAGATTATATTTTCATCTTGTTCCGTCGAAGGGTTGGGGGGTAAATTGGGACAAATTTAGGGTAAATAGGTAAATGAAGCAGGTAATAGTCCATAAAATTGGTATTTAGTATATACAAGAGAAGCTAAGGTCTCAAAAAAATTTTGGCATTAGTCACCCCCATTACCACCCCCACCCCATTATTAAAGGGGATCAAAAAAAATTGTGATTTAGTGTGTGTACAAGAACTAGAAACCTCAAAATATTTTTTTACTTCATCCACCCCCACTACCAACCACCTTCTATCACCACCCCCACCCCATTACCGATGTGGGGTATTTTTGTGGTAGAGGATTTCAAATATTATATTATTAAAGTTCCATAAACAATTATTTCTACATAAAAATTTTTTTCGTTGTGAGTGACTTGGATAGAAAATCTGGATATGGAAGTAGTGATTCCTTGGGCAGCGGTTTTTGTTATTAAAGTTTACTAAGAAGCTTGGTTCTTAGCACCACTGACTGGCAACTTCAGCTCCATATCAAGATTAGTGTTTTTTTAAAAAAACTTCATGAATATAAATCCACGGATCCGAGCAACAGTTAACAAATTTAAAAATCACTTATGGTACCTTGCCTTATCTTAAGTACAGACAAAAGTTATTTGAAATGTTGTGATTTTGTAAAAAAAAACTGAAAGTCATCAAAGACGTGGCGGAAGTAGGTGTTAAATTATTCAGCGAATACAATAGTTTATTGACAAGAGACGACGAGCAAAAACATTATGTGCTCCAAGTAGTGTCTGATTATAGAAAACGATTCCCTGACTTAAAAAAAGAAACTTTGCCCAACATGTAAGGGATTGATGTTTCCTTTTTAATTAAGTATTCGGTGTTATTTTGTTATTTTTTTTCGATCGATTCAACCTGATCGCGCATTGAACCCATAACAATTCTATTGTCCAAAAAGGGGGCGTTTCGGTACCCCTTAACGTAATCCGATCAAGCTAAAGTTTTACACAGAGTATTTTTTTATGGAATGGAACCATTCTGGGGGGTGCCGCAAAAAAATATCTTAATTTGAAAAATAAGGACCCTAAATGTCCACCCTGTATATTTTTCATTAAAAATGGCAATAGCGTCAACTACCTATCAAATATTGTTTTTCTCCGTCAAATAGTTTTGTAGACATAGCGCCAACACACTGTCTCTGCGTAACCTTCTAACTCCTTTGCTTTAGGCTACAGAAGCCTCAGAAGATGATGAGATCTCATAGAGTGAAAACCACGTTTTAAACTCTTTGAAATGCGTCAAGAGGTAACTAACTAACATTGCATTTAATTAACTCTTGATGCATTTCAAAGAGCTTAAAATGTAGTTTTCACTCTATGAAACCCCAGCATCTTCTGAGGTTTCTGTAGCTTAAAGAAAAGTAGTTAGAAGGTTATGCCATACAGGCTTTTGTTTGGAAAGGTCAAAGGAACATCATACTAGAATTTGAGCGAAATTAACCGAGAACTAATTTCCATTGCCGCCTTGTGGGATCCTTTCATAATCTTTACGGAAGATCTGGTATGATTTTTCCTCGCTAAGTTTTCCAGATATTTGCATAAAATTCATTATTTATAGAAATGTATGGAAGGAATAAAAATGACGATCAATTAGAACAACTTATTTTTGTCACACTCTATTTAATACGTTAAATTTATTCAAACAACGTTAGTGCAGATAATATTGAAGTTCTATATTACAGAACTGATTTACTTATTTATATAATTTTTATTGGATATAATTATAAAGTACATTTCAATATTTTTCAGGTGCATAATATATGGATTCGTTCTTGTCACATCCTGTTATTTAATTGAGTATACGGAAGCACAAAAAAATTACAAAAAATCAAGAGATGTTGAAAACGGCAGTGGAGAAAGGTACACAAAACATAAGGAAGAAAAAATATATAAAGGATATAAATACAAAAATAATGATATTGAAGGTGAAGAATATAAAATAAATAAATATGATAAACAAAAATGCAAGGGCAAAGGTTGTGACGGAACCAGAAGTAAAGATAGAGATGTTGACTCTGAATTAACTAGAGAAGAGAAATATTCTAAATATACAAAAAAATTTAATAAACACGCAGACGACAGCGGGGAAAAACCTACTTATAAAAAGAATAAGGGGAAGCCTGGAGGGAATGAGCGAAACAATGAATTTAAGAAAAGCTATAAGAAAGTTTTAATCGATGAAGAAACCGAAGATACAGATGAGGAATTTACAATTCCAAAGAGTAAAATAATTAAGAAAAACAATAACGATGAGTATAATAAAAAGAAGCTGACGAAAGTTATTAACCAGAAAAATGAAGATACTAGTTCGGAAGAAGAAAAAAATATAGGAAACCACAGGCAAATAAAGCATAAAGAGAAACGAGATGTAAATAAAAGTGAAGAAGATACCGAAGAAGAAACCTTTAAATCCAAAATCAAAAAGAATATGGCAAAAAGAATTAAAAAACCTATTGAAGACGGTGAAGAAAGTTCTGCAGATGTTGTAAAAAGTAAAATAACATATAAAAATAAAATTATAAAGAAACAGCCCCCATCATCCGAGAATGAATCAAGTGAAGAAACAAACGAAAATGACGATGAAAGTGAGCAAAATGATGAGAGTGAAGAGAATGATGAAAGTGAACAGAATGATGAAAGCGGACAGCATGATGAAAGCGGACAGAGTAATGAAAGCGAGCAAAATGATGAAAGTCAGCAGACTGACGAAAGTTACTCAAATGAAGAAGAACAAGAGAGAACATGCAAAAGTAAGTCGAAAGGAAAAAGATCTGGTAAAGATGGATGTGGGATTAAGGAACACAGTGGTGACAACGACGAAATACCTACTGCACCTGTTAAAAAGACAAAGATTAAGTACAGTATTAAGTTCGCTCATGAAAAACAAAAAATTAACCCTAGCGAAGATGATCATATAATGAAAAAAATCCACAAGGAAAAGAGGAAATATAAGTAAGTCCATATTTATTTCATAGTTAATATGCTTTTTAATTTTAATACTAAATTATGTAGATCATAAGCCATCTGAACCTCAATTCGTTTGCCGAATTAAACCAGTCGATATTCATTCACATTTCAACTTTTCATTAATTATAGTTTACACAGGTACATTTTTTAAAATATATTTTGGCAGACGACCAAATAAATTATTATTTAAGTACAATATTTAAAGTTAACGATACAATTTCAGAAGCACTGTGGTCGGGTAAATTATACTAAAAGTATTCAAGAAAATAAATGTACGTGTATACAGTGTGGAACAGCCAAATGGAATACATTCAGTCTAAGTTATTGTGCATATTTATAAAAAATCTCGAGACATCGATTTTGGATTCTGACATGACATTCTGCAACGTACACATTTCATTCCTAAATTCAAACCTCTTCGAGTGGCAGTTGCAACCCCTAAATTTTTAAATAGGAAGTAGGGGCTTGTGATACCTCATTTGAAAGGTCTTTTCATTCTCTTTTAAAAAATGCTATGATTTTAATATTTACTGCAAAAATTAACGGTCTGCTTGACGAAATTCACTACAACAAATGAAAAACATAAAAACTTCCAGCGTTTTGTTCTTGCAAGCTAGCAAAAACAATTTCAGTGTTCTTTTTCACCATTATCAACTAAGAGGAAGACATAAAATCATCAAAATTCTTCATAGCTAGCATTGCCAGTTTTATTGAAAACACCGTAGAGATTGACAGCAATAAATAGTTGTCAGTGTTTTGCGTATTGTTTGAGTTTTGCTAACGGCAATTTCTAAACATGGTTTATTTAAACGAAACGCATAAAATAATAATTTTACAGACGGTATTTCAAGAAAAATATCCTGATTTGCCGCCTATATCTCAAGGTACAATTAGCAAAATTGAAAAGCAGTTTCGCGAAAATGGATATATACGGCTGATAAAAAAATAAGTTCCAATGCAATGAGTAACGATACCAAATTAGATATACTACTTGAGTTTGAAGAAAACCCACATAGTTCAAATCGAATAGTAGTGGGTGGAATAAGCGTAATAATATTTCACTTCCGGATACCAGCACCAAAATTTAGGGGTGAGATGTAGATATATATTGCTTTGTAAATCCGCCGGGAGACACTCTCAGAAGTGACTAAGTCAGCTGGGATGAAGTCATCAAAATGGCCGCCGTACTAATTTCTGTAGCTTCAAATATCTCAAGAACTAATCAACGGATTCGGATGAACAAAGTCTCATTTTAAAGATAAAGAATCATTCTGCAAAAAAAAGGTAATAAGCAGTTATTACGTAAAACATTAGTTTTAATTTTATTTGCAGATTAATACAAAATATTTAAATTTTTGTCAATTTTATTACAAAATTTAAAATGAACTGTACATTTGCTGTGACCAAAGCAAAACAAAATAACTTAGGGTATTCAATCGACATCCATTCATGAGCAATGGTCTTCACATGCACACGAAAGAGTACATCTGAGACGACTTTTAATGCAACGACCCCTTGTAAAGTAGTATTATTATGACAAGGTGACAGCAAAAAATATGCGCAGAAAAGAGTTTGTGCACTCCATCATTTTAAGCCAATGAGAACGAATTACGTGACGTTCAATGCCGACACCAGTGGCGGTGGTGGCCTGCAGTAGAGCGGCGGCGCAGCGCCGGTAATAATAATAACAAAACAACTTTATTAGGCAAAGTTTAATACAAATTACTATTCCTACACTTCTCCTGAATAAAGGCTACTCGTAACAGTTGGCTAATCTACATTACACAGCTCCTTGCGCGCGTAACATTTATTGCCATTACATATCCCCATACCCCAGATGACGCTATCCCACTGGTAAAAATATTCGCGCATGTTGGCTCCGCCCCTGTCATCTCATAGTAATTCTACTCTATACCGTTCCTTGCACTTGCAGGACACTAATTCTTGACAGTGTTTGCTCATATCCGGAAATGTTGCCCATAGAGATTTGTATATTAAATCAAATTTTTTCCATCCCTAGTGGCAAGAATCATGTTAATGAGGTTTACTACTCAGGTAATTTCCCCAAATATTACATTGAAAAATAACCCATTTCAAGTGATGCAATAGTGTATCCGGCAGTTGGAGGAATATTATCAATATTTCGACTTCGTTGGGTAAAAAGGATACTACGCGTCTGGTTAACTGCATCTGCTGTACTAGAATAGTATAATACATAAATACAACAAAACGCTTAAGTACAGAAAACTTTAGGCTATCAGGTGTTGGTGCTGTTTTTAACAGGCTAGAATATTCTTGAAAAGCCGAATCAGCATCACGAGGTGACATCCATGTTTTCCACGCAATCTTTCTAATACCAGAAAACGATGAAACTGTATCGCATCCTGTGAATGCGTGAAAAAATGAAATTAGATATGGTACACCACGTAGAAGATTAGAATATAATTCATTAATGGGAAGATACTGCAAATTTTTCCAGTTCCGTACTCAACCTAAAGTTCTTTGACTTCTGCAATTCATAAAAATGCCAACAGTGCTATAACAATGACATCTGAATCAACCATCTTATTGATTACTTTGCTGTGACCTAGCTGCATCCAGGCTGTGCATAAGAAGACGTGCATCTGCTTCCTCGTGCGATAAAGGTGACATGGAGGCCACGCTCTCTTCACCAAGGGCGGATCCAGAAAGATTACTGGGGGGGGGGGGGGGGGGGGGCACTGCGGCCGTTTACCGCCAAACGATCAATAATTATATCGACATTTTCAATATTCAATAATAAATAATATTAGATCCTATTTGCCAGTTTACTTCGCAGTTCTCTTGTACACATTTTAGTTTTTGGATATTCTAAATTTTGTGATACCAAAGGACCACGGAACAAAACCCATGAAAATGTTGATTCGGTGGAATCGGCTGAAATTTTGGTATTTTGTAGTTCAAGTCATGCTGATCAAAAGTTCTTATTACATCGAGCCAATCCTATGGACAGTTTTTGAGATACAGCTTGTCAAAGTTAGGTAATTTGCGTTATTTTAGACATTCAAGAACTTTTTACTCTTAAACTATTAACATTCGCAAAAAACTGCAAGGGTCGAAATATTTTTGTTCAAGTCCAATAAAGCTCAAGAATTTTTTTCAGAATTTTTTTTTAATTTTTAGGTTAGGTAAAATGTATATATGTCATATTTTGGCATGCTTCGGTGGGATTGGCTGAAACTTTGCTATTCTATAGCTGTAGCTGATCAAAAATTCCTATTGCACTGAGTCGATCCTATGAGTGGTTTTCGCTCCAGGAGTGCTTGAAGAAGGTCCTAATAACGAGGTAATGGGTAATCTATATGTACGTGTTTATGAATGGCTTCCAGTGTGTTTGGGTACGTGCACAAAAAATGTTATGTAATGTAATGTAATGTAATGTTAAAATAAGCTTGTATTATTGTCAATATGTTTATAATGTCGCGTCCCTGTAAATCAAAAGGTTTCTGAAATATAAAATAATAATCAGTTTTTGGGAGCAATTTTCAAAGGGCCGTAGCTCAAGGTATTTGCGGACATATTTTTGCATAAAGAATCTGTACCAGAAGTTTGTCATCGATATTTCCAGAAAACCTTGTAGATACTGACACATACATACACACAAACGCATGCACGCAGTACACAAACATGCTGGAAGCCAGTCATAAACACGTACATATAGATTACCCGTTACCTCGTTGTTAGGACCTTCAGGCACTCCTGGAGCGAAAACCACTCATAGGATCCTCTCAGTGCAATAGGAATTTTTGATCAGCATGACTTTAACTACAAAATAGCAAAGTTTCAGCCAATCTCACCGAAGCATGCCAAAATATGACATATATATATTTTACCTAACCTAAAAATTGATAAAAAAATTCTGAAAAAAGTTTTTGAGCTTTATTGGACTTAAACAAAAATATTTCGACCCTCGTAATTTTTTGCTAAAGTAAATAGTTTAAGAGTAAAAAGTTCTTGAATGTCTAAAATGACGCAAATTATCTAACTTTGACAAGCTGTATCTCAAAAACTGTCCATAGGATTCACTCGATGTAATAAGAACTTTTGATCAGCATGTTTTGAACTACAAAATACCAAATTTCAGCCGATTCCACCGAATCAACATTTTCATGGGTTTTGTTCCGGGGTCCTTTGTTGGTGAAACACTCGTTAGTATAAAAAAATAAATTCAACTTGTCTGGAACACGCGACTCTTGGATTTCAAAAATCAATATTATAAATTAAACACTTAACATGTGCCTCCCCGAAACCTGGCCTGGTGTTAATAGGGTTGGGCAGGGGCAGGTCTGGTTTGTGTTGAACGACAATATTTGTAAGGATTGGAGTTGGATTGCAAGACAAAACTTTAGTCACTGGACCATCATACATTAATACAAAAATTAAATGTCTGTAATACATATATCATTCGAGAATAATATTTCAAAGATTAGATATATATTAGTAAAATATATAAACAAAAAAAAATAGTGAGAGGAAATAACATTTCCTAAGATTTCTATTTAAGTACAAGCAAGCGACAAAATTTTTTTTAATGATTAATAACTTTCTTATTTAACAATTGATCTTCTTCTAGCTAACACTAACTTACTGTCCAAATTTCAAAACAACTGGACTCATCGCGATTACAAAAAAACGTGACGGACGGCTGGACAGACGTTGTTCAGAATTCATTCACTGACGCAATTTTTTGTCTGCGAGCGATATTTACTGTTTTAGAAATATGCCGATCAAATACAATATATTCAATTATCTTTAAAATGAGACTTTGCGCACTCAAATTAGTTAATTAGTTCTTGAGATATTTGAACCTAAAGAAATTAGTACGGCGGCCATTTTTATGACGTCATCACGGCTAACTTAATCACTTCTGAGAGTGTCTCCCGACGGATTTACAAAGTAAAATATGTCTACAACCCACTCCCAAATTTTGGCGCTGGTATCCAGAAGTTAAATATTTTCACATAATTTGCTGCTTATTCCACGCACTATAGCATCTTCAGCAATTAATGTTTCACATTCCTCAATTATTCGCATATTAAAAGAAATAAAATGTGTTCCTATAAACTGACCCCAACTCAGGAGCTTAGTGAAGACGATTTTGATAGAAGAACGTATTTTGTGAACAAATGATGCAAAGGTTAGATAACAATATTGTCCAACTAGAAAAAGTTTTCCTTTCGGATGAGTGCACTTTTACTCTTCATGGCCATGTTAATCGTCAAAACTGTTGCTACTGGGCTAATGAAAACCTTCATTGGATGAGATAATTACATACACAAAATCCTGAATAGGTTAATGTTTGGGCGGGGATAATTGGAAACCATATCATTGGTCCCTTTTTCATTGATGGCAATTTGAATGGAGATAATTATTTATCTCTGCTCCAAAATAATGTCGTGCCAACTTTGGAAAACTTATATCCTGCTCAAGCAAACCCACAAGTTCCAGCGGATGTAATATGGTTCCAGTAAGATGGAGCACCACGACATTACCGAATCAATGTCCGGCAATACCTCGACTTAACATTTCCAAATCGGATCGCATAGCGAGGCGAGGATCGCTAGAATGTCTAGAAGGTTCTCCTGATCTTACACTCTTAGATTTCTTTCTATGAGGATATGTGAAAAGCATGGTATACAAAACTAAGCCACGCGATATAATTGACTTGAGAAGAAGAATAACGGATGTGGTTAGGTCGGTCACGCCTTAGATGTTAGAAAACGTTAGAAGACATTTTTTATTTACGATTAGGATGCTGCCAAGACGTTCAAGGAACTCATTTTGAACATTTACTACATTGAAATACAAAGGAATTAGTAAGGTCAAAAAATAGGAAGGAAAATCGCGCCATATACCCCAAAGAAGAAAATTAAGCAGCTACGGACACGTGTTTCAGAATTATTGTTCCTCATCGCTACGCTACGCTGATGAGGAACAATAATTCCGAAACACGTGTCCGTAGCTGCTTGGTGTTTCTTCTTGAGGGTATATCGCGCAATTTTCCTTCCTAATTACTACATTGAAGTTAAGTTTTTTATAGTTTGCTGTAGTGAATTACGTTAAGCACATGAATTATTTCTTTATCGTTAATTTTTGTAATAAATATTAAAACCATAGCATTTTTGAATAGAGAATGAAAACACCTTTCAAATGAGGTATCACAAGCCCCCCCCCCTTTTTTGTTTGGGAACCATCTAACTTACGTTTCCGGAATCACTGCAGCCTCTTGGGCTTATTGTGATATTCTCCCATTTGTATTATGATAACCAATATAGTACTCTGGTCCCTTGTACTAGTTTGTACATCCCCAGCGCTGATCTGGCTTCATATTCTTCTGGACTCAGTCTTGGTTGTCCATATATTGCCTGTCTTCTGTGATCCAAAGCCTCACAGTCGCAGAGGATGTGGTAGGAAGTCTCCGTTGCCCTATTGCATTGTATACATTTTAGGTCTCCGTTGAATAATCCCATTTTGTGAAGGTGTCCTTTCAGGGCGCAGTGCCCTGTTAGGAAGCCGGTAATTATGCGGAGCTGATTCCTGCTTAGTGACAGCAGTTCTTCAGTCTTCTTTCTGGATGGTTCCTTAATAAAGGTTTTTACCATGTTGTTGTCCGGTTATTTTGTCCCAGTATTCTTTGTGCTGGTTCTTGATCCAGTCCCTCGTGTGGCCCCGTACTGTGGTTTTAGGCACTCCTAGGGCCAGTTCTGAGGCAATATATGGAGCTGACGATCCCTTTCTCGCTAGCTCGTCAGCTTTTTCGTTGCCACCGATTCCTACGTGTCCCGGCACCCGCTGAAGGGTTACCTTGTTGTGGTCCGCTAGGGCTCTTAGTTCTTCTTGGCATTCCCGTACCAGCTTGGACGTCACTTTGGAGTTTGACAGTGCCCCTAAAGCTGCCTGACTGTTTGTTAGAATACTAGTCTGCCTATTTTTATAGGCTCTCCTGTTGTTTTCTATTGCGCAATCTAGTATTGCGTATACTTCTGCCTGAAAGACAGAAGTATATTTTCCTAGCGATGTGCTGAACTGAGAGTTCCTCATATTTTGGTTCTGTTTAACTGTTGGTTTCAGGTAAGTTTGGGATCTAGTATTACTCCCAGGTATTTTACCTCACCTCGAAGTTTTAGTGGTCCCAGCCCCTCTAATTTCCTTCTTCTGGTGAATGCCATTATGGTTGATTTTGAGGGACTAATATTTAGTCCCTCCTCATCTGTCCATTTCGTTACAACATTTAGGGCATGTTGCACACGTTCCCTTATTGTGTTGTTAAATTTGCCTTGTGCTAGAATGACTAAGTCATCTGCATAGCCTAGTGTTTTATGTCCATCTCTGTCCAGTAACGTTAGCAGCTCGTCCATTACCAGGTTCCACAGAAGAGGCGATAGAACACCTCCTTGCGGACAACCCCTGCCAACCCGAGCTACCAACGTTTCCCCCATTATGGACGTGTATATCAGCCTTCCTCTAAGCATGTAGTCTATCCACCTGCAGCTGGTCGCATCGATCCCTTTTCTCCTCGTTGCTTTCCTGATAGATTGTAGGGATGTGTTTTCAAACACTCCCTCAATGTCCAAGAAGGCACATAATAGTACCTCTTTGTTTTCGAGAGCATATTCAGCTTTATTTACTAGCTTGACATACCAGCTCATAGGCGTATTGGTCTTGATGTAAGGGTTGGTTTACCAGTACATCATCCCGAATATGCCTACCCAGTAGTTTTCCTAAAGTCTTTAGTGCAAAAGACATAAGTCTTATCGGTCTCAGGGACTTCGCCCTTTCCTGTTCCTTCCCAGGTTTCGGTACGAATATCACTCTACAAGCCCCTACTTCTATTCTAGTCGGCTTTTTTTACTGTATGATATGTTTAATAGCATCATGCCATTTGTCGCGGTTGCTTGTTAAGTACGGCACCAACAAAGCTTTGTCCCATCAACTCTTTGGCATCGCCAAGTCTATGTTGTTGGTGCAATAGTCAGCCCAAAGGATCCTTTATAAACAAGGTCAACATTTTGTGAGCATCAACAGGCTGCCTGGCTGTCTGTCTCCTTAGTCGTCCGTGTCTCAGCGGCATATAGAGAAATGAAGAAACTTGGGATCTTTGTGTGTTCCCCGATATTTTTATCTCGTTAAATTTTGCTCAGTAGAACTTGCATACCGATTTGTATTCTTCAATGAATCTCATTCATATTCGCAGTTACCGCTATTATTTGTCAACAAGAGCTCTAATACTAGTAACGTATTTTTCATTTGCCTGGTTTGCTATCATGATTTTCGTTTTGTCATAATTACAACTAAAACTGTATTCAGAGCGCCCTGTTTGAGGACTGTTGCGCAGTGTATGAGCTTATATTTACTTGCTGCAACTAGGATGGTTTCATCTGTAAATCTCAAGTTAAAAATCTTGATTTCTAGACCTAAGACTAGTAATTCGTATATGATTGCTAATTTATTTTAAATATTTACCTTCATTTTATGAATCTATAGTTTATGTCTATTTGCCGAGTCAATTTTATCTATCAGTATGGTTTAACTAAACAAAATCTCGCTGAATTATTAATTGACTAGAATAGAACAGTGACATGAGAATTTCAAACTTTTTCGGGCAGTTTGTACTCAAATAAAGAAAAAAGTCCTTTGTGGCGGAAGTCTTCAATGTTACTAAACGATCGAAAAACAATAATGAATATGTAAAAAAAAATGGGCTAATGAGCGCGAAGAACACGATGGTTCCAATACTTTTTCCTCCACTCTTCTGAAATTCCCCTAAATGGAAAAATGCCCCTTGTTCTGATTTTTCCGTACTACGCTTGTGAGGGTCGAGGTCATTACAGGGAATATTGATTAATCGAGTATCTTTTAATCAGGAAACACTAAAACAACAACTCCCGGGGTTGGTATCACGCCCTCCCTGAATGACCAAACCTTCCGAAAATACTACGAAAGAGCTGTTGAACGGTTTCCCCTCATTTTCGAGGGCGGGGACACGATTGTTGCAATACTTTTTCCTCCACTGTTCTGAAACTACCCCCAAATAGAAAAAACTACCTCTTGTTCTGATTTTCCGTACTACGCATGTGAGGGCTTGACTGCTTGGGGTTATCATAGGGAATATTGATAAATTGTATTGTAATTGAATGTTTTGGCCGGGAGACAACAAAACAACTCCAGGGGTTGGAACTATCCCCTCCCTGAATAACAAAACATTTCGAAAATACTGCGAAAGTGCTGAAGAACGGTTTCTCTCCGCAACAATTCCTTAAGTTATCATTACAACTTTTTATCGATAAATGTATTTTTTCTTTTTTGCTAACTAGCAAAGTCTTTTAAACAATTTTTCATTTGGAGGTTTATTTATTACTGATGAAGAAAAAACATTTCAGAATATCAAAATTTAAACTTAGTGCGTAATAATTACAAATGATGAAATATGGAGATTTTTTAAACAAGTATAAATCGGCATTATAAAAAAACCGTAGCATGTTTGGTTGTATAGATGCCAAATGGCACTTATACCTCCATGTTCAGGATCGGCATAACTTTAACAAATATCCTGTATATATTATGCTTCTTTATTTTTGATGTTAACAAAGTTTACTAAAATATAAAATTTGGTTTCAGATATGGAGATGACGACGACGACGAGGATTCCAGTGAAGAACATGTTCACCCAAAACGTTTTCGATACGTAGATGAAGATGAGGATGAATGATGTTACTAAATATTTCCTAGATCCATTATTTTAGCACATTGTTATACCTATTCCATATTTGTTATTTTTGTCCATTTGTTTTAAATTTTTTTAATTAAATAATACACTACAATTGCAACAATCTCTTATATTCTATAACTAAAATGTAGATTTTACAGTTAATACAGTAACTTTATACATCCTATCTGACATCAAATCAGGTATCTATGCTTTTTTAATATGCGGTATAGGATTAAAAAGTAATGTTAAATCCAAGTTTACGACCTCGACAGACTTTCGGGTCTTGGTCAAAAATCCAAAAAACTGCTAGATTTTTGTTTTTTTTCTCAGTTTTTGTCGATTTTTGACACCTTTTTAAAAATAGACTAAATTTGCTACAAATTGTTACCAGATACTATAGATCAAATAGTATCCGAGATACAGCTGTTCAGAGTTTTGCAAAATTTTAATTTTTCGACAATCTTAACAATTTTTAACTTAAAAATCTGTGAAATACGTACTACTACAATAACCAGGTTGGGAAAACTCATTTTACCCGGAACCCAAGCCCCAAATGGTGTCAGAGGGCCCCCTCTGCATTGTCGCATGACTGTCCACCGCAATGTGTGCAAACCGTCGAACATTTTAATCCAGATTTTTTGCAACTACACGCATTGCTACAGCTCCCCTTGCAGCTGCATGATCTCAACTCGAAGCAGTGTTGCCAGGTCAAAATTTTAAAAGTTATTAGACGACGGTTTAAAAAGTTACTAAACCTTACTAAAATTCCACTAGATTTGAAATTAAGCAATCCAAATCACATGGCGTCGTGGGCAAACATCCGGCAAATATTTGTTTTCATTCGTTAAACGTTTGTTAAAGAGTTTGTTTTTCGGTTGCCTTGACTACGTTTCCGCGAGTGAAAATAAATTCATGTTTGCCCACGACGCCACATTGCCAAAATAATTTGACAGGTTGTTGGATTGCCTAGTTAAAGAAGAGGGGAGTTTCAAAATTCTTTTTGTTCGATAAAGGTTTTTCATTGCGTGAAAAAATGATTTTTTTACAAAACTCAGACACTTGTATTCTGCAGGACATGTAATTTTCTTCAGCTCTCTGAAGGTAAATTTACACTCTGCATTTTTAACGCAGCATGTAAAATGCATGCATGTCTTATTCACACTTATGAATTCTTACAGATGCGTTAAGAATTCAGGCTGCTTCTATTTTTCCCCAGAGAAGCGTGCAGTTTAGCGAAATTCCCTAGAAATGCGATTGGCTTTCAGTATCTACAAAATAAATAAATATACTTACCAAGTCTAAACTTCTGTTGTTATTTTTATATTATTAGGTACCTATATTATATATTATTAGCTGTATTACAATTAGCTTTTGGCGCTCTACCAGTCGAACTGCCACACAACAAACTAAAAAGGCTTAAAAATATAGTACCAACTCTTTTATAGTACGTGCTTCTGTTCACTATTTCTATAAAAACCCATAAGTGCGAGAGATGGTACAATTTAAAAGCATAAAAATTGCATGCCTGAAAAATGCAGAGTGAGCACCCTCAGGTGTGAATTTACCTTGAGCACCCCCTAACTGATTATTTCGTTGCCAGACTTCGTACTCTGTTTGTATTAAATAGTTCAATTGTAGCGATAAGCGTGAACAGTTTTGTATTAAATGGATCCCAACTCGAATTTAATGTTTGTCTACCTACCAGTAGAGGGCAATAAATTGGATGATTCAAAAATCATTAAAAATGGGCATTTTCATAAAAGTTTTCACTAAATCACTAGATTTTAAAAAAATCACCAGATCTAGTGAAATTTCACTAGACCTGGCAACACTGACTGGAAGAGTTGTTGCGATGTTGCATCCTGGACATTATTTTGAGAGTGAGACCTTGGGATGTGCGCACTCAGCCCCAATCAACAAGATTCTTTTAAATTAAGTTCCCAGTACATCTAACATAGAAGTTAATCGCGAAATAGTCATTGACGGCGTTTCCGCTGCTAGCGCATTTTTTATGTTAAACTGAAATAAAATAAAATCTATTAATCTGGCCCATTTCGGATCCATTTTAATCGAAAGGTGGGCTCTTTAGCTTTAATTGAAAAAATAAATTAAGTCCCTAGTACATCTAACATAGAACATAGAAGTATGTAACCTACAGAGTGTAGTTCTTAATTTTCAGAAATGCATTGAAAAAAAAAAGATTTCATTAGACATTTTTTGTTGTAACAAATATTTCAAATATGTAGGTATTCAATTATTCAAAATATTTCGTATAACTTACATTTAAGAGAAACACAATCATAAAGTTTATTTTTCAGTTAAAACTGAAGAACCCACCTTTCGATTAAAATCGATCCGAAATGGGCCACAGACCTTATTTTATCGGTCCAAAAAGGGCCAAGTTGATAGTTAGTAGTCATTTTATTTTAGTGTATCTTAAAAAATGTGCTAACAGCGTAATTGGTGTGAACGTCTGTTTCGCGATTAACTTCTATGTTAGATACACTGGGGACTTAATTTTTTTTTAAATCAAAGCTAAAGAACCCACTCTTCGATTAAAAATGGTCTGAAATGGGCCAGGCTATTCAATTTTTTATTAACCTATTACTTGAGAAATTACGCTCTAGCAGCGAAAACGCTGTCATATGTTTCGCGGCTAACTTCTATGTTAAATGTACTAGGGACTTATTGTTATTATTTTTTAAATTAAAGCTAAAGAGCCCACCTTTTGATTAAAATTGGTCCCAGAAGGGCCAGGTTACTATCTTTTTTAATACGAGTTTTACCTGAAAAATACGCGTTGGTTCGTTGAGCGTCAAAATTATTTTGAGAATTTGAGGCTAATAGCCTTCTTATTAGCTCTTGGGTTATAATTTGTAGGTAAAAATGTTGATATTATCATTACCTACGAGTATATCTGTTCTAAAATGCAAAGAAAACAAATTTTTTTTATATATATTTTTTAAGTATTCCTTCCCCTTTTCTGATCCATTCGCTATAATAGTACTACATATTGGGGGGCTCATTTTTTGGCCCCCATTGAACCCATTTGGGGCTTGAGTTTGGGGTAAAATGAATTTTCTGAACCTAGTTATAGTAGTAGTACGTATTTCACAAATTTTTAAGTTAAAAACTGTTAAAAATGTCGAAAATTGAAAATTTTGCAAAACTTTGACCAGCTGTATCTCGGATACTATTTGTTCTACAGTCTGCTCTGGTACCAATTTGTAGAAAATTTAGTCTACTATAAAAAAAATACTAAATCATTTTTACCAAAGAAGTAGGCCTCAGGTGTCAAAATCGACAAAACTTGAAAAAATAACAAAAATCTCGCAGTTTTTTGGATTTTTGACCAAGACACGGAAGTTTGCCGAGGTCGTAAACTTGGATTTAACATTAATTTTTAATCCTATACAACATATTAAAAAAGCACAGATACCTGATTTAATGTCAAAGTTACTGGATTAAGTATAGGATGTTCCATTCATAGACATTTAAAATGAAAAAGATGATAGAGGACTCCAAGAGTGACAAAATTGGCCATTTCGTATTGACTGATTGATTGATTTTTGACTGTTTAACGTTACTAATTTTTTTCTATTTTTTTTTTTGGACCTACTCCACCTTACGCTAAGAATTTCATTGCTCTGAAGAAAATAACTGCTTCAGCGACATGATTTTTGGTGATAGCTGAATAATGTACTCACCTAATAATTCATGCAATCACTTTACAACAGATTTAAAAAAAGGGTACTACAGAAAAAATGCCCTCTGTTTGAAAAACTACCATACTATGTGCCAAATTAAAATTTGTAATCAAAATTGACTTGTGATTACTACATCGGACATAATATGACATTAGCGTGATAAAGATAAAAAAATATTATATTATTTGATATAAGAGCCTTACTCAGTTGCTGTAAAGGATCTTCTGACATTCCTGGTGAAAATAACAAAGAAGTAGATTATTATGTTTGTTTTTGTTATTTTTTCTGGCTGTCATATGATTGATCGTAGTACAGGTAGTTCATGTGGCTGCATAACGACGGAGCACCATTTTATTTCACCCTAACAGTAAGGCAACATTGAAACGAAGCATATCCCAACCGATGGATTGGCAGGCTCGAATCAATAAGCTGGCGTTCCGACTTGAATCCAATTGACCTTTTCGTGTGAGGCTACTACAACATACAGTGTATGCGAACAAATGTCAAAGCAAGAGATGATTGCACCAAAAAATACAAGAAGCCGAAAATACAATTCGCCTAAAAATAAATGTTTAAAGAAGGCGCAGAATTTACATCGAAAATGGGGGCAAATATTTAGAAAATCAATTTTAAATAATAAAATTTGTTATTTTTGTAAAAACTTGTGCAATTTTATTTGTTTCTCCATCTAATGAAAAATTCTTAATTTTTTACCTTTATCTCATTAATGTCACGCTGTATCCGATGTATATGTATATATCACATGTTTGATATGTTTATCACTTTTGATTTGACACATAGTATAGTAAATGTACTTCTCAATAGAGTGCAGTGGCGGCTGGTGAAATTTCAATAATTTCTTTCTCGTCTGTGGCGCATGTAACCCATACGAAATATGGGAATTAACATCTAGAGTAGCACCACTCTAACGACCCCTAAAAAATTTTGAAAAAGCAGTTTGCGAAAAATTTTTTCAAAATTCGGTTGCCCCCCCTAGGTCTAGGGGACTCCTGTTTAAAATTATTTTTTTTGTCATATACATTTTACTTTTCATAAAAATGCAACAATAGGTTTTGGAGTTTATGAAAATATTTTCATTACTAACTGAGATACAACGAATTGAAATTTTATAATTTGTTAAATTGTAAATTACAAAATTTCAGTTCATTGTATTTCAGTTAATAATGAAAATATTTTCATAAACTCCAAAATCTATCGTTGTATTTTTATGAAGAGTAATTTTAAACAGGAGTTCCTAGTCCTAGGGGGGGCAACCGAATTTTGAAAAAATTTCTCGCAAACTGCTTTTTCAAAATTTTTGACGGGTTGTTAGAGGAGTGCTTATCTAGATGTTAGTTCCCATATTTCGTATGGGTCCCATGCGCCACAGACGAGAAAAAAATTATTGAAATTTCACCAGCCGCCACTGACAGAGTATCAAGAACGGTAAGGGACGTTTATCATGATTGGAGGCTGAGCGCTAGCGAAGCGTCGTAAATACTACGCCATGGTATAGATCTAAGATCAGAGGCAAATTGGTCTTGGTTAATGTTTTTAAAACCTCGGTATGTTTTAAAACTAGTTTTAGGTAAAATAATTTTTATATATATTAAGTAAAATACTAGCTCATGATCACTAATTTCAGGCACAGGTTGCGTTCCCACCCCTCGAACCTTCTCCACGGTTGTGGTTAAAATATAATCTATCATTGTGGCTGTAGTGCTCGTGATTCTAGTCGGTTGTTTTAATATTTGTTTAACACCAAAACTATCCAAAATATTATTAACAAAGTTAACGTCAGTAGAATCAAATTTAAATAAATCAATATTAAAATCACCAACACAAAATATTACATCAGCTTTAGGGACAATAGTTGAGAGAGTTGTTTCAAAGGCATTAAAAGTATTAATACAATTATAATTTGGGGGTCTATATGCAACCCCAAATGATATATTTATAGCCTGCATATAAATTTCGACCCGTAGTTGCTCAATATCTATACCACATTGTATTATCTTGAACTTAAAAGATGATTTAAGGTACATCCCCACTCCACCTCATCTTCCATTCCTATCTAAGCGAATCAGATTGACATCAATGTCGTAAATACTACGCCATGGTAGAGATCTAAGATCAGAGGCGAATTGGTCTTGGTTAATGTTTTTAAAATCTCCATATGTTTTATAACTAGTTTTAGGTAAAATAATTTATATATATATTAAGTAAAATTCTAGCTCATGATCACTAATTTCAGGCACAGGTTGCGTTCCCACCCCTCGAACCTTCTCCACGGTTGTGGTTAAAATATAATCTATCATTGTGGCTGTAGTGCTCGTGATTCTAGTCGATTGTTTTCATATTTGTTTAACACCAAAACTATCCAAAATATTATTAACAAAGGTAATCTCAGTAGAATCAAATTTAAATAAATCAATATTAAAATCACCAACACAAAATATTACATCAGCTTTAGGGACAATAGTTGAGAGAGTTGTTTCAAAGGCATTAAAAGTATTAATATAATTATAATTTGGAGGTCTATATACAACCCCAAATGATATATTTATACCCTGCATGTGAATTTCGACCCATAGTTGCTCAATATCTATACCACATTGTATTATCTTGAACTTAAAAGATGATTTAAGGTACATCCCCACTCCACCTCATCTTCCATTCCTATCTAAGCGAATCAGATTGACATAAATCTCGTAAATACTACGCCATGGTATAGATCTAAGATCAGAGGCAAATTGGTCTTGGTTAATGTTTTTAAAATCTCGATATGTTTTATAACTAGTTTTAGGTAAAATAATTTTTATATATATTAAGCAAAATATTAGCTCGTGATCACTAATTTCAACCTTCTCCACGGTTGTGGTTAAAATATAATCAATCAATGTGGCTGTAGTGCTCGTGATTCTAGTCGGTTGTTTTAATATTTGTTTAACACCAATACCATCCAAAATATTACTAAAAAAGTTAACCTCAGTAGAATCAAATTTAAATAAATCAATATTAAAATCACCAACACAAAATATTACATCAGCTTTAGGGACAATAGTTGAGAGAGTTGTTTCAAAGGCATTAAAAGATATAAAAATATTTCCGTAGACTCCCGTGTATGAATGGTACAGTACTTCTTTTGTTGGCCTCATAGTTCGCCGAGACGCGACCGCAATTTTGTGGTTGATCCGACTGCAAAATGTTGCTCGTGTACGGTTCCCCTTAGGGCCGGAACAAGTGGGCTACTCTTTGTCGCTTTGCTAGGGCTTGCATTTAAATACAGTACTTTGAGAAGAGTCCGTTCGGACGAGCGTGGTGGCATGCCGGTGCTGCCATACACGGACCACAATCTTGCGTTCGTACTTGCCGCGATGCGTGGAATTCATTTCGTTGGTAGACATTATTCATAGGGAAAAGACCAAATGTATCTGATGGTAGCAACAGTGCCAGAAACTAATTGACGTTCTAAAATAATCTCGAAAATAATTTAAAAAAATATTTTCGTCCTGCTCGAGTTTTCCAAATAAATTATAAATATTCCTTTGTTGTCGTTGATAATCTAGCAGTGGATATCTTCATAGTGATTTAGTACTTTCCTACGCCTTTCTCTTCTCCTCAAAATAAAAAGTAGCAGTGCTTCTTCTTCGAAATACATATTCAGAACTGATATTCCTATTTTGTATGTTGTGTGGTCAGGTTGTAGTCACCTCGACTGCGAGGGTAGTTGATACGACCACAAGTCAACAATATAAAAGTAGTCAGGATGTAGTTGTGTCAACCGACAGTTGCAATCGACTTGACCACAAAGGACCCCGCACGTTTCTTATGTAAAATAATGCCCGGTAGATTTGGTTGAAATTGAAATATGTTATTTATGAAATCATCCTGAACAAAAGTCTCCATGGGAGCAAGGTCGAAAAGTTAATAGTTTTTAAGTTATGGAGCATTGAAGTTGTCTATCCGTGGTACATCAAATTCGGAACGAATTATGATGTGGCTGAAGAACAGCTCGAGTTTGACACGAATTTTCAAAATTAGAAATCCAACAAACTAATTAGCCTCCTCCCCAGATATGGACCACAATACGAACCGGAAATACGAACCGGAAGTTGCATTATTAAATCCATTTTTTAGAGTGAAAACTTTTTCTTTTTCAGTCTCAGTATGCGTGTTCAGTAAGCGCATGCGTGTTAAGTACGTATAAAGGGTAAATAAATGGATTTTAGGCCTCCTCACTATGGACCACAATAACACTGGGCTGAAGCCTGAATCGGAAGTTGCATAATTAAGTCCATTTTTAAGGGTAACACTTTTTCAGTGTATACAATATAGACCAACGTAATAATTACGTATTCAGGGTAAATGGACGAGTTTCAGACCTCCACGCTAGATATGGACCACAATAACAGCGCAGAAGTGCCAACCGGAAGTTGCATGATTAAGTCCATTTTTAAGGGCGAAAACTTTTTTAGTCTCGGTATAGACGTGCGCATTAAGTTGGTGAATTTCAGGCCCCCTCACTAGATATGGACCAAAATAATACAGGACTGAAGTTTGAACCGGAAGTAGCATAATTAAGTCCTTCAACGTATATATAGACCTGCGTAATAATTACGAACGGATTTCAGGCTCCCTCGCTAGATATGAACCACAATAACACAGCGCTGACATGCGAATCGGAAGTTGCATGATTAAGTCCATTTTGAAGGGTGAAAACTTATGTATCTGTATATAGACCTGGGTAATAACTTCCAGTTCGCATTCAGCGCTGTGTTATTGTGGTCCATATGTAGCGAGGAAGCCTGAAACCCGTTCATTTACCATGAATACGTAATTATTACGCAGGTTTATATATACGCTGAAAAAGTTTTCACCCTTAAAAATGGACTTAATTTTGCAACTTTCGGTTCGGACTTCAGCCCTGTGTTATTGTGGTCCATATCTAGCGAGGAGGCCTGAAATCCATTTATTTACCCTTTATACGTACTTAACACGCAGGTCTACACTGAGACTGAAAAAGAAAAAGTTTTCACTTTAAAAAATTGACTTAATCATGCAACTTCCGGTTCGTACTTCTGATTCGTATTGTGGTCCATATCTAGGGAGGAGGCTAATTAGTTTGTTGGATTTCTAATTTTGAAAATTGGTATCAAACTCGAGCTGTTCTTCAGCCACATCATAATTCGTTCTGAATTTGATATACCACAGATAGACAATTTCAAAACTCCATAACTTAAAAACTATTAATTTTTCTGCCTTGCTCCCATGGAGACTTTTATTCAGGATGATTTCATAAATAACATATTTCAATTTCAACCAAATCTACTGGGCATTATTTTACGTAAGAAACGTGCGGGGTCCTTTGTGGTTACTTCAACTGCAAAATGTGGCTCGTGTACGGCCACCATTACGGGTCACTGTGTCGCAGTTTGATTTGGTCGGCCGACAAGTACAGAGTCACCTATTGATATGTAATATTGTCCAGCTGAGTCTTTTTGATACTATTTGATCGACGCCGTAAAAGAGGAACGAGAAGTACCCTTTATTCATCAGAGTTCATTTTAAATTAACTGTTGTTTAAATATGTCTACTTTGTATGAATCGTTTTCAAATAATTACGAACGGTAATGAAAGGTTTTGACTGCCGCTTAACCATGCCAGACGGGCAACTTTGTGGAGCCACAGAGTAGCCAGTCTGTTCGGGTCCTAATATCGATATTGAAGGTGCCCAGTGACCACACATATGGCTGTTACGTACCAAAGAGAGATTGTCAAGGTAACACACACCATATTACCAAATATATCTCCATTATATAAACCATCTTCAAATGCTATATACATTTAAGTTATTAACAAACATGCCTGTTTGTTAAATACAAACATTATAATATGTGATTTTTACATAACTGCTGCATTACAATAACAAGTATTTTGTATATTTACATGCCATATAATATTTATGTATGTCTGTTATCACCATGTAGATTTTAAGTTATATTGCCTGTTTGTTAAATAATAACATTAAAATATGTGATTTTTACGTAACTGCTACATTACAATAACAAGTATTATGTGTATTTATCAGCTATATAACATTTATGTATTTCTGTAATCAGTATGTACGTTTAAAGTTATATTGCTTGTGTGTTAAATAATAACATTAAAATATGTGATATTTAGATAATTGCTACATATTACACATCAACCCATCTTATATGTTTACACCAGATATAACATTTATATATTTTGTGATCATCATGGACATTTTAAGTTTTTCTACAATTACATTACACATATATATTTAATCATGTAATTTGGTAAACTACAAACGTGAAACAAGCTAGCTTACATATGGAATGTCAAAAAGTTTGGTTAAGTATATATATTATGTATATTGTTTTGGTGTAGTAGTGAGTGTGCTGCTATAGTAGGTTATAACATCAGTGACCAGTGTAGTTTAATCAACATAATAATAGCATGCCCAATGAAAATAAGAAGCTCTTTTACCAATTAACGCTTGTGATATTTAACAAGTGTCTTCAATTGTCATTAAGTGGTAATGAAAATGTAATTGTGCCTATATAATACTTGATGACTTATTCGTTTAAATACTCTATAAATTTATTAAAATAGTGATTCGTGTTACCGGCCGTTTTATTTTTATTTATGTATCTAATAACAAAAAATAAAACTCGCCGATCAAAAACTAGTTTGATAATCCCGTATCTTCATACAGTTGGATAACGTTTTAATATTGTGATGTTTTAAATTTCCCGGTAAATCTGGTTATAAAATTATTATAGGACATCTCTTTCGCACTCTGTATTACATAGTTCGTGCTAGAAAAGGATACCAAATTAACTCAAATATCCCTAACTATACCTAACAAAATAACCTAATCCTAATATTCTAACCTAACACAAGTGACCCTGAAGGAGGTGCAACGTGACTTCTAGCGTGCGTTTTAACATGTTAAATATCGTCTTTGTTTTTGTGTGGACTCAAGTTCAGAGATCAAAACTATTGTAGGTAAGTACGTAGAAGTGTAAATCATTAGCACTTCGGTGCAGTGTTAAGTCGCTTATTAGGTACCTACTTATTTGTTGGAGTTTTATTGACATGTTGCCCAATCTTGAGATTGAAATTTAATGAAATTTAACTAAGCTCAAGCCACAGAAAAATTATAGGTGCTTTATTGTAGCTTAAATCTTTTATAACCAGCATTAAACTTAATATAAATATTGAAAAACTGGTCATATTTTATCACTCTTGCTATAACCTGCTGCTGCTATAGGGATTTAACCTATTTATGTCATCATAGATGTCTATGTCTAATTTTGTGTAATTGCTAATTAAAAATAATATCTCGTAAAGGTAAAGACAAAGAATTTCTAAAAAAGTTAGAAATTGCTTTTAAGTAAATAATACAGAATAAAATTATAAAATTTTGTCACAAACTATTGTTCTAGCTGCTGTTAACGAAACGTTCCCACATTGTGAAAAATAATTTGAGAACATCGCTAGTTAGTGGTTCAGACTGTCAAAGCAAAGGCTACAGAGAGAAAACAAGAAGCTGGAGCAGTTATTGTACCATAATTTATTGAGATATGTATGAAAAAAGGAAACCAGACGCCAAAAACTAGTTTTAAGAGAATTAAGTTTTAAGTATTAGTCTGCTTGCAAATTCATGCTGACAGGTTTGTCTGTAACTAAATTTTTTTTATATATAGGAAATTTGTTTTCGTCATTATCTGAGTATTATTGTCACGTTTGTTAAATTTTTCTTGTTTCTAATAAATTTTTAGCTCCTTTTTGAATAATTGAAGAATTCTTGTTTATTCATTAACTATTTTCGTTCAGAATTTTGGTTGATATTTGGTACAATTAAACTTGGATAACCATACATTAAACCAAACTTTATTCGGATGTTAAATATATAGTTCAAAAAAGCATTTATTCAGTCACTAGAGTAAATAAGTAATAAAACTAAAAATTACCTGTGTTTAATATATAGATAATATAATAATAACTCGACTGTCAAAAATAGTATATTTTGTGTATGTAGGTGTATAGACACTTAGAAAATGCAAAGTGTCGTACTTCTCATTAATATGCCTGCGATTTTCGTTTCTACTGTTCGTTTACGTCTACATCAAAATCAATAGTGTTACTGTAGCGTTCAACGTCACCCTCAAAATCCACAGTTTTTAAATGTTGTAAAAGCCCGAGCATCATTTGGAACAAACTTCATTAAGCTTTTAATTTTTCTGAAACTTCTTTCAATGTAAGATAAAGCTGTTCTGTTTTACCAAAAACTTATACACTTTTCTTGTCTCTATAGTAATCATGCTAATGTTTATTTCTTCGTAATTTACAGCGGAATGAAAATGATTCATGTATACTGTCAGGCTTTTCTTTATTTTTTTTACCTTATTACATATCTTGCAATCAGCTAACTTTTTCTGTATATGTTATTTTTCTTCAGCTATTTTATCTTCTATGTTTTCTGTTAAGCAAAAGTTTGCTTGTAATAAATCAAACTATATAGTTTAGAGAATGTGCAATTCTTGTATGACTTTGATTAATATATTATTATGATATATGTATTTTATGAATATAAAAATTATTTATTTCAGATTGGCCTTTTTTTACATCTAGTTTTTCCTTACTTGAGCCATATTGTAACAGCAGTATAAGGTGTCCCCGGATGGGATTAGCTATACAACAAATGACCTAAATTTTAATTTTTAGACAAAAAGTCACTATACAAATTTCCGCATTTTCAAAAAAAACACGATTTATGTTAAAAAAATTATTTTTTTATGAAGGAGCAGGGCGCTTAAAAATTCCAAGAATATGAATTTTGCCTAAGAGTAAACTATCTTTGTTTTTCATTTTTAATAAAAAAAGCCATTTGAAATACTTTTCTTTCATAATCCTAAATTTTTTAGTATCCGTTACGGAAAAATACGAAAACTGAGGTGAGGCATTGGGGAAAAAGACGTACCTATTAAACAAGATTTAATAAACAATTTTTTCAAATTGCATTTTCCTTAAAAATGAGAAAAATAAAGGTAGTTTGCTCTTGGGTAAAATTCATATTTTTGAAATTTTTGAGCGCCCTGCATAAAAAAGTACATTTTCTTAACACATCGTATTTATTTAAGAAGAAAAATTTTTTATAGTGACTGTCGAAAAACTAAAATTTAGGTCCACTTGTGGTATAGGTAACCCCATTTGGGGACACCCTGCATATTATTTGCTACCCCCATGTGCATATACCACGGAAATTGCATGTTATATAGCACACATGTAACATCAGAACATATTTTAAGGTAAATATTTTGAAATACAATATATGTCTTTTACATGTATGTTATATATTTGCCACATACGAGTATGTTACAAGTTATGTTGCCGTTACATGGCTATAACTTTTTTTGTGGCTGAAATTTTAAGGTCCATGCACCTTACATTTACCATACATCCAATATCCTTGGATATAACATGTTGAATAGATTACGTAAGAGAAACATACCAGGTATGTATTCGTGTTCACTGGGTGGTTAAAATACGTTTGAATTTGTTGTGTTCATTTTTACATTGAGCTCAATACTGATATTAGTTAATAAGATTCAATTAGCTGAGTGACGATCAAATTTTATTTCATAATTTTTGGCGACCATTTTTGCAGGTGGTTTAATTCTTTCTCCTCATAGATGTCTCTGGGGGTATGAATGCCACAATATTTCTAATAATTTAAATTGCTCTACTTGATAAATACTTTTACCGTGTGGTTTAAATTACCATTAACCCCACCCTCCCCCACCCCCTGTAAATCCGCGCTTGATATTGAGCCTACTTTAAGAGAGAAAGTGATGCCACCGGATACCTTCTTTAAAACCTTCTCTTTGAGGGACACATCAGGGTGGTCACAACCTCCGGAGGTCGTTAGGATATCTGGTTGCTAAATTCTACCTGACATATTAACTTTCCTCAAATAGAAACCGATCCAAAAAGTCCTCGCATGCCTGATAATGAAAAATGGGAAAAAGGAGTAGGGTTAGTTGGTGGGAGGCTAAATAATACCAGCAACGTGTAAAAAATAACTTTCAGCACAGTTGCATGTTTTTTGCATGCTTCGGTATTGAGGGAGGCAATGGTTTCAACCCCCGGGGATCGTTAGGATGTCTGGTTGCGAAATTTTATAGGACATATTGAGTTTCCTCAATAACAACCCAATCCAACAAGTCCTCGCACGCCTGACAACGAAAACGGGGGTGGCCATGTTTGGTCGCTACCCACTTTTGGGATTTTTGCAACTTTGACATGGACTATCAGCTGTAGCTATTCTACCACGATCCCCGGGGAGCGTTCCCCGGATTTGTTCTACTGCCATTCTATTGCAAGCATTAAACTGTATTCTTGAACAGAAAGGAGGGAACAAAATATTAGGGAATAAACCGCAGCGTTGCCAAACTTACTCACCAATCATAGACGAGCAGTTTCTGTCATTTCTGACAATCGACATCGGTTATTTGCATAACCATAGTTCATAACAATAACAATAATATTAACAATCATATTCAAAGACACGCAGAGCTGCTAGAACCTGAAAATGAAACAGTGTTTTGAAAGATTCGGTGTAATAAAAAATAAGCGGCAATATAATTATTATATTTTGAAAAGAGATGAGAATGCCGTATGTGCCGGGTACCAATATGTATTGTTAAGAACAGAGTTGAGCCCAAAGTAGGTATTATTATTTGAAAAATAATGCTTACCCTAAGACCACAAAACCCCAATAATATTATCATCAACGATGAGGAAATAATATGGAATCCTGCAGACAGTGCAATTAAATATCTAAGAGTATACTTAGATAAACGACTAACATGGAGTTACCACATCAATAAAAAACTTAATGATGGTTACGCAAGGTTATCAATGCTATATCCCATTATTAATAGAAAATCGAAGCTCAAGAGTTAAGTGCACAACGTTAATATATAAATCGATCTTAAGACCATCGGTAACTTACAGCTGTGTGATAAGGGGAACTGCTAGCAAAACAAATATTAAAAAGGTGCAAACATTTCAAAATAAAGTGTTGGGATCTGCTATAAATGCCTATTGGCTTATAAGAAACAGTCAAATCCATCGAGAGCTTGACGTGCCACAAATTGAAAATTTTATGAAATCATGTGCTAAGACATTTTTCAAAACTATAAACAACTGTGCAAGTGCCAGAAATTTAAACCTAAATGAAAAGACTCGTAATAATAAGTTTAAAAAAAGACTACCACAAGATATTTACTTCTAGTAGCGATTCCGATTGATATTAATATCAATATTCTTCTATTGTTATGTTAAACCAAATATTTTGTTTCTGTTCTTTATTTTATTTTCAATTGTTATCTATTGTCTTACTACACACTACCATGTATAACATTAATTTGTTGATCTGGTATTTTTAAATAAACAAAAAAAAATAATGCTACCTATTATTACTTAAAATATATTTTGTACATAGTTTGTACAGACAGGGAAGATTTCTATTTATTTAATGTCGGCCTATTTCCGCTACCAGGGCCTATCACCGATGCCAGGAGACGGGCTACCCCCATTCTGGAAATTTTGTCGAACCTCTTCTCGTAAGAGTAGGGATCTTTTACTTGCCTAACATTTAATAGACAAGGGACCGACTGCTTTACATCTCTAAGATCTCTATTAAATCCTGGCAAACGGGCTTAGTCAGACAGAACAATGTCATAAATTTTTCATTTGATAATAAAAACTGATCTCTGAGGAAGAATCTCTCTCTCAACCTCTAGGAGTTCTTGAGAATCGTTCACGTTATGGATTATTTCGTCCCAATATATTACTTCAGGCAGATTCATCTTTATATTAAGTCCAAAATCACAAGAATATTAATCACAAGTGAAATAAAACATTTAGTTTTTGACAACATTCACTTTTCTAGGTTAGAAAAACAGAAAATGGCTGCATTCCCCGACTGTTCCCTGAAAATAACCAAGAGAAGCATCGGGGATCAGTTTTTGATAGAAGCGACGATAGAAATAAGTTCAAGAATACGGTTTTGTGAATTTCAATAGAGACACGCCCACTTTCTCTCGATTGTTCTATTCTACTGCCGTCAAGAATAGAGACCCAGGACACGCACAAATAGACAACATCACAACACCCATTTCGATTTAAATATGATTTAAGAGTTTAATGACCACACAGTCCGTAACATTCAACAAAATGTCATGGTTTACGCCGTCATAAGCCTTTGATAATAATCAACATTTTGTTTTCCTGATCCAGATTTTCCAGTGGCGTATAAAGTTGAGCGATTTTTATGAAAATATGGTTGATTTTTGACAGGATATGGTAACTTTCTATGGAAATAACTTTTCTTTAGCTTTTCTCTAACAAATTCTACAAAATTTTGGAAAAAAATGGACAATAAAGAAATGGGTTTATAGCAAATATCATTGAGAGGTTTTAAAATTAACAAAACTGATCCTTTTAAAAGGTGAGAAATAAAGTGTTAGAACACTTTTTACCTTGACATACATTTGTGGTAAAAGAAAAGAAATAAATGATATGCCTTGAAGAATAATTATATTTACTTATTGACTATTTGATGGCAACTATTTTTTATATGGTTTACCTAGATATTGTACAGCTAGTAATCAATTTTTCGTAAAATATTCATATGAATCTATAACAATAAGAGTGTAAAATGTGCATATTATGCTAAAAGTAGTGTATTTTTTGTACTATTATCTAGTTCATTATAAACATGCGATCTTATCGATAAAAAATTCAGTAGCGCATGTCTTAGAAATTACAATACATGGATATTTACGTGGGACGAAGTAAAGAGGTGTCTTTTTATATTTGTGGTATCCTGAGTTGCGTTTAGGTGAACAATGAGTGAGGGTAAGTATTTTGTACATTTGTTGATGAACGCGAGAAAAAAGTTATTGTTAGTGACATCATTGATATATATTTTAAATGGTAACCCATTTTTTTCATCTGAACAAATTTTAAATTTTCTTTTCGTTTAACATAATAGTTATTTGTACAATAAGTTGCAAAAATATGTGTTGTTTTCATGAATTGTAAATATTTCAAAAAAAAACACTTATTTTTGCATTGTATTGTAGCTAGACTTTTTTCCACTTAAAAATAAAATGAATATTAAATTCTGATATTTTCAAATAATTAATGTTAATTGTCGATATTTGCCGATATTTCTCTGGGTGAGTAAAGTTGCCCCCCACTTGCCTTTTTGCACATTTTTTTTTCTCAGAAAGATTGCGCCCGTTATGCGCTCCTTTGCGTCCCAAAATAATTAGATAGTGCCCTATTCGTTTCCGAATTATTAACGTTTGAAAGTGGGGAAGCTAAGTTAACGCTTTTTTGGTCACGTTCTTTGAATAAAGAACATTGTCATTGACGACAAAATTTATTATTCATTACTCCCCGATGAAGAAATCATTATACCCTACTCAGCAACCTACACAATCATCGCCCCAGCGATAACTGGTGGATGAGGGTAAAGAGCAATGTTAAAAAAAGGTCTTTTTTGGCCCATCCGTGGTAAAGTGTGGAAGCCATCTTTTTTTACTAATTTTGGGGTGCTGAAAACGAATTTGTTACCCGTTTTGGTGAAAAATCTCCGGAATACATTAAAAAACCACCCTTATTTGGGGATGACATTGGAATTTTTCAGGAAATTCTCTTAAAATATTAAGTTTCGATAACTAAGTAAAGAAGTAAAAAAATCAAATTCACCCCTTCAACCTTCCTCGCCATTCTTTCACCACCTCTAACAAGGTTGTAAGCAACTATAACTACTATATAGTTATTTACATATTTAAAAAAACAAACCAGAGCATCTCATTGAGTGGTTGCTATCAGAATATAATAATTTGATTACTTCTGAGTACACTCATACACCTCTTCACCCCTCACCTCTCAGGGCCTCACCTTCTCAGGGCTGATCGGTTTTAAAATCCTAATACACAGTTGGATGTTTTTTTATCATATTAAGGTGACTTGGCCAATTCAGCTCACTCCTGAATATTTCTTACCCCTCTAAGGAGGGGGTGTAGGGTGTCAGTATCCCCTTTAAAAAATGTTGATTGATTTTTACAGTAAAAAATCATTTAGTTATTTAAATAATTTTTGTTTGTTAGAATGGTGGGAGTAACTAATTTGGAACTTTCGATTGGTTTTTATTTATTACAACAGAAATCCTTTATTACCTCTGACATGGATTTCTATCATAATAGAGTAACTTAGTGACTTCAAAAAATTATCCCTAAATATTACTGAAAATATATATATTAGCGTATCATTTACCCATTTTGCGGGAGATGGGGATGTGGTACAGAGATTACTATCTCAGAAATATCTCGGGGGTGAGAAATATTCATCTGAATTTACTAAATCATCTTATAATAAAAAAACATCAAACCGGGTGATTAGGGATTTCTTTTGCAATTAAAACCAATAAAAACTCTAAAAAGATAAAATCCGCCACCTTAATTGGTGGGGATGGGTGTAAGAGTATTCAATAGTAATCGCATTATAACCTGATAATAGCCATTTAACGAGGAGGTTTTTTTTTTTAAATGAATAAATAAACGTATATTAGATATTGTAACTTACACCGTAGGGTGAGAGAAACGAGGGGGAGGGGGTGGGGGTGAATTTGGAATTTTTGCTTTTTTTTCTACTTACCTAACGAAACTGAGTATTTTGAAAGAATTTCCTGCACTAAAGAATAACTTTTTGTTGCAAGTTCTTATATCAATTTCAATGCCACCCCCCCCAAATAAGAGTTGTTTTTTTCTGTCTTCCCGATGTCTTTAGTCAATTTGGATGACAGATTCGCATTCAGCACCTCAAAATTAGTAAAAATATATGGTGTCCACACTTTACCACGGACGGGCCAAAAATGTTCTACACCCCCTCCGTAGAGGGGTAAGAAATACTCAGGAGTGATCTGAATTGGCCAAATTAATATGATAAAAAAAACATCCAAATGTGTATTAGGATTTTTTTTGTAGTTAAAACCGATCAATATCCCTGAGAAGGTGAGACCTACTCCTTTTAGGGCTGAGGAGACGTATGAGTGTACTCAGAAGTAATAAGATTATTATATTCTGATAGCAACCACTCAATGAGGGGTTCTGGTTTTTTTAAAAATATGTAAATAACTATTTAGTAGTTATAGTAGCTTACTACCTTCTTAGGTGGTGAAAGAATGGCGAGGAGGGTTGAAGGGGTGAATTTGATTTTTTTACTTCTTTTTCTACTTAGTTACCGAAACTTAATATTTTAAGGGAATTTCCTGCAAAATTCCAATGTCACCCCCAAATTAGGATGGTATTTTAATGTGTTCCGGAGATTTTTCGCCAAAACGGGTGACGGATTCGTTTTCAGCATCCCAAAATTAGTAAAATGAGTTGGCTTCCACACTTTAGCACGGATGGGCAAAAAATGCCCTTTTTTTAACATTGCTCTTCCGTCCATTATAGGGGTTGAGGAAAGTCGGAGAAAAAGGTGAATATTTAGATCGTGACCAGCGCCTGCGAGAACGAGGGAGGGCGTATTGACGATCCAAAGTGTAATTCATGAATTTTAGACCCCTTGGAAGGGTTGAAGCAACTCCGAAAACGCTACCACCTTCTCCTCCATGAAAAATGAAGGAATATGCATCGAAAAATCTGTAAATCCTGGATATCATGCTTTCTGGTGAGCAAGGGGTGCTTTCTGCCCGTTTGAAGGGGCCCGAAAACGGTGGGATACGCGTTTGAACCGAATCATTTGAAAAAAAATGATTTTCCACCCCTCGAGAGGGTTTAATCAACCCCCTAGGCCTGCTGACTGGATTCCACTTATTCTATAGCCCCCTTCCATGTTATTTCAACTATAACCTGTCGATAAATCACTCCCCAGACCCGTTTATATATGAGGAAAACATAAAGGGATCCATAAAAGAGATGATTTTTTAAGGTTTCAGGGGGTTGCGCCGGTCAAAAACTTCTCCCACCATTTCCATCATATTCAGCACCAACGAAAACGGGACGGGGAAGGTAATCTCGTCTTTGCATGAAATATTTACAAAAAATTCGTCTTACAATGCTTCATTACATAGACTAGTCTTTCTGCCACGAAAAGAGCAAATAAATAGTACATGCAGTTGTTTTCAAATAATAATAATAATAATAATAATAATGTTTATTTGCTCAGAAGTTTTACAATATACAATTGGCACATGTATAATTATTACTCTTTATTTACAAATAAACGAAGACCACAAAGCCTAGGGCTGTCTGTGGTTTAGAATATTTATTTAACGATAAATGTAATAATGATGTGAAACATAACTATATAAACCTACTGGAAATGGACTTTAACAAAAATAATTATATTACTAAGCTAGATTGTACAAGAATTATTATCTTAAAACTAGAAAATTTAATATAAATATACGTCAAATATATATGTATTTATCTTACTAAGCTAGATCTAAACTAAGAATTATCTTAAAACCAGAAAATATTAATATAAGTTTACGTTAAATATACGCAATATATATATAATAAAATACACTAGGTGTACGTATAAACGTAAAATATATATTTTTACCAACATATGTAACATCATATTTTATGAGGTACATCTTCAGAATTTTGTGATTTTAGTTATTTTTCATTGTTATTAAATCATAAATTTTTGTTCTATTTGCATTATAGATGAAATATTTGGAACGTTTTTTAAATATATGATAATTAGTCAGATTTCTAATTTGTTCCGGGAATTCATTATATAATTTGGGTGCGAGAAATGTAAAACTTCTCTGGCCTATGGACTTGTCACAAAAGGGTGTTATATATTTTGATTTGTGTCTGGTTGCATGGGAATGATTTAGTTGAATTAAAGTATCCTTATTTTTAAACTGGTACAGAGCGACAGTATAAAAATATAACTGTCTGATGTCTAGAATTTTAGCATCTTTGAAGAGATCATCGGAAGGGTAAGTATTTGGTTTACTAAGTATTATTTTTAAAAATATTTTCTGCATTATTTCTAATTTGTTTAGGTGCTCTTTCACAGCACTTCCCCACGCAATAATACCGTATTTTAGCCGAGAGTCGATCAATGCGTAGTATATGGTTTTTAAAGTAGAACAATCTAGTATATTTTTAAGGCACTTCATTCTATATATTAAGCTTCTTAGAGTGTTACACACATTATTGATATGGTGATCCCATCTTAGGTATCGATCTATAATAATACCCAAGTATTTGACTCTGTTTGCACTTTCAATTTTAGTTGTGTGATCAATTGTAAGTGATGAAAATTTGGGCAGCGTATTTTTGTAACAAGCAAAAGGTAGAAATTTAGTTTTATTGAAATTTATTGTCAATAATTTATAATCAAACCAATCTTTTACTTTTTGTAAGTCTAATTCTGCCTGCACTTTTAAATCTTCCCACGTTTGATTACTGTATAGAATGGCCGTATCATCAGCAAAACTTATAACCTTTCCGAAGAATTTTGTTGTTAATAAATTATTTAGATATATTGTGAATAACAGTGGACCTAACACGGTACCTTGTGGGACGCCAAATTCGACAGTACGTTGTTCACTATTCGCATTACCTATTTTCACAAATTGTTTTCTGTCTGTCAGGAAGCTTTTAAACAGATTTATACTAGGACCGCGAAAACCAAAATCACCCAAGGCTTCCAATAGCTGTGCATGACTCACAGTATCGAAAGCCTTGGTAAGGTCAAGAAATACGCACATACAAGGAGTTCCTTTATCCAGATACCTATAAATCTCGGCAATTAAATATTCAATTGCGTTTTGTGTAGATTTGTTCTGCTGAAAGCCAAACTGACGCTCTGATATTAGTTTGAATTTTTCTGTGTAACTATTTATTCGATTTTTGATAAGTTTTTCTAGTATTTTTGCAATGTTTGATAGAATTGCATAAATATTTGTATGCATGTCTTTTACTTACCTATCTATGATGTCTAGTTAAAATTGAAATGTAACTAAGTTTCGCTAATCCCAGATTATTTCAAATCAAGAGATTCTCTCAGTCCTTTGAATTTACAGATTTGCATTTGTTTCAGAATTAGCTGAGCAAGTTAACAACAGTTATATAATAGAGACACCACTGGAATTTGAACCTGATGAACGTGGTTTAGGATATTTATATTTCAAATACATGACGAAGCATAAGAACAAAATTGCCCAGGTATTTCACTGTCAGTAAAACTTGCTTATTTATGGTGAATTCTTAATGTATATAGTATATTAGGTACGCTATACAGAGGGGAATATTCGTGAAAAGTTGGCCAAACTCATCAAACATTTTTTACGATTTTAATGCAAATTAATTCTGAGAAGTCCTCGGTGTTCCCAATATTGTAATATTCGAAACGGTTATTCTAATATGGCGGATATTCTTTTTAATGAACCGAGTTGCATGAAAATTGGCTCCCAAAAATGTTCGTGGTTACAGATTACCTAATTTTAAAATTTAGAATTTCGCAATGGTGAATTCAAGATGGTGCAGAAATATTTAGAAAATTGGCAAAGCACATGAAAAGACGAAATTAAGTGATTATAAAATCCAAAACAGAAACCACGTAAACAAAATTAAATACATTTTTCATCATGGTAACTCGAATATTTACAAAAGAAGCCTTCACCATACTCTTTATACTTCTATTAATATGCACCTAGCACCAGATTATATTGTAAATATAACAAATAATCGAAATATAAATAATAACTTAAGTAAACATTATACTCTTCACCGGTTTGTTTACCTTTTTATGTGATTGTTGCACATTCTATAGAACACTCTTCTCAGTTTCTTTGTAAATAATGTTAGTTTTATCAGTATGTAATAAAATTATATAAAAAAAAATTTTAAGGAAAAGCTTTTATTTGAAAAAACTACTAAAAAGTAAAAATAATTTTTTTAAATTCATACACCTGGAAACCAAAAGCTTTGGGGACGGTCATATAGCGCTATTGCATAGTTACTTTGCTCAATTGACCGCCCCCAAAGCTTTTGGTTTCCAGGTGTATGAATTTTAAAAAAATTATTTTTACTTTTAGTAGTTTTTTCAAATAAAAGCTTTTTCTTAAAAATTTTTTTTATATAATTATATTTTTTACTTTTTAGTCTACTTATTTTACAAACAAACAGACAGACAAAACTCTTTCATTTACCATCGTCATCCACCCCTTCCCTCTCCCGTCTTCTTACCCCTCCAACACTACTTCCCACTTCTCTCCACCCCTTTCCTACCTCTTCCCCCTTTCTCATCTCTTCCCACCTCTTTCCACCCCATCCCCACCTCTTCCCACACCTTCTCACTACTTTTCCACTTCTTCCAACCCTGTCCCCACCTCTGCCCACCCTTTCCCCACCTCTTCCCACACCTTCCCACCACTTTCCCACCTCTTCCCACCCCGTCCCCATCTCTTCTCACCCTTTTTCACCCCTTCCCCACCTCTCCCCACCTCTACCCATCTCTAGATAATAGATAATATATTGTTATGAAATATATGGTAAGCTGTATAGACAAATAATGATGGGAAATAAAACTATAGAAAATTTCTATTTCATTACAAACCATAAAAATCAAGGAAACAATTTTTTAAATTTGAAATGCTAATTTTTTGTAAAAAAATAGAAATAACATATAGTAACTTAGCTGTACGTGCATCCCCCGATCCTCGGGGACAATGTTTTTCATAAAGATTAAAGC